>JAZGLO010006345.1:0-370457 GCA_036873155.1 Biomphalaria sudanica | reverse complement strand
TTATTGGTAGGGCGGGAAACACCGTCTTGAACAAAGGAGGCCATTACTTCTAGAAAGTGTACAGCAAAGCTTGGGGTAGACAGAAAGCATGGGGTAGACAGAGACTTGCCATGGGCACGATTTGTTTACAAGCTTCAACATTTGTTTCCTCCTATCATTATGTAATTGCACGATATCTATTAGAACGCAATGTTTCGATTCTTATCTAATAAAATGTCGATACTTATCAAATTACAATACAATATACAAGATACTTATCAGACAAGAATAAAAATATTCGATACTTATAAGAATGCAATATGTCGATACTCATTGGAGTACTATATGTTAATATTTATCATATTAGAATACTATATAGAGATACATTTCAGGCTAGAAAAATATCGATACACATAAGATGAAAATACAATATATCGATACATTTCATATTAGAATACAATATATCGATACTTATCAGAAAAGAATACAATGAATCGATACATATCAGATTAGAATATAATATATCGATACTTATCAAATATGAACACAATGAATCGATACATATCAGATTAGAATATAATATATCGATACTTATTAAATATGAACACAATGAATCGATACATATCAGATTAAATACAATGCATCGATACTTATCACATAATAATACAATGCTTATGTTGACGAGAGAGGTGTCCAGATTGAGTAAGACTTTGACCAACCAAAAACGTCTTCCTTTCGATTTTCTCTAAATGTAGAACGTCTGCTGGAAGCCATCAGTACAAGTGATCCAAATACTTGCACGTCACGCACGCACGTGAGCACCCTCAAACACACTCACACACACGAGGACACATGATCAATCCGTGAGATCCGACTTTATAAGCTCAGCGACAAATGAAGAAACATCACAAGGAGCAGGGGGGCTAATGACGGCGGACAATTTGTTTCCCCCCGTTCCCGAATGTCTGCTCGCGTGAGTAAGCTTCACCTGTGAGCAGTTTAAACACTGACAGTACGACGGCCAAGTGGCGAGCGCCTCTGAAACACCTTCACAAACCACAATTCATTATTTTTTTTTTTTATTTCACGAGAACCGAAAAAAAAATGTGAAGTGAATTTCTGAGATTTGAACCTAAGCCAAAAGCTATAAAACTTAAGTTACAGATCAACACACATTTAACCAACACGACAGACAGACAATGTGACATTAATTACAACACATTTTCAAGGTATATTGAACATAGAAACATCCCCTGTTATAGACATATCACCTGTACAAGACATATTCAGGTGTGGTGGGGAATGAGGCGGAGAGAAAAACAGGTTTTGACGTTTACGAGGGAGAAACAATAAAGTGCTTTAGTTCAAACTTTAAAAAAAAAAAAGTTTTTCCTTTCTGATAGACGCTTGTGTTGTTGATTGTAAATGATTCAATTGTTTTTTTTTTTTTTTTTAATCTTGTTTTTATGTCTACATGTTTTTTGTTTATTTTTAAAGAGAAGATCAATTTGGTTGTATTTTTTTTTAAATTTAATGACTAAATCAGGACATTTGTGCAAACTGGAAATGAAAATCATTTGACAAAATTGTATAATCAAAGATGTAAAAACAAAAACATTTAAATCCTAACTTTTTAATTTATTTAACTCGAAAATTAGTCATGTGTGAGCACATAATAGCAAATTTCTTATTCCATATGCTAGGACAAATTTGTACAAATAAGCCTTCTTCCCTAGTACTATTAGAGCATGCAATGGGTAGCCTGAATCAGGAGTTCAAGTCATTGATCAACATGCATGGCTAGATTAACCTAGGGTAAGGCGTAGAACGCAATCATCCTTTGCTGTTGAAGTAACGTCTGTATTTTATAAGATAAGATGATGTGGCATCACGTGACCACATAAGATGGTGGACACCCTGGGGATTCATACTAGATAAAGTGTTGTTCCTTATAACGCATTATGGAGTGTGTGAGAGTGTGTGTGAGAGAGAGTGTGTGTGTGTGTGAGAGAGAGAGAGAGAGAGAGAGAGAGAGAGAGATGCAACATAGGTGTTAGTTAGGGGACACGACTCCAGACCGTAAGTTGGTGTTATTGCAGTGAGTTAAATTTGGTTAAAAGATATTATTACTAAAGTCTACTACATCTATTTCATTTGATTACAAGTTGATTTTGTTTATATTATAAATAAAGTTTTATTTAGTGTGATCACAAAAGGAAGTTAATCCAGTTATTTGAAGTTTTAATAGTTAAGATAAATTACGCCTACAACACCAACGGTTTAGTTGTCAACCAGCAGTTTGGTGCCACAAGACAACGGCCGGTAACAACAAGCTGCTCGTGGTTGAACAATGAAGTTTCCAATAACAATTATATTTTTAAAATTCATTTTATAAAATGTACAAGATGTATGAATATAGACTGGTCAGTGGTGTGGTCATAAGGATTGACACAGGACACAGAAACAAATATAGACAAAAGAATGCAGTAAGGGATATTTCAAAACTAGGTCAATAACACACTAAGAAACACGTAGCAGACATTAAAAGTTTGTATTGAGGATTCCCAGATACTTATAAATAGCTACATTTGTGTGTGTGTGTGTGTGTGTTTGGTGCACAGAATATAGGAAGCCTTGATAACAAATAACTGTAAAAGGTTTAAGATAATCTGTATCGTTGTAACATCCTTCTTCGCACCACAAAATAATTTGTATTCTTTGGTTACTAAATATACATCGTTCAAGATGGCGTCCATGACATTGTTTAGTATTTCTTTTTTTATTGTTTTTTTTTTGTCAAAATCTCTTCCAATATTTTCTTATTTTCTTGCGCTTTTTTCTTTTGCTTTACGTTACCTTATACCACCTCCACGTTTCTCTATATCACTTCCTCCTCTTTGCTTAAAGAATGTCAACCGGATCTTTAAAATCGAAAGGCAAACAAAGGGGAGATTACAGCGTTAAAAGCTAATCGTGCAACTTTCTCAATTGAATGCCTCTCGTGGGTTGTGTTTTGATTGACTGCATGTCCACCAGTAGACACTAATCGTAACTCGAGCATGAGATCAAGGTTTAAAATGTCAAAGTATCATTACTACATTGTGAATAGCAGGCGCGTTCGAAAATTCCTTTGTACTCATGCCAAATGTTCTTATGCTGCACACATGCATGATAACTTTTAAAAAAAAAATTCATCCCAAGAATGAGTTTCAAGAATTCCATTTACTTTAAATGATAGATCCCTTTCCAGAGAAAGAATGAAAAGCAAAAATATCGTCTGCTCAAAAACAAAAGAGTTATCTACCAAGATTTTAAAAAAAAAACAAAAAAAAAAGCGCTCATTTATCAGAAGAGTTCCCAGATAACCCAGCACCATGCTTGCAGACGACTAATGGTGAACGTGGAATAACAAAATAAAAATTCCGAGCAGCACGTCGCTGTTGGAGTGAAAGGGGTGAGCGAGTGCGTGCACGGCAGAGAGATGGAGAGCTCAGGTTGGTGATATATAACAACATATGACACCAAGGGGCAAGGCCAAGGTGTCTGGTACAGATTGAATGTGGGTGGCAGACTAACGCGACTCAGCTCCATACAGCCGAATACTCACAGGATGTCCTTGAACTTGTACAATAACTTAGCGGCTCACACTTTGCACTTGTATGTAAAAAAAAATGTTTGTAAAATGTTTGACATGTTTCGGATGTTCCTTCAGAGTTGACGATAAATACTTCCTAGTCCAAACCTCCCGCAGGACGACTGGGGATGGGAGCGGGCAGGGTTTGAACCCGGGACCACCGATAAATCTGAACGACAGTCCAGCGCGCAAACCGCACGACCAGGCAGCCATCCATTTATCTAGATCTTTATTTTGTTGATTTCATATATAAATGAAGACTTAACTAAGAACAGTGCTCAAAGGGACACAAACGATGATGGGGAATTTAGGGCAGTTTGGTCTTCCTGCCATGATCCTGGTCAAGTCAGCCAGTCTGTGTCGCTAGGATGAAACTTCAACGACATAGTCGAATGGTAAGTAAGTTTTTCAATAGAGTGTTTGAGATCATGTAAAGAAAGGATTTCGATTTTGTACCGAATTTATTTCTTTATTCGTGTTGCTCTAATAAGGTCTACTGTTATTATTTCTGATTGTTAATTGAATTCAAATTTAATAAATATGTATGTTATCAACACTGTCGGAGCTTCTATTACAAAACCCGTGTCGCATTCAATGGAGAGACAACCACACATCTGTAAGAACACATCAGTGACAACACACCAGTAACAACACATCAAAGACAACACACCATGTAACAACTACTAACAACACATCAGTAACAACTACTACCAATACATCAGTGTTCTCATTCTGCTGTGACAGGCTACATATTTCCCAACATGATCCGAGATCAAGTTATCATAATCGTAATTTCATTCAGAATTCTAATCAACACAAAAAGTTGAAAATAATAATACAATATCTAGCCAACTCTAATGGGTACCTGACATTAGTTGGCTAAATTTAAAGGCGATTGGTCGATGTGCTGGCCACATGACACCCTTTTTAACCGTTGGCTATAGAAAAAGATGACCTTTACATCATCTGCCCTATAGATCACAAGGTCTTACAGCAGCATCCTCTGCGACCCTTTGTCACATGCTCGTACACAAGGTCTCTAGCACCTCCAACCCAAGTTTCAGATCATCAAAGCAAATCAGCGATGGCTACCTGTACTTAATAAAAGGTCACGCTCTAATTCACATCAACACTTCCAGGGGAAAAGTACGGGATGTAAACAGATTACACTCAGGCTTAACTCGGCCGGTGACGCGGTGCACAGCGGAAACAAACACCTGGAATTATCCAAGCGGAACCGTGCTGCAGGTAATGATGTCTATTTACATAACAACTTCAAAGGACACCCTTGATTCAACACGTGCGTTAGTTACGAGTATCAGACAAGATTTATAAAGTATTAATGATGCCAGTTTGACGTTTTCTTGACATAGTTTCGTATACCTCTAAAGGAGTTTTTATTTGAGACTTTCTATGTTCCTGGTTGAATAAGGATGTCATCAAGTAAGGAGATGCTATGTACACCTGGCTTGACTCTGGAACGACCTCAATCCTGGGTAAACCTTTCGGACCCTTGACCCTTGTTGTTAACAGTCGCTGACTTCTAGCACAGAGTCCCTGGTGAACAACTAAACAGCTGTAGGCGTAATAATATCTAAACTTGTAAAACTTGAAATAACTTTAATAAGTTCTTTCTGAACAATATTATATATATATATATAAGGTTTATTACAATAAAGACAAAATTAACTTTAGAAAATGAGAAATGAAAATAAATGTAATAGACTTTGGTCTTGGTATAAAATGGTATTCTGAACAAATTCTAACTCACTACAATAACACGTCTTTTAAATCTGGCAATGTGTAGTCGTCTCCCCTATCTAAGACCGCTGACGACAGTGCCGTTTATCTTGCATCATTCAAAACCAATCACTAACTTCTTCACACCGTCACCATAGAAACATAACAACCCTCTGTTCCACGGCCAAGCGCTCAAGGCACCAGACCGGAGTGCTAGTGTTTGAGAAGAAGCATTGTTAGCATTTACCTTGGGTAGCCACAACTGATTTGGAGTAGCCTCAATTGATTAGGAGTAGCCACAATGGATTTCGAGAAGCCTTGGTGGAGTTGGAGTAGCTTCAACGAATTTGGAGTAGCCTCAATTGATTTGGAGAAATTTCAATGGATTTTGAGTTGCCTCAATGGATTTGGAGAAATCTCGATGGATTTGGAGAAATCTAGATGGATTTCGAGAAGCCTCTGTGGATTTGGAGTAGCTTCAATGGATTTGGAGTAGCCTCAATGGATTTGGAGTAGCCTCAATGGATTTGGAGTAGCCTCTATAGATTTGGAGAAATCTCAATCGATTTGGAATAGCCGCAAAAAGCTATGAATGAATCTTGGTATTTCAAAGTCACTTAACCAACCAGTCATATTTCTCACTCCACTTTTCTTTGTTGTTAGCTGACTTCTGGGAAAATATGCTCCAATCCAGGTTATAATTAGATACATGGATTTAATGAATTGCTAAGCTGAGCTCAATTTAAACAATTCGAAAAGTTTTATTGATTTTTTTTAAAGTGAGAAAACAAGTCGATCAATAAAAAAAAATAACAGAAAAAAACGGAAATTGAGGGTTCGACGAGTGGCGAGTCTTACTACTGGAGTCAACTGCACACAAACACTAGCCGAGGCAGATCGAAACCTGTTCAAGGAAGTCACGTCACTGACCTCACGTTTGAGCGGCTCCAAGTTCCAGACAGCAAGCATGAATAGATAACTCCAGGCTCGTGTTGAGTGACGGCTGATATTTCCGATTCAAGTTTTTACATTTCACGGGTAGATCTCTTGTTTTGAAGGTTTCTTTACTCACATAGATCTAAGATTAGCTCAATGAGATTACTTGCCAAGAGGTTTATGGAGCTACTCTCGCTGGGTGGCCATATTCACTGAGCTAGATTGTAATAAAAGACAAATGTTAACTCAGAGCTAACCATTTCCTTTTAACAGCCATGGAGTCACTACCCTGCACCCACCCAGTCTAACGTTAGACTTCTATTTCAAGATTTCCTGCGCCTTTAAAAACAACGCATTGTCATTTCAGTTTGATAAAATAGCCATAAATAAAAATCTGACTCGTACATTTTCACGATATACTTAAATTCCGTTTTATGTTGTTTGTTTTTTTAGTTATAGGAGGAGCGGTGGCTGAGTAGTTGAGCGCTCGGTTAATTGGTCCCGGGTTTGAATCCTGGTGAGGTCTGTGATTTTCAATTTCGGGATCTTTGGGCGCCCTAACCCGAGTCCGCCAAGTTTTATTTGGTACCTGACATTACTTGGGGAAAATTACAAGCAATTGGTCGTTGTGCTGGCCACATGACAAACTCGCTAATAGCGAGCCACAGAAACAGATGACCTTTACATCATCTGCCCTATGATCGCAATGTCTGAAAAGGGGAACTTTAAAAAAAAATTTAGTTAGTAGCTGACGAATTTGATTTGATTTTAGGCACATCGGCACATGTCGTGCCTGCAGTCCCTTGAGGACTACTCTCTCTCTACATAACAAGGGCTAAATTCTATACTGTTAAATCATTAAAATCAAGGTCTATTCACAGTTAAAATAGTAAAGGTAGTAAAAATTTAATAATTTGGTAAAAATCTAATGTAAATAGTACATGTTCACAAATTCATAAATCAGATCTTCGTAGACAACCCCTCTTCCCGGATACAGCCCGGTACCTTCCCAGGGTCGACATTGTCGAATAGTGTTTTTAAGTTAGTGGCTCTAAAATATTTCTCCCTGACATCCTGGTATCATGGGCAATCAACGAGGATATGTTCCACGGTGAGGCGAGAGTCACAGTACTCACAAAGTGGGGGCTCGTCTCTCTTCAGCACAGTAGCTGACGAAGGCCTTGTGACCCAAACGTTTGGTCCAGTAGGTTCCATCTATGTGTTTATTATATTTATCTCTAAATGAATAAAGTGAGCCCATCTATTTATGTTTGTTATATTTATCTCTAAATAAATGAAGTAAACACTTCAATGCACAATTACCTTTCAGGTGTAACCTAAAGCTAGCAGTGACACCAGAGGTAGCCTACTCCAGGACATTCCGTTTGGATATTTCACCTAGGTGATCAAATAACAAAATCGTGCTAGAGATGGGAAAAGTGTAATTTTCCGGACCACTTCCTGACGTGTCGTGTTTGCCATTACACTGGCGAAACTTTGCAAAAAAAGGTATGATAGATCAGGATATATATAAAATGAAAAGGGGGGGGGGGATCTATTTAACTAAACATACATGCATAAGTCTAGAATAAAAATGTTCTTAAGTCTAGCGAAGACATATATTCCTTATATATAGTAAGATATCTATCTACTTGTAACTCGTGTCTTTAACGTTCATAGCGCATTTTAACTTTTTACATTACGAGACAAGATCGAGGGCAAATAACGCAATTACACTGAGTTGACGGCTACATTAAAATAAATATTTAAAAACGCGGTACCTGTCACACTAGCAAAGTTCCCATTGAGGCAATCTTCTCATTGAAAATTTACTCTCTTAATATAAAGGAACCGGAAAACAACAACTTTGTCTGCGTGAGTTGGGACAAAATATGCAGGTCTCGTAACAGGTTCTCTGCGTGGTTCGTTGTTTTCAGTAGTAGTGAAAACGCTTATCGGCTATATATGTATATCTATCATGCACAATTAAAGTGTACACAATTGCTGTATGTCTTACAAACACATTATACAGAGCGTAGAGAGAAGCCTACCCCACCCCCGACCCAAACTTAAACGTATTGACACATCTAGAGCCCTCGCCGAGAGTTCGACACCTCTACAGAGTTCGATCAGTGTTGTACACTGAACAACGGACGAGCCATGAAGACAAATGGCTCTACGAAGTTAATGGCCCTCGAGAAACGTCTGTGATGTAATTAACCAGGAGCGGCAACGAAACGTGGGTGTGTGTGTGGGGGGGGGGGGGAAAGGTGGGCGCTAATGAGAAGCTGGGAGGGGTGAAGGGGAAGGAACGTGCGAGTTCAGCAGAAAGCCTGGGGTCAAGGTCAAACACAGGGGTCGGGTCAGGCATGCATGAATGAGCCAACGTTATTGAATGAGAAGCGATTTCTCTGTTCAAGAGATGGAGATGGAAGAGCGTGCTGGAACACATTGGGGGAAGGGGTAGAGAGGGGGGGGGGGGCTTAGTGAAGAAAGTTGCAAACATTACAATTAGGGTCAGGGTCCGGGAAAAGGAGGGGGGTGGTGCCTGCTGGGAAGAGTTCATCCCCATCTAGTTCAGTCTGTATTGATTTTGTTCTTTATTTCTTTCCGTTACCCCAGTTCCTCTCGAGGATTCCTTTGTGCCCGGCGCCCTTGAACTTGTGTTTTAAACTGTCAAGATGATCGCGGTTCTGTAGGGTCAGACTAAAGTAGTCAAAATGAAGACAAAAACTATGAACACAAGAAACATATCGAAAGTATGGGCATTATTTTCCAAGGTTCTCAACACAAAAAAAAAGGGAAAGATCATTATGTGCGGTTCAATCGTCGTTTCGAGTTTGTATCGTGGTACACCACGGTATTTGAATATAACGATTATCGGTTGAAGAACGGGCGTAAAATGTAGTAACTTACGAGATGGTATTCCAGTCATTCAGATTGGAATAAAAATAAGTCGTATAATTGCCCTCGGGATGAGTTCGGCTTGGCAAGCATCCAACAGACGATCTTCCTATCGTCTTCAAATCGATGAGTCATACAATAAAATATAAATAAGCATATCGCTACATATACTTATCTGTGGCTAACCTAAAAGGAGGAGGGGGGCAGGTTTCAATGTGGATACTTGGAAAGCTGGTCTAGTTTGAAAAAGGAAAGCCCATCACGTGACAGCCAGATCGCCGCCAGGCTGTTGCGTTGAGGTACAGTTCGGCTGACAAGGGAAGCTGCCATTTCAGAAGTGGGCGCGACCAAGATCGATAACTCTCATCGTGTCAATATTTCTGTAGAAATATGTCAAGGGTTATCCTTCCTTGAGCCCGGGCCAATATTTTTGAATGATGATGATCTATGAAAGAAAAGGCGTTTGTAAGTGATGTGCTTGTGTGTATGTGGTGTGCTTGTGTTATGTGGTGTGCTTGAGTGTATGTAGTGTGATTGTGTGTATGTGGTGCGCTTGTGCATATGGTGTGGAATATTTGGATTATGGAGAAATTGTCTTCTTTTTTTTGTTTAATTTTTGAAGACCTTATATAGGTGCTGGTTATTTGGAGACCGATAGTGAGATTCTGAATCTAATATCTGTGTAACTGTTGTGGCATGTAATATTATATGAGTACGATTTCTAAACAGTCTATTTACGGTTTTTAATATAGGTTACTATCACTATGAATATATGAGCCGGAAATGTCTTGAACTTTTATGCCACGCGCATTGCTTGGTATGGCAAGTCACGCGCACATCTTCTTGCACAGCAGAACATGCGCATTGCCAATTGTGGAGCGTGCATTTTCTGAGCAGTTCGATAACACAAGGTCAACCGCCGGGAACCTCCTGCGCTTCTCGGATGTTGCGGGAAAAAAAAGGGGGGGGGATATGTGAAATCCAACAGAACACAATCAAATAATACATTCACGCCCACTTCTTTGAGAACCGTTGAACATTTCAACAGTAATGAATAATTACATAGACGGGTATGAATAGCCTGTAAAGTTTGGCGTAGCTATTCCACGAGTCTGAGGGGCGTCTTTGATGATTGGAGGGAGGGACGGATATAGATTGGGTGGGGGGAAATGCGTATATCAAAGGGAATTTTTTGCATTTATTATTTATTCAGAGTTAAACGAATCTACCAGATTAACTAAAAAAAAAGGTACAATATCTGCCGTTATTTGTAAGTATTGCTTTCATTTAAACATAATATCTATTTAAATCAGGTTATATATTTGGTGGAGATGCTAATGACAGTACATTTAATATATTTAAAGAGCGCGTAGTTTTATTTTTAAAAAAGTTCTTTAAAAATAATTTTAAAAAAGGCCAAACACTAATAAAAACAACACACGCACACAAGAAAAAAAATTAAGGGAATAAAAAAAAAACTTGTAAATAATTTAATGTAATAAAAAGAATTTAAATGGATGGATTTGTTGTCAGTGTTTCGTTACACGTTTCCATGGCAACGGTGTAACGTTCAATTACAGCAGACGAGAACAAAAAAAAAGTTCGTTTCATGATTCGAGCAGGCGAAATAATGGACATGACAATGAAAGATGAAAGGAAGGGAGAATAGAACGACGAAATACAAGAGAAAATACAAGGGAATGAAATACAAGAGAAAGAAATATAAGGGAATGAAATACAAGAGAATGAAATACAGGAATGAAATACAAGAGAATGAAATACAAGGGAATGAAATACAAGGGAATGAAATACAAGGGAATGAAATACAAGAGAATGAAATACAAGGGAATGAAATACAAGGGAATGAAATACAAGGGAATGAAATACAAGAGAATGAAATACAAGAGAATGAAATACAAGGGAATGAAATACAAGGGAATGAAATACAAGGGAATGAAATACAAGGGAATGAAATACAAGAGAATGAAATACAAGGGAATGAAATACAAGGGAATGAAATACAAGAGAATGAAATACAAGAGAATGAAATACAAGAGAATGAAATACAAGGGAATGAAATACAAGGGAATGAAATACAAGGGAATGAAATACAAGGGAATGAAATACAAGGGAATGAAATACAAGGAAAATACAAGGGAATGAAATACAAGAGAATGAAATACAAGGGAATGAAATACAAGGGAATGAAATACAAGAGAATGAAATACAAGGGAATGAAATACAAGAGAATGAAATACAAGGGAATGAAATACAAGGGAATGAAATACAAGAGAATGAAATACAAGGGAATGAAATACAAGGGAATGAAATACAAGGGAATGAAATACAAGAGAAAATACAAGGGAATGAAATACAAGAGAATGAAATACAAGAGAATGAAATACAAGGGAATGAAATACAAGGGAATGAAATACAAGAGAATGAAATACAAGGGAATGAAATACAAGGGAATGAAATACAAGAGAATGAAATACAAGGAATGAAATACAAGGGAATGAAATACAAGAGAATGAAATACAAGAGAATGAAATACAAGAGAATGAAATACAAGAGAATGAAATACAAGGGAATGAAATACAAGGGAATGAAATACAAGGGAATGAAATACAAGAGAATGAAATACAAGAGAATGAAATACAAGGGAATGAAATACAAGGGAATGAAATACAAGAGAATGAAATACAAGGGAATGAAATACAAGAGAATGAAATACAAGGGAATGAAATACAAGGGAATGAAATACAAGGGAATGAAATACAAGGGAATGAAATACAAGGGAATGAAATACAAGGAATGAAATACAAGAGAATGAAATACAAGAGAATGAAATACAAGGGAATGAAATACAAGAGAATGAAATACAAGAGAATGAAATACAAGAGAATGAAATACAAGAGAATGAAATACAAGGGAATGAAATACAAGGGAATGAAATACAAGGGAATGAAATACAAGAGAATGAAATACAAGAGAAAATACAAGGGAATGAAATACAAGAGAATGAAATACAGGGAATGAAATACAGGGAATGAAATACAAGAGAAAGAAATACAAGAGAATGAAATACAAGAGAATGAAATACAAGAGAAAGAAATACAAGAGAATGAAATACAGGGAATGAAATACAAGAGAATGAAATACAAGAGAATGAAATACAAGGGAATGAAATACAAAAGAATGAAATACAAGAGAATGAAATACAGGGAATGAAATACAAGAGAATGAAATACAAGAGAATGAAATACAAGGGAATGAAATACAAGGGAATGAAATACAGGGAATGAAATACAAGAGAATGAAATACAGGGAATGAAATACAAGAGAATGAAATACAGGAAATGAAATACAGGGAATGAAATACAAGAGAATGAAATACAAGAGAATGAAATACAGGGAATGAAATACAAGGGAATGAAATACAAGAGAATGAAATACAAGAGAATGAAATACAAGAGAATGAAATACAATGGAATGAAATACAAGAGAATGAAATACAAGGGAATGAAATACAAGAGAATAAAATACATGGAATGAAATACAGGGAATGAAATACAAGAGAATGAGAGACAAGAGAATGAAATACAAGAGAAAGAAATACAAAAGAATGAAATACAAGAGAATGAAATACAAGGGAATGAAATACAGGGAATGAAAGACAAGAGAATAAAATACATGGAATGAAATACAGGGAATGAAATACAAGAGAAAGAAATACAAGAGAAAGAAATACAAGAGAATGAAATACAGGGAATGAAAGACAAGAGAATAAAATACAAGAGAAAGAAATACAAGAGAATGAAATACAAGAGAATGAAATACAAGAGAATGAAATACAGGGAATGAAATACAGGGAATGAAATACAAAAGAATGAAATACAAGAGAATGAAATACAGGGAATGAAATTCAAGAGAATGAAATACAAAAGAATGAAATACAAGGGAATGAAATACAAGAGAATGAAATACAAGGGAATGAAATACAAGAGAATGAAATACAAGAGAATGAAATACAAGAGAATGAAATACAAGAGAATGAAATACAAGAGAATGAAATACAAGAGAATGAAATACAGGGAATGAAATACAAGAGAATGAAATACAAGAGAATGAAATACAAGAGAATGAAATACAAGGGAATGAAATACAGGAAAAAAAAATAAGAGAATGAAATACAGGGAATGAAATACAAGAGAATGAAATTCAGGGAATGAAATACAGGGAATGAAATACAAGAGAATGAAATACAAGAGAATGAAATACAGGGAATGAAATACAAGGGAATGAAATACAAAAGAATGAAATACAAGAGAATGAAAGACAAGAGAATGAAATACAAGAGAATAAAATACAAAAGAATGAAATACATGGAATGAAATTCATGGAATGAAATACAGGGAATGAAATACAAGAGAATGAAAGACAAGAGAATGAAATACAAGAGAATGAAATACAGGGAATGAAATACAAGGGAATGAAATACAAAAGAATGAAATACAAGAGAATGAAAGACAAGAGAATGAAATACAAGAGAATAAAATACAAGAGAATGAAATACAGGGAATGAAATACAAGAGAATGAAAGACAAGAGAATGAAATACAAGAGAATGAAATACAGGGAATGAAATACAAGGGAATGAAATACAAAAGAATGAAATACAAGAGAATGAAAGACAAGAGAATGAAATACAAGAGAATAAAATACAAGAGAATGAAATACAGGGAATGAAATACAAGGGAATGAAATACAAAAGAATGAAATACAAGAGAATGAAAGACAAGAGAATGAAATACAAGAGAATGAAATACAATGGAATAAAATACAAAAGAATGAAATACATGGAATGAAATACAGGGAATGAAATACAAGGGAATGAAATACAAGAGAATGAAAGACAAGAGAATGAAATACAAGAGAATGAAATACAAGAGAATGAAAGACAAGAGAATGAAAGACAAGAGAATGAAAGACAAGAGAATGAAATACAAGGGAATGAAATACAAGGGAATGAAATACAAGGGAATGAAATACAAGGGAATGAAATTCAAGGGAATGAAATACAAGATAATGAATAAAAAAAGATTAAAATATAAGAAAATGAAATATGAGAATGTGAGGAGTATTAATTTCCCTAAACCAACATCCAATTGACATTCCCCAGAAGACGCCTTCGTTTACTCCCGTCCCTACACACGCCTCTTGGCCTCGCAACTTCTAGCAAGCCGAACACAAACATCTACAAACTCGACAAGTCTTCCAGAACATTGGCTCATTCGGGAAAGCAGACTTTGAATTTGAACTCACGAAGAGCGAGGCGGATAAGATGCGTGGAAAGGGGGTTAACACATTTGAAAGGCTCTCGGGGCAGTGAGGGCCGTGACTGGAAAAGATTCCCTCGAACTCGATCAGGCTCGAGCTCCACGCAACTAACTCTTTATTCTCGTTCTGTAATTAGTTACCCGGGCAACCAACTGCTGGTATTTATTTTTTTTTAAATTTATTTTCAATACTACTGGGCATTGCCAATCATTCGCCATTCGCCTATGTTCTTTAATAGCGGGATGTAGCCAAAGTCTCCCACATCCAGCCAGCTTATCTTCCACGAGGCGAGATCGAGTTGTATAATGGTCGGCCTCAAAGTCGATTAGTCAAAACGCTAGAAGTAGACAGTGGAAAGGTCGGCTCTTTGAGGTTGTAAACAAAATGATGAGAGTAAAAAGTAAACTGATTGGGTGTCGACTTCGGCTTTAATCTCCACTATTTAAACATTGTTTCAGATAGATATTTAGCCCAAATTCAATTTACACCTAGGCCGACTGAACTTTATTTCAACATAGCTATAAAACGAAGAACACGGGCTTCTAGCGGCAAGAACACGATTCTTATAGATCAAGATCTAGACACTAAGAGAGATCAAGATCTAGACACTAAGATAGATCAAGATCTAGACACTAGGATAGATCAAGATCTAGACATTTAGACAGAACAAGATCTAGACACTAAGAGAGATCAAGATCTAGACACTAAGAGAGATCAAGATCTAGACACTAAGACAGATCAAGATCTAGACACTAAGAGAGATCAAGATCTAGACACTAAGAGAGATCAAGATTTAGACACTAAGGCTCAAGGTTTAGTTACTGATCTTAATGTTATCGTTTAAATCAGAGACATGAACAATGTCATTTCATAAAGACACTTTTAAAAAGACACTAGTTCAATGTCTAACTACGTCTTAAAACCAAGAGTCGAATGAAACTCTTTCCCGTGTCCTAATATCGATAGTTTTCACAAAAGTGACTCATTTCAATTCCTGCGACAGTGACCACCTAGCCGGAAATGTGACTCCTGGAGTTGGATGGGGTCAGGCTAATGGAACTGACCGGTGGTTAATGTGGCGGCTTCCGATCACACGCGACCAGATATCTTCATTAAGGGATGGGCACATGGTGGTCAGATGACCTAAAAAAAAAAAGTCAATCGTCTGTTGTCTCTGGCTCGACTTTCGTCATAGGGTCACTAAAAAGAGGGGAGAGGTTAAGTAAGTCAAAGAATTGTGACCACAGGTCAGAAAAGAGAGATGACAGGAGTCCTGACATATCTTGTTCACTATTCCAACTTGCCCACTTCAACTAACGGGCCTGTCACGCTGGACAACTCAATCTAAAATTATGCTTGACCACTAATGGCCTATCACTGATTGGACCACATCATGTTCTTTCCCATTAGTGGACAGCGGTCATCACCGAAACACAAGAGAAATTCGATGATTTTTTCTTTTCGTTTAGTTTATGGTACATTCGATAATTAATCAATCTCTTAATCCCGCCCAAGCCTTTCCCCCATGTCCCCGGTCAAGCTGTCCAGTCTAAGACGAGGGTGTGTTTGACCAAAGGATGAGATTATGCAAATCGCAAGTCTGCCCGCTTCTCCAGAATTTTCCATCAGAACTAAACAAGATGGAGTCGGTTACAAGAAACGATTTGTCTTGACATGCGCAGTTCTCATTCAGCTGTGAAATGTCAGTGACACGTGCCGTTCTGACATCCTGAGGTTAAGAACAAAGCCTAGAAACGTCCTTGCCTAGCAGAGGTCAAGCCTGCTGTCTAGCTCACGGGTGTGGCTACAAGAAATGTAATTCCCAGACGAGCGGCCGCCCCTTTCAGCGAGTACGGAGGAACGCGTCTGCAGTTTTGCACATCCCAGCAATCGTCAAGTTCAAGTCTGAAATTGTTGCTTCTGATGTTGTGTTAGGATTCTGGTAAGGTCTTTCTCTAGACTTAGTCACGTGACATGTCAAAAGACGCCTCTGAGATACACACCTTCGTCATCAACACGATTTCATCACCCTAACCCTAACCCTAACCCTAATCGAATATTTCTGGAATGTTTAAAACAAAAGACAAAAGATTTTATATTCAAAAAAGATTTCAGCAAAGACACTATTAAGCTTTTCACGACATCATTTACTTTCGAATCAAACTTTAAAAAGAAACGATAATATATTAATGCTAGTGTGTTAGTGTGTGTGTGTGTGGGGGGGGCATAATAAATATAATGACCACAGAATCTAGAAGTCACACAACTCGGTCAGTGTTTGTCCGAGTGACGGGAGGTCACTTTGACATACCTGGATATGACTAAACGTTAAGAAATTTTTTGAGGGAATTTTTTTTTCTTAAATTTAAATAAATTTGTCGGAAGTTTTAAAAATAATCTACGTCAAGGAAATTTATCAAATTAAAGCACACATTTTGAATGCACATATATTTCAACTTTATTCTCGGTCTACAGAACTGCTGTGAAAGATTTATGTCTTGTTTTTTTGTTGTTTTTTTTTATACAGAACTAATATTTCCTTTAAAAGTTGGAAGAATATAATATCAATATGTCTTTATCTTTGTGCCTTTCAGAGTATTTGATTAAATTTTGTTTTTGTATTTGAAGATTATGGCTCAGTGTTTTATGTATAATTGCTACTTTACTTTTAAGTCTTCTATCCTGAAGGCTTTCTAAATTTAGTGATTTTACTAAAGGTGTTACTCTAGTCAAATGTAAATATTCGTTTGTTATAAATCTCACTATTTTGTGTCTGTTCCAGTTTCTTAATGTTTTCTTGAGATGAGAGGTCAGAAACAGAGGATGCATATTCTATTATTGGCCTAACCAATGTTAGACCACTGAGTTACTTTTGTTAGACCACTGAGTTACTTTTGTTAGACCACTGAGTTACTTTTGTTAGACCACTGAGTTACTTTTGTTAGGCCACTGAGTTTATTGGCCAAAGTTTGTAAGGCTACTATTTGTTAGACCACTTAGTCTCTATTGGCCAAAGTTTGAAGGCTACTATTGGTTAGGCCACTGAGTCTATTGGCCAAAGTTTGAAGACTACTATTTGTTAGGCCACTTAGTCTCTAT
Organism: Biomphalaria sudanica; assembly: GCA_036873155.1. NCBI lineage: Eukaryota > Metazoa > Mollusca > Gastropoda > Planorbidae > Biomphalaria > Biomphalaria sudanica. The sequence continues at coordinate 352,826 of JAZGLO010006345.1, read as the reverse complement.
TGGCCAAAGTTTGAAGGCTACTATTGGTTAGACCACTGAGTCTATTGGTCAAAGTTTGAAGGCTACTATTTTTTTAGATCACTGAGTCTATTGGTCAAAGTTTGTACAGAAAAGGTGCAGAGTAAAGTCATACAAAAGCAATCTCAGACTAAACTCTCCTCTTCCACCTCGAACTTTAAAAAAAATCTCGTATGACCAATGAACAATAAGTGAGTGTCCAGTTCTGAGCAGTGAACTGTTTCATATGCAACTTTTTCGGCCTCGTTCTGTGTACGTCTTTGTGATTGGTCAATTGAAACTTTTTCTTTTGTCCTTTGAACAAACAATATGGCGAAGCGTGAGCTATTTATAGTCAAGGATGACTTGAGGGAGACAATTTACTCGAGTCTACATTAACAATAGATGACACAGGAAGAGAGTAGAACTCAAACATAGCAAGTAAACAGCTACTTAGAACCGTCAGAAATGATGAAAACTATTTATTGGTCAAATACAAGACTATGTTACAGGGAACAGGTAGTTTAGAGTTTTGCCTCTATGGAGTCTATGTATAAGTGTGTGTACGAGGTTGTGGTCTTGAGATATTGTTGAAGAAACAGCTGAACAGATTTTGAATGAAACAATCATTAGCTAATAATTGTATATGTACATATCTATAGAGTTGAATGAAATCCAAACATGTAAAGCACGTCACTCTTGTAATAAATAACATTTAATCAATAATTGGTCTCTCTACCACCCCCTAAAAAATGACTGCATTGTGTACACAGTTATACACTCCTGGTTGAGAAAATGGAAGGTATATTGAAGTAATTATATTGGCATTGTAGATCTATCTGTGTAGTCTTTAGTTTAATTTTGTTGGCCTGTAGTTTTACAAGATATAATCACCTGGTGACCTGGTCACCATTTTAGTATAAATACTCCATGATTGAAACCGCAAAAATATGGCTGACATCTCAACATTTCTTCCAATGATTATATTTTACACGAAATATTCAAAGAAAATAACCAGTGTGCTCTCGCGCGTTCATTAACGTTAGAAAGATTGGTTATTTTTCTAGGACAGTCATTGTATCAAAAGTATAGCGCTTAGATTTAGATATATATGTCTAGTTTTAATGGAATAATAGTTAAGTCTTCCAATACGAAGGCTAGGTGAAGTGCATTATTGCATATAGCTACGCAGTTCTGGCAAATTGAAGCTTTATTATAGGCTATATCTGGAAATAATATAAGCTCCTTGTTCCAAAGTGCTGAAAATGTGCACTTGTCAAGTTCGTATCGGTCTCTATAGTACTGCCAGAAAGAGCAAAAGATTCTGTACAAAAGACAATTTTCGCCCACGCTATAGATCAGGTGCGTACACAGCAAACACATTAACTAACATGCTGTTGAGATGTACGCGAGAATTTCGCTCCATAAGTACACAAACCCCGAGGACACTATGCCTGTCAATATAAGCGTACATAGATTGTGTACTTTATGTAGGCGCCAACGGATCCCGTGAGGATATTTACCCTTATCTCCGGGAGTCAGTTATGTTCAACTTTTTAAAAAAAGAAAGACAATTTTTTAACCTCGATACGACTGGGAGACGACGGGTACGTTTTCATTTTTTTTAATGCTACATAAGCATTAATATTATGACACTTTATCATTCGTTTAACCAAAATTTAACAGTAGTCGGATTCACTTCTTAACCACATCTAGGCTAAACCACGTTAAGATATATAGTGTAACTCAAACCGATTTCTAGCCACCATATCTGGACTAAATCATTGATTGTTGAATTTGCAGCTTAATTAAAGTCATGCATTTTATATCCTGTAAAGACAATTATTCGAACAATTATTCAATAAAGGGTCGGATTTAAATATGTAAATAAGTGGAGGCCTGAGGGCGAGATCTGTGTGGAGGCCTCTACAATCTTTTGAAGATCATTTAACTTAATGCTAAGGAAATGAGATTTTATAGATGTACAAGAAGATTTTATCTTTTTTACCTATTTAGCATGAATATTTTTAAAAGCTTGTGTAGCCCCTTTTGAGGTGAAGCCCTAGAAGGCAACGCAGCAGTAAATTCGACGTTGATTCGATGTACCATAAAAACAAGTATTCAATCATAATAATCCTATAATATGTAGCCATGCATCACACACACACAACCATGCGTAGACTTTAGAAAATAAATTAAAAATAAAAACTCCATATGAGCTCTTTCGCCTTTGTGCTCACTGTTTGATTTAGTGTCAAATGAATATCTATCATCAATTACTTTTCAACGTCATCGCATCTAAAAAAAAAAAAAACAGCCAATCACCTTGTAGAGTACCTAGAGGTACAACAAACGGCGAGCACGCAAGTTTCGATACAAACCATTCAAGCGTTTACTCCTCCAACGAGGTGCGCACGAGGGGCGCAGATTTTGCACCCAGTTGAAATGAAAGCAAGCTGGAGTGAGCGGAAGAGCCAGGGGGAGAAAAAAAAAGGTTTACACTCAGCACAGGAGCTCGTCACAAATAAAAAAGAAAAACTAAACAAAAAAAAACTTTCTAAATAGCCGGGAATTTTTTTTTTAAATTAAAAAAAGAGTGCCTGTGAGTAAGTGCAACGCTTTCATCTTCCAGCTGCAGCTGTTCTTTGTATGTAGAACACAAGTTTTTTACAAATATTTTAAGGAAAATTTATAATGAAGCTTTGAGATCTTTTTTTTTTTCTTCTTTTACTTTGCTACCACCTTTATAAAAATAGATTATATTTTTTATATAAAGAAAAGGAATCGTCCAGTGAGATTCATCTAAGCCTGTGGATATTACTTGTAAAGGTGGAGATTTAATCAAACAGCAAACATTCATCAGTTTTATTGAAATAATCGGGCTGGAAGGAGAGAGAGAGAGAGAGAGAGAGAGAGAGAGGTGTAGAGTGACGGGCTGAATATTATCTAAGAAATAAATATCGAGCCCAATCATGGACACCTCCAATCAAATATTTGACCTGTTCATAAATCGCTATTAGTTTATTTTTATACTGGCTAAAAAAATATTAGAAGAATAAAATGACACTATATTATGAATAAAGTCATTTCTTTATACGAGCTATCTGATTTAAAACTAATTCAAACGCCATTATTTCTAACAAAACACTCTAGACACCAGACCCTCGCCCAACCCTCCAACTTTCTCTTATCTTCTCTGCTCAATGCTTGGCCAAACCCTCGCCTAGCCCTCCAACTTTCTCTTATCTTCTCTGCTCAATGCTTGGCCAAACCCTCGCCCAGCCCTCCAACTTGCTCTTATCTTCTCTGCTCAATGCTTGGCCAAACCCTCGCCTAGCCCTCCAACTTTCTCTTATCTTCTCTGCTCAATGCTTAGCCAAACTCTCGCCCAGCCCTCCAACTTTCTCTTATCTTCTCTGCTCAATGCTTGGCCAAACCCTCGCCCAGCCCTCCAACTTTCTCTTATCTTCTCTGCTCAATGCTTGGCCAAACCCTCGCCTAGCCCTCCAACTTTCTCTTATCTTCTCTGCTCAATGCTTGGCCAAACCCTCGCCCAGCCCTCCAACTTTCTCTTATCTTCTCTGCTCAATGCTTGGCCAAACCCTCGCCCAGCCCTCCAACTTTCTCTTATCTTCTCTGCTCAATGCTTGGCCAAACCCTCGCCCAGCCCTCCAACTTTCTCTTATCTTCTCTGCTCAATGCTTGGCAAAACTCGACCAGCTCCTCGGTGAAAATAGAATTTAAAAAAAATGACAGGCTGTGATGACTACGACTTGACAATGCTTGTTCATTAGACCAGCACCTATTTCCTGGGTGACAACTCTCTACTTCTTTCCTCCTTCCAAATCCACCAGCCTGTAATAGACCTGAAGTAGAACAATGGATTGGCTCCAGTGGCGTAGCTAGAGATTTGTGGGCCCGGGGGGGGGGGCTTGATCTCTTTAGGGGCCCCTGCGTTTGACATACGACATCATGGCATGAGATAATGGCGTAATATTTAATGTAAAAACTAATTTCCGACCCTCATTTGGAGCTCCTTCAAGTGAGAGGCCGGGGGGGGGGGGTTCAAATTTGGACCCCCCTCCACCACCCTAGTTACGCCACTGAATGGCTCTAGTTTTAAAATACACTATTGGTTTTATTAGAGATAAAAGACGAAAGTCTATGCAAGATATAGATCTACCTCTCTTATATTCATACCTCTCTTATATTCATACCTCTCTTATATTCATACCTCTCTTATATTCAATCATGGTATGTATTTGTTTACAAAGACCACATTCAAAGAACAAAAGTCAGATTATTTGCAGACGATTGCATAATATATAGAACAATAAAAACAAAACAAGACACAGATATTTTACAAAGAGAATTAGATGAATTACAGAAATGGGAATCAAATTGGAGCATGTCTTTCCACCCAGAAAAATGTCAGTTGTTAAGAGCAACAAAAAAACTAAAACAAATTAATTCCACTTATCTTATTCATGGCAAACCAGTAACACAGACTAAAAACTCAAAATACCTAGGTGTTATAATAAATGAAAAACTGTCATGGAATCCACATATTGATGAAACTATAAAAAAATCCAACAAAGCATTAGGGTTTATTAAAAGAAATTTCTATAAATCAAATAAGAACATAAAGCTAAAATGTTATTTAACCTTGGTTAGGCCAATAATAGAATATGCATCCACCGTGTGGGACCCCTCAACTCAAGAAAACATTAAGAAACTGGAACAAACACAAAATAGAGCAGTGAGATTCATAACAAACGAATATTCACATTTGACTAGGGTAACACCATTAGTAAAATCACTAAATTTAGAAAGCCTTCAGGACAGAAGACTCAAAAGTAAAGTAGCAATTATACATAAAACACTGAACCATAATCTTCAAATACAAAAACAAAATTTAACAAAATACTCTGAAAGACACAAAAATAAAGGCACATTCCTCGTCCCATATGCTAGGACAAATTTGTACAAATACTCCTTCTTCCCTAGTGCTATTAGAGCATGGAATGGGTTGCCTGAGCTAGCCAGAAAAACCAGTGACTTGGCAGAATTTAAGTCATTGGTTAATATGCATGACTAAATGCATGACGCGTAGGACGTAATCATCTTCTTTTTTGAAGTAACGTCTGTATTATATAAGAAGAAGAAGTATAAGAAGAAAATATTCTTATCCATTCACACGTGGGAGGGCCATCTCGTTCAACTGTCTCATTTAGACTGTACTTTAAACAACCAATTCTGTAAAGGTTTGTCTTCCCTTGGTAAGACGAGACTCGGCACGTTTACACAGACTGGAAGAGGCAGTATCGAGTGGCAAGTCCCCTACAAAGAAGGACATTTCAAAAAACAAATACAAGAAAATTGGGAGGCAATTCTGGGAAGACACGTGACTATAATTCTACATCCTTCAGAACTGACTGAGACTCCATGTCTTCAGTTTCTCACTTAAAGACACAATTTCCTCCCCTCCCCCCCCCCCCCAAGACAGACAGCGCTCTTCAGATTGCCTTGAAATTATTTCTTCACCTGTCATTGTGAAATATGGTCTGATTCTAAGGTACGGAGTTTTAAACAAAATCTGGAAGCTTTACTATCAGCGAAGTTTTTAAAATACTTTTTGTTCATTGTGGACGTTTTGAACTGGAAAACAAAAAGGTCACTCCTAATCTTAATGTCAACTTTATACTTTTTGTGTTTCCTAGTGGTCATTTTTTTCAATGCCTTTCACTCCTGATCAAAATTTTGTAACGATTTTCGACACACATGTAACAATTTTTTTTGTACTTATGACAAAGTGATAGCTTGGACATTCCCTTCTGTGGATACGCCACTGCATGTGCCGTCTGTTCGATACTATTAACCTTTGGTTGCTGTTCATCGCTACAGCAATCACGACTCTCGACAAAATGTCCAAGATAAAACCAATGATCGATGATACTGAATGTCAAGGCCATCAATGTTGGACCGTTGGCGGGCACTACACACATTATCAAAACGTCTCTCTCCATTCCTCTAGGTCTTTTGCCTTGGATAGAACCTCTTTAAATGGCAGGCCCGTCCATTTTATTTTGTTGTCTTCCCATAGCTTTCTCTGTCTGCCTCTTCTGCTATTTCCTGGTACTGTTCCCTGAAGGCTTTTATAAGCCCCAAAGACCTTGACATATGGACATAGAGTTTTAGTTTCTTTTTTTTTTTTTTTGTTAGACTTCTAGATCAAATTATTTTCTAGAAAAATGTCAATATATAAGAAACTTGGTTTATACGTTTTTATTTCTATTGTTGTCTAATGTACACATTGTACAGAGACATAGTGGTAATGTACACATAGTACAGAGACATAGTGGTAATGTACACACAGTACAGAGACATAGTGGTAATGTACACATAGTACAGAGACATAGTGGTAATGTACACATTGTACAGAGACATAGTGGTAATGTACACATTGTACAGAGACATAGTGGTAATGTACACATTGTACAGAGACATAGTGGTAATGTACACATAGTACAGAGACATAGTGGTAATGTACACATAGTACAGAGACATAGTGGTAATGTACACATAGTACAGAGACATAGTGGTAATGTACACATTGTACAGAGACATAGTGGTAATGTACACATAGTACAGAGACATAGTGGTAATGTACACATAGTACAGAGACATAGTGGTAATGTACACATAGTACAGAGACATAGTGGTAATGTACACATTGTACAGAGACATAGTGGTAATGTACACATAGTACAGAGACATAGTGGTAATGTACACATTGTACAGAGACATAGTGGTAATGTACACATTGTACAGAGACATAGTGGTAATGTACACATTGTACAGAGACATAGTGGTAATGTACACATAGTACAGAGACATAGTGGTAATGTACACATAGTACAGAGACATAGTGGTAATGTACACATTGTACAGAGACATAGTGGTAATGTACACATAGTACAGAGACATAGTGGTAATGTACACATTGTACAGAGACATAGTGGTAATGTACACATTGTACAGAGACATAGTGGTAATGTACACATTGTACAGAGACATAGTGGTAATGTACACATAGTACAGAGACATAGTGGTAATGTACACATAGTACAGAGACATAGTGGTAATGTACACATTGTACAGAGACATAGTGGTAATGTACACATAGTACAGAGACATAGTGGTAATGTACATATAGTACAGAGACATAGTGGTAATGTACACATTGTACAGAGACATAGTGGTAATGTACACATTGTACAGAGACATAGTGGTAATGTACACATAGTACAGAGACATAGTGGTAATGTACACATTGTACAGAGACATAGTGGTAATGTACACATAGTACAGAGACATAGTGGTAATGTACACATAGTACAGAGACATAGTGGTAATGTACACATAGTACAGAGACATAGTGGTAATGTACACATAGTACAGAGACATAGTGGTAATGTACACATAGTACAGAGACATAGTGGTAATGTACACATAGTACAGAGACATAGTGGTAATGTACACATAGCACAGAGACATAGTGGTAATGCACATGAAGTGTTGTGGCGCCCATTGAGTTAAGGAGTGCGGGACCAGGTCTATCCTGTCACCTCAGGTCATGGAGTACAGACGTTATCTCGCCTAGATAAGAGGAGAGGGGGGAGGATCTAACGCTAACCACAATCTTCAGCTCCCCCTCTCCCCCTCTCTCCCTCGACGCCATCATTCGTGGCCCCCGAGTTTTCATTCAGTGTCATTTTCTAATCAGGACGGAAAGGAAGGGACTCGGTGGCAGGGTAGCCTTTCATTCAGTCAACCGATTTACCTGTTGGACTTGCTCAGATGTAGGAATTGCTTACCTGGGAATATTTTTTTTTTAGTGTCAACAACAGTGTCATCCGCCATGTCATATGGCACTCCTTAGAACAGAAAGAGAGAGAGAGACAGAGAGAGAGAGAGACAGAGAGAGAGAGAGAGACAGAGAGAGAGAGAGACAGAGACAGAGACAGAGATATAGACAGATAGAGACAGACAGAGAGAGACAGACAGAGACAGACAGAGACAGAGAGACAGAGACAGAGATATAGACAGAGAGAGACAGACAGAGAGAGACAGACAGAGACAGAGAGAGGCAGAGAGAGAGAGAGAGACAGAGATATAGACAGAGAGAGACAGACAGAGAGAGACAGACAGAGAGAGAGAGACAGAGAGAGAGAGACAGAGAGAGAGAGAGAGACAGAGACATAGACAGAGAGAGACAGACAGAGAGAGACAGACAGAGAGAGAGAGACAGAGAGAGAGAGACAGAGAGAGAGAGACAGAGACAGAGACATAGACAGAGAGAGACAGACAGAGAGAGGCAGACAGAGAGAGAGACAGACAGAGAGAGGCAGAGAGAGACAGAGAGAGAGAGACAGAGACATAGACAGAGAGAGACAGACAGAGAGAGACAGACAGAGAGAGAGAGAGACAGAGAGCGGCAGAGAGAGACAGAGAGAGAGAGAGATGGGGGGGATGAAGTAATGAGATGGGAACAAGAAATTTCACTTTTAAAATACTGGTGGACTGTTCACTTTTTTTTTTAAAACATAGGACAAAACTTATGTAGTGGACTGGTCACTTGTTATCTTTAAAATTAAAGGAAAAAAAAAAGCTTAGAAAATGACGTTCAGAAACCATCCTACGCAGCACAGCAACGGGTAAAAGAAAGTCGGATCGATGAAAAGATAGTTGACTTGATGAACTCTGCAGAGGGCCGAATGCAAAGAAGTTGATAAAGAGTCAACACGGTGGACCTTAAGACCCCAACCCCCTCTCCCAGAAAGTTTACGGGAATAAGAAGAAGAGAGAAATAAAAAAAAATAGATCTCACAAAAGAGCAAAGAGAATGTAACTAGATCCAGGAACTGTGTACACAAAAAGATCAAATCTTGGTCCAAACGACAGATACTGGTTTAGGGTGAGCGGCAAACCCAGAATTGAATTAAAAAATCTCAAAGAAAAACTCAAACAAACATGGCAAGGCAACATGCTGAGCAACTTTAACAGAACTGAAAATAAATAGTGAAAAAAAAAAAAAAAAAAAAAACGAAAAACTGCCTTAAACCGACTTCAGATCGTGAACTTTGACCTTCTTTTCAAACAAATTCAAACAAATAATAATCATGATGAAATAAAGACTGTGTATTCTGTGAATTACACACAAAATGTGGAGCCATGATGGACATAGACTAAAGGTGAGCAGAAGAAAGTTTACCTGAAGTTATCTAAACGCACACCTGGTTTTCTAAACCTGAAGCCTGCACAAAGAAGAATATGCTAATGAGACACAGTACAGCAGTGTGAAGAGGGGCTATACTTGGCGGCAAACATTGGAGATCATTGGGTCAAATAAGCAGACGTGAATTTAAAAAAAATGGGGCATTTAAATAACATTCAAACGGGCCTTTCTCACACTTTCCAAAAAAAAAACTTTTTTGTCCCCACGAAACAAAAACAAAAGAAAAACTTGAAGTTCAGGATGTTGTTTACACATTTTTTTTTATTTTAAAGCTTGTTTTTTTTTTATATATTTTTTTTTTTATGAAATTATAAAAACTGATAAAAACACGGATTAAAAACAAGTCTTGCTTTTGTTTCTACTTTTTGCCCGGGAAAGAAGAGAAAGCCGGCCCCATTCTGTTCTCCGGCCCCATTCTGTTCTCCATACACAGTCTTCCGGCCTGAACATGTAAACGTGACAAGATCTCGCCAACATGAAATACGGAAAGTCAGGCGCGCAACGTTTTCCCAGTAATTGTGTGCGTGTTTCTCTTTTCGAAACTTCAACGGCTACTGATTATCTCGACAAATGTTGAAATCAGTGATGCAAAACGTTGTGTTTTTTTTCCTTCCGGAGTCAATCTAAATGTCCAGCCCTTGGCACTCATCATTGCACAAAGTCGTCGAGTTTTGCCGAACCTCTGCGGATTCAGTTCACACAGCGGGCAGACGTCTCGAGTGTGGAGAACCTTGTTTCCAGCCGGATATGGTCAGCGGGTGGTAGTTTATGGATGGCTGATTTATATCTGTGACATTAGAGTATACAGATGAGGCTTCTCCATAACGGAGATAAGCGTTCGCAAGAGTATGTAAATCTGGTGAAGTAGAAGCGCAAACTAGAGGGCAGAACTACCGCATTATGTGATGTCCATTAAGTTTCTTCAATATGTATATCTGGTCATCCTTTAAAACTTTGTTGGGTGCAATATATACAAAATTCATTATGTTTTTCTTTAGATCTCTCTACAATTGGAACAGCCTCCTTTTACTCACCACACCCCTCCCCTTTTTTTTTCCCAGCGGCTGAAAAAAAAAAAGGTAACGACATTTAAAGTAAACATAATAGTACTTGAAAGGAATTAATTAGTTTTATGACTCAATAAGAAGTCAACATGACTTGATCCCAAACCAAGTGGTGATTATAATTTTAAAATATACATTGTTTAAAGACTGTGAATACTGGCGCCATGTTTCAATCGTGAACAATTTGAGATTTATAGCAAAGTGTAGACTCGCGCCATCTAGATTTTATTTAAATATGCTAATGGTATATCATATATCAGACGTCTATTTAAAAGCAACGAGTGTTGCACTCGGGGAGAATGGGGCACTCGAGAGCCCACAGAGAGCTGATGGCCGCTTGAACCAAAATACACAACATATTATGCATGAAGAACGAGGCACTTCGTCGACTGGGGTTCTCAATCTTTTAATAAAGAAATGAGTCTGCGCCAAGAAGGCGCGCTAAATATTTTAGTACGATGAGGTCTCGAGTCAGGTGTGAGAATCACGAAGCCTGTACCAGTTTTAACACAGGTGACTGCCTACGCAACACAACAGGGCTGCTCGTCTTACAGTTCTTACCTACAGGAGAATGCAGCGCATGAATGAACACAGAAATAAAACTGATTTTAATAACAAAGATGGGATTTGTCAGCCTGTCCTTGAGTGACTCATCCAGGGCTTTCACAGTCCCCCCTCTCTTCGAATACCCTCCGCCTCCTCGACGATACGCATAATCGTATCCTACTCTTTAACAAATCACAGATCATAACCCCCCTACCCCCCGGTCTTTTTTTTTTCTTCCATGCATGCAACCCAAAGTTCGCCCTACATACTGCTAGTACTTAGATCTAGATCTGTTCTATCTCTGCGGGGAGTTTGTTGCAGGATGTCATTCATGTCCTGTGTATGCTTCTGTAAAGGACGTCCACCGAGCTGTTTTCGAGGGGAGAAATTTTTAAAAATGGCTTTTACATATCTTCAAAAGATGTCGCTTTTCGTTCCGTTCTGTAGTCTCTTAATACCTTCAGCCCAGGTCTGGCGTAACCACATTGACAACCCCATAAATTAGGTTGATCTCAATGAAGGCCGCACGTCGAGTGTGTGTTTGTGCGGATGCGTGTTGACTACGTTGTGTCGCCTGCTTTAACTCAGATCTGGGTGTTTTTTATGAACTTTGAAGAGGCTGACGTGAACAGCTAATGTCGCTGGTTGGCCAAGTTGAAGACTGCCTTGAACTGTTCGCTTCTGGTTTTTATGTTTCGGATGTTCCTTCAGGGATGAACACTTTGTACACCCAAGACCAAATCCTCAATTATTGCAAGACGGAAGGGGGGTGGGGAAACGGCAAAGGACAGGGTTCGAACCCGGAACCATCAAAACTATCGAGACAGCAAACTCAGAGCGCATACATCAGGACCAGACAGCCATCCGTGTTTGGATATAGAATTAAATACAGAAAATAAAGGGCCAAAAAATGAACATCAAGTCCCGAGCCACTGGCGAGTGCGATAATGTCAGCAAAAAAACAACATCCATGGCCAGGATTCCAGCGTTTTTGTTTTCTAATCATAGACGCTATGAAAAAAAAACTTTTACCAAATTATAACAAAAAATAAATAGTGATAGACACATCTATATTAATATTTCACTAACTGGAAGTGCGAATCACAGAAAAATCTGATGTTTAAAATATTAAAAAAAAAAAACACTAACTCAACTCTAATCACGATGAAGCTTTTTGACTACCTATGTTCTATAGGTAGTTAGTGGTTTGTTTTGTTTTTTGTAATAGCAAATATTTAAAAAATAACAAGATGGCCCTCTGAAGTGTAGAGTAGTATATTAAAAAAGGGCGGGAAAATAACGTCAAAATTGAGAAATAAACATGTTCGATGTAACTCGGTAAATTCAACGAATCATACATTGGATTCATCGGCTTAGAGGCTAAGATAAGTCGCCTTCAGAATATTTTATTAATATTCTGCTCATGAATAGATAGATAACTAAGCCAACAACTCACCTCCACAGATAACTCTGTACATGGCCAAGACTGATTTCTGCTAAGTAGATAATTGCTCCAGTTCCCCCACGTGACCTTGTTACAGTGGAAGGCAAGAATTAAGCTATAAAAGTATTATTCTTTCAATTCATGCTCGAGGTTTGAGAATCGCTGAACTGACTTGATTAACTAATAAGAAAAGTACAAAGCAATGGCTCCTGTTTGTTAGTTTTGTTTTAAAGTACCAAAAAGCATGGCGGGATAGAAAGAAAAAAGGAGTGGGGGTTTGGTAAAAGAAGACATGACATCAAACAAACAGGAGAGTGTCACTAACAGTTGTCTTCTGACAACGAAACAGAAGACGCCAGGCACAGTCAGCCTCCATTATAAGTCAATTTGGTAGCAACGAGAATCGTCAGGTCAAAGCAGTGAAATCAAATTTCCAACGCTCGTGAGGAAGAACTTGAAAAAAAAAAGTGTCTTGCAGGGGAGATAACCTCAAAAGATTGAATTTGTCGTTAGAAGTTATACTCCCGTGGATTTGGATCGATCGATTTTTCACTCTCTACTTGGCAAAAATATTTTTTGAAGTATGCAGAAGCAAACATGGTGAAGATGTCTCAAGCTTTACAAATTTCATAAAACCGGAAAATACTCACATCACGTGCCCTACTATTGAAACAAGTAATACTCTCATTATTTCATTCATCTTTTCTATTAAAGACATCAGATTTTCCCTTTCCGTTATAGTACAATACAGAATATGCGTAGCAATTAGACCATAAGCTATAAACGTCATCAAAACAAACCCTACAAGGGATATACTCTAAAGCAGTGATGCCCAACATTACTCGTCATGCGGGCCATTTTCATTTCCAACCCTTGTGTCCCGGGCCACAAAAAGGTACAAAAACGAAATGAAATTAACCTGAAAATATTTGATTAGTAAATAGACGCCCGTTGATCTAGTACCCGTAATTTAACAATCTTTCATTCGCGGCTCAAATCAAGAATGTCGCCATATTTGTTTCATAATGCCGTTTGTATGTTGTTGTATCTCTTAAACAGCCACACTTTCCTAATGAGACTAATATATTGGCCTACTATCATGTTCCACAAACAAGTAAATATCCGTTCACTTATCCTGGTAGATTGTCCATTCAGAGACCCAACTCATAAGCACACAAATGTTACAATTCATGGTAGGCCTACCTAGCCATTAGAGAGGGGGGCCATAACGTAGGTAAAGATACATTTTTCATCCTTTTTTATTTCAAGGGTGGTCTTCTAGACTTTGTGCTAACGTTTCAGCGGGCCGGATGGAACCACCTCGAGGGCCGGATCTGGCCCGCGGACCGCATTTTTGGGCATCACTGAAACAGTAGTAGTGGACGATATCTACAACAAGACAGACCCCTTTCCCCACAGAGCCTCTCAAATAAGCTAAATCCCTTAATGGACATTCGTTATATAAATACGGTAAACCTTCCAATGAAAATAGTGGCTTATGCTACAGAATTCTCTTTCAACTGAAAGCCAAAGTTTTGCCTTTCATGTCAGCAGGGGGCAGAGGAAAGAAGTTGCGAGGTAAAAGGAGCCAGTGCACTGGGCGCCGCACGCCATGCAAGCAACAACTCCCAGGGTGCACAATGTAGGTCACTGGGCTGGGCCTCCCTGTAATCTAAACAGCCTTGAGGCTCGAGCACCGATCTGCTGGTGTAATCCTTGGCAATACTTCTGTCTCAGCAGGTGATTAGACAGGTACACGGCAATCATAACACTCTCAAACCTGCGACACAAACTTAAAAAACAGGTAAACAAGATTACCCCCCCCCACACACACACACACCAAACACCTCTCCCAATACGGGGTAGGGGGGGGGGGGTCTTCCCCTTGAGATCAACCCCTCATTCTAATATCTAAGATAATTATACCTCTATTTTTATTCGACAGATTTTAAAAAAAAGTATGGACCAAAATGTTAAGGACTAGCTTATTAAGTTGCTGTTTCGTTTGTTGTTTTCTGGTGGCGACCATGCTGTCACTAGTGCAGCCTGAGTGTGAAGAAAGAAAACACCGGAAGTAGTGTTTTGGTACTGATGCAGAAGGGACGCGGTGTCTGATTGGTAAAGCGCATGGCTTCCGAACCGAACGGTCTAGGGCTCAAATCTTGGCGAAGTTCCGGGATTTTAAGTTCCGGGATTTTAAGTTCCGAGATTTTAAGTTTCGAGATTTTAAGTTCCGAGATTTTAAGTTCCGAGATTTTTACGACGTCCTTTTGAGTCCACCCAACTCTGACCGATACCTGATAATGCCCAACATTCGTTCTGGAAAAAAAGGCTGTTGATCGTTGTGCTGGCCATCTGACACCCTCGTTAACCGTCGGCCATAAAAAAAGGTGACCTTTACACCATCCGCTAGCGTACTTTTACCTACTGGTGTAGTAGATTTAAGTAGATAAACCATCGCTCGCACTCAAACAGCACACAGAGACCAAACACAAAGTTAATTGTTCTATAATTAATGAAATCAACATATTCGCTTTATACGTTCGTTTCAGTTTTGAATTCGTTAACCGAAGACAAAATGTTTACCTCGCGGGGATTCTTACATTTTGTTCTTTTGTCTCAATGCAGTTCAGCTGTAGTATCATGGCCATAATCTCTTTCATTGGATACCCAGTTTGAGGAAACTCTCATGGTAATTGTCCCTAACTTAAATTATTTAATTCATTAAAGGATCAAGGTAAATAAATTGTAAAGCATTGATAAATATAACTATAAATGTACAGTTCTTACATAATATTTGTGTTTTTTCTTTAATTTTTTATTACACTTTGCTTGTTTTAGTCTGCTGACCACGACTGTAAAAAAGCACTGAAGTGTAACTAGCTGTTGGCTGTAGTCTACATAGCAACCTATGACAGAGTTTGGAGAAGCTAACCCTTCCAGTACTTTCAGCAGAAACACGTAACCTTGACCCCCCATGGTCTAACACAGTTCTTCACTGCTCTCAGCTAATTTCCACGTATATGGCTTAATGTACATACAACGTGAGAGCCGCTGCCAAGAAAAAATGAAAACATATTCATAGTGTATCGCAGTGTAATGTTTACGATTTTGATTATCAACCTTCATTATTTTTAAGGTTTAATTTAACCATGCATTACATGGGTTTGGAGGGGGGGGGGGCAGGAAGGGGGGGGTGAAGAGCCATCGTGGGTGTGTAGGGGGATTGTTATGTACACCAGCCGAGTGAGCGTCTTTAAGTTTGTACACTCTCTCACGCACGTGTAATTACTCAAATCCAAACTTTCACTGCTCACACACACACACACGCGCATCTATTTCAGGCAGACGTGCTTTTGGCTCGGATTGCCGGTACTTGTGGAGACATGCACCTACTCAAACATACACACACATGCAGGGGGGAACACGCAACTCACGGGGCACGCGCATTGTGTATCCAAACAATACAACAACAAAAAGTGAAAACATTGCGAGAAATAGTCAGCGAAAAGAAACATGTTTTTAAGAATTAACTTAAATAAATGAGTAAGATTCGTACTGTCCGATGTTAGATCAATAGTATGGTGCTATCACCTCAACTGTGTGATCAAGCCACAAGAGTCATACAGGTAATAGGAATATATTACAACATGAGCGTACAGTGTACACACAAAATGTACACAAACACCACATACTTAACATGGAGGCACAAATGTGCATACTAACGAGTCACCGGGAACAAATCATGAACAATATACAAATTGAACATTAAAATTGTATTTGCCATCTTAATAGTGAACTAAAACATAGCGATCTAAAAAACAATTTGAACATTTGGGGGTTTGATTTGACCCAAGCAAACCTGGAAGAGGTCAGTCATCAGTGAAGCCGAGGATACTGCAAATAAAATAGGAGCAGATGCAGAAAGCAGCTCAGAACCAAGTTCGAGGGAGATGTGTGGTTGCGGCCCTGGGGGGGGGGGGTTTGACAGCATGAAGTAAGTTTGTGCATGTGTGTCTGTAAGCTTGAAGCGTTTGTTAAACTATTACTGGAATGAAAAACAAATTCTTTCGTGACTCCACCTCCTTTTATGAGCCACCTGGGGATCCAGGGGTGGCGATCTTGACTTTGACAGTAGGATACGGAAGGGTTTTGAGAATGTAACGAAAAAGAAATGAAAGACTAGTAAAGGTGCAAACGTTAAATTTGCACAAAAAAAAACGACACTGCCAGGGTGCGCGGTGGCTGAGTGGTTAAGCTTGGTTTCCGAACCTAGGGTCTGGAGTTCGAATCTCGGTGAATTTTGAATTAAGGAGTTTTTAGGGCGCCCCTAAGTCAACTATAATGGGTTGTGCCGCCACATGACACCCTCCTTGTTAACCATTGGTCAAAGAAATAGATGACCATAACATCATCTGCCCTATAGGTTGCAAGGTCTTGAGAAGGGGAACTTTACTGTCGGGGCTCTCCTCAGGAGTGGTCACTGTCCTTCATAAATGAGGATAGGAAACACGTATCTCTTTGTCTTCTATTGCAACCAGTGTTAATGTCAGCTGTTCACGAGCGAGAGATAGAGAAGATTGCCGAGGAGAAAACGAGGCACTACAATGATATGGGTAAGAATGACTATAGAGTCTAGGTCTTACAAAAACATCGATTAATGTCATAATTTACAACTAGTGACTAACTAGTCCATTCTCAACTGCATCCTTACAGTCATACCAACCAGATGAAACACGGACGTTGTTGCGATAGACAGACTGACAAACTTAGAATATCAAATTCTAAAAATACACTAACGCAAATCCTCTTTTAAAGGTTTAAGTAAATAGGTCACGTGGAACAGAAACGTGGACACTAGTCTACCTCCCCACAGCCCTCGATGACAGGCCCTCACAAGATTGGGCAAACACTCGTCCTGTTGCTTCCTCCGCACTCCGAGCCCAATTAGAGAGGGGGAAAAATGACGTTACAAGATGGATGAGTTACAAGGATTGGGGGTGGGGGGTGGGAGTCGCTCAATGGCCAGAAAACCAAAATAGATGTCAGACAATATGAAAATGCTTAGAAGCGGACACATTGGAAACAACACACTTGACCCAAAAGATTCGTTCAACTTAACTGATTCTAAGAAAAAAATATGCACATCAATATCAAGACAATGTCAGAAAGAAATGGACGAGCCGGTGGCGAGAGGCCAGTGTTCTCAAAATACTCATATAATTATTATATAAGATAAGAAGATACTTTCTTCAAATGGGAAAGTTTTTTGTTCCGTTATTTATTTCAATTATTTTAGTTATTTAAAGAAGCAACGATAAATAATTACCTGGCACATCGAGTGCCAGGAAAGATAATTGTATAGACAAAGAAAGTCGATGTTAAAAAAAAATTGATAAAATGTTTTTGAGATCATCCATTGTGGTTCATTCTAAACAAACATCACTTTCATTTCGTTTCCCTTCTAGCTAACCAAAAAGCTAACCCTAACCCTAACTAAACAAATCAAAACGACTCAATTAAATGAAAACTTGACGAGACCCAGAACTAAAACTGAAACTAGCGGGTGAAATAAGGGACCCAGTGTTCTGATCATTATTGCACCTTTTTAGTGATTAAGAAAGAACAAAAACCTTTTTTTTTTTTTTCTTTTAAGGTTTGATCTCTGAACAATCAAGTTAACTGCCACATGTCTATCAGCGTTGCTGCTCTTTTAGCGACAAAGTACACTGGGTGCAGACCTTTTTTTTGGTTTACGCGCGAGAGTCTATTTTAAGAGTCACGCGATATCGCGAGATAATCAGAGAACTCTCGATTGCTGCTTCAATGAAATTCTTCAGACGATAAAACATTGCAGTTCACCTTCTCGTGCTGGGCGGTGCCGGGATGTGAAAGAGCCGAGCCCCCAGGGAGAGGGTTAGAAGTTTCTAACTGAATTACAAGACAGGAGAAGGGACAGGAAGAAGAGTCCCGCGCTCACACAGGCAGTACTGAAAAGTGCCTATGTTGGGGGGGGGGGGGGGTGCATGCCGAGCATCGTAACGTCAAGGTCATCTGGAAGATAAGGTTTCACTCGGTAACACAGAAATGTCACACGAGGAATTGTTTGAGTACAGTTAGATCATCGAGTTTATTTACTCGCCCCCCCCCCCCCCCCAAGTGTCAGTCTATTTCATACAGTGAGTTACAGTTATTTCCCGACATGCAAGTATAATGGACAAATCTTATATTATAAAGTAGAATGTGAGGCGTATGTATGTATGTGTGTTACTTATAGACATCAATACCGCTTGACCAATCTTGATAAGACTAGGCAGGAATGTTCCTTGGGTACTAACTTAGACCGTAGTGTATGTATTGTAGCCCTAAAACAAACTTAAGACTCTCAAAAAAAAAAAGTTGTCCGACTCTATTAAAGCTATAGTATTTATGGATCTAGGCCATGTCTACAATGTTGACATGAGAAAAGATCGAAAGGATTTAGACCTAGATCTAATTTTAAGAAATACACTTTGCGCAAATAGTTTTTTTACTTTGACACATGAAAATACAAAAGAAGATCCATTGATTTCATTATATAATAAAATTAACCTTCAATTTTGTGTTTCAAAAGCATTTTTTACATAAATTAGTTCCTGATATCAGTGACTACATATTTCCTGGCGAACATCCTTTCATTAGACATTACCAAATGGTTACACATTAACAGTGATTAACACATCTCTCTACTGAGTCTATTCCTAGGCCTAGGTCTAAAACTCTTATTGAACTCTAAGATGATAAAACTTCTTTTCGCAAAGATAGGTTTATGCTTTAACACATAAACATACTAATTATTGTCCATTCATTTCATATTTTAATCAAATTAACATTCAAATTTGTTTTTCTAAAGCATTTTTAATACATTCGTTCGCTGTTCGCTAAATAAAGCTGCCTAGCCGTGTTGAGATAGGCCTATATTCATTCATGAAAAAAGGTCACGCATGCGCAACACAGAATGAACTCTATAAAAGCCAATTTTTAACTCTAGATTAGTGTAGATTTAGATCTATGTCTACCTCAAGATCTACTTTATACTGTAACACATGAACATACAAAATTAAGTCTATTCATCTCAAATTTTAATCAAATATATCTAGGCCTACAAGCAAATGTTTTAATTTGAACAAATGGATTTAAGCCTATTAGCTATTCTGATTTGATAGCTTCATTCACACTATTTTTACATTGACACATTCGCTTTACTTATTACATTATTATTTCGTTTAATTGTTTACAAAACACTCTCAGTAACTATATCGACAGTAATGCGCAAATAAAGACCCGCGGGTCGCGGGTAACATATGTCTAGTATAATTATATTCTTACCACGGCATACATAGAAATAAATTAATCTTCTTAAAGGGACACCTCATTATTTTAAAACTTGTTTTCTATCCGACAGTTAGGTATAATCTTGTTTTGATTTTTTTTAACTTGTTTTATATCCAATCTTATCTTATTAAAATACACACGTTACTTAATAATGAAACGAATTGGCAACGAGCTATTGGTCTTTCCTTCCCACAGGCTGCGATTATCTCAGGTCAGTGTTAAGGCCTACTTTAGCGAACGGTCTAGGTTAAACTCAAACAATTCGAACGTTCGATTACTTCGATACACCTCCAAACTCGTTTTGTTTTAAATTGCTCGCCGTCGAATGTCCTCGGTCACTGAACATTACCAGCACCACTCGTGTATTTTCAAACAGAGGCCGTTTACACACTGGCAATTCTGCGGCCATGTGTGATGTTTATTTACATTAGAGATACAAAGAACATCTTATCTTATCTCATCAGATTATTATTATCATAGCTTTTATCTAGCGCTACCTTCATGCTCATAGCATGCTCGGAGCGATTTTGGTCCAATCTCATTTGTGTACCAGTTTTGGGGGGGAAGAGGGGGGGGTATCTAGGAGCTGGTTTTCCGTGCTGCGCTTTAGGCAGATGAAGAGCTGAAGACGTTAAGGGGGCCGATGTTAACAGCATGCACATAGAAAATCTTATTCAACCTCCCGCCCCCCATGACGAGCACATAGAAAATCTTATTCAACCTCCCGCCCCCCATGACGAGCACATAGAAAATCTTATTCAACCTCCCGCCCCCCATGACGAGCACATAGAATCTTATTCAACCTCCCGCCCCCCATGACGAGCACATAGAAAATCTTATTCAACCTCCCGCCCCCCATGACGAGCACATAGAAAATCTTATTCAACCTCCCGCCCCCCATGACGAGCACATAGAAAATCTTATTCAACCTCCCGCCCCCCATGACGAGCACATAGAAATCTTATTCAACCTCCCGCCCCCCCCCCCCATGACGAGCACATAGAAAATCTTATTCAACCTCCCGCCCCCCATGACGAGCACATAGAAAATCTTATTCAACCTCCCGCCCCCCATGACGAGCACATAGAAAATCTTATTCAACCTCCCGCCCTCCATGACGAGCACATAGAAAATCTTATTCAACCTCCCGCCCCCCATGACGAGCACATAGAAAATCTTATTCAACCTCCCGCCCCCATGACGAGCACATAGAATCTTATTCAACCTCCCGCCCCCCATGACGAGCACATAGAAAATCTTATTCAACCTCCCGACCCCCATGACGAGCACATAGAAAATCTTATTCAACCTCCCGCCCCCCATGACGAGCACATAGAAAATCTTATTCAACCTCCCGCCCCCCATGACGAGCACATAGAAAATCTTATTCAACCTCCCGCCCCCCATGACGAGCACATAGTAAATCTTATTCAACCTCCCGCCCCCCATGACGAGCACATAGAAAATCTTATTCAACCTCCCGCCCCCCATGACGAGCACATAGAAAATCTTATTCAACCTCCCGCCCCCCCATGACGAGCACATAGAAAATCTTATTCAACCTCCCCCCCCATGTGATTTGTGATTTGTGATTTTGGGCACATCGGCACAATTTAGGCCATGTCGTGCCTGCAGTCCCTCAAGGGCCACTCTCCCTCCACACAGCAAAGGTCAAATTCCATACAGTCAAATCATTAAAATCAAGGTCTATTCACAATTAAAATAGTAGAGGTAGTAAAAATTTAATAATTTGGTAAAAATATAATGTAAATAGTACATGTCTACAGAGTTCAGAATCAGATCTTCGTAGACAATCCACTTCCCGGATAAAGCCCAGTACCTTCCAGGCCACATTATTGAATAGTGTTTTTAAATTAGTGGCTCTAAAATATTTTCCCCTGACATCCTGGTATCTGGGGCAGTCAATGAGGATATGTTCCACGGTGAGGCGAGAGTCACAATACTCACAAAGTGGGGGCTCTTCTTTCTTCATCCCGCCCCCCATGACGAGCACATAGAATCTTATTCAACCTCCCGCCCCCCATGACGAGCACATAGAAAATCTTATTCAACCTCCCGCCCCCCATGACGAGCACATAGAAAATCTTATTCAACCTCCCGCCCCCCATGACGGGCACATAGAAAATCTTATTCAACCTCCCGCCCCCCATGACGAGCACATAGAAAATCTTATTCAACCTCCCGCCCCCCATGACGAGCACATAGAAAATCTTATTCAACCTCCCGCCCCCCATGACGAGCACATAGAATCTTATTCAACCTCCCGCCCCCCATGACGAGCACATAGAAAATCTTATTCAACCTCCCGCCCCCCATGACGAGCACATAGAAAATCTTATTCAACCTCCCGCCCCCATGACGAGCACATAGAAAATCTTATTCAACCTCCCGCCCCCCATGACGAGCACATAGAAAATCTTATTCAACCTCCCGCCCCCCATGACGAGCACATAGAAAATCTTATTCAACCTCCCGCCCCCCATGACGAGCACATAGAAAATCTTATTCAACCTCCCGCCCCCCATGACGAGCACATAGAAAATCTTATTCAACCTCCCGCCCCCCATGACGAGCACATAGAAAATCTTATTCAACCTCCCGCCCCCCATGACGAGCACATAGAATCTTATTCAACCTCCCGCCCCCCATGACGAGCACATAGAAAATCTTATTCAACCTCCCGCCCCCCATGACGAGCACATAGAAAATCTTATTCAACCTCCCGCCCCCCATGACGAGCACATAGAAAATCTTATTCAACCTCCCGCCCCCATGACGAGCACATAGAAAATCTTATTCAACCTCCCGCCCCCCATGACGAGCACATAGAATCCTATTCAACCTCCCGCCCCCCATGACGAGCTGATTCACATTTACAATAGAACGTCTTTAGAGCAACGATCTAAAACCTTTCTCCTGTACATTCAGCCAACAATAATTTTTTAGTGCTTAGTCTTTAAACCGACAGTTCTCTCCAGTAAGGTCAAAGCATAACTTCAAGGTCGTCCAGAAGAAAACTAGATAGGAATTACTGTTGACAACGCATGTTAATAAAGTTCCATGTTGGGTATAAAAATATTTTTGAAACGAATCGTGTTGAGAGTCTCTGATAAAAAAAAAAAAAAAAAACTACGTGGGTCAAAAGGCTGCTTCTCTTAGCAGTTATGATTGTTTCGTGAAATGATAGTCGTACCAGGTGTCCGGGTGCTGAATCTCTGCCACATAGTGTAGTTTTAATTATGTACTTAAATCACCGGCAGTTTTAAACCCAAAACAACCCAGAGAAAACACAAATGGAGGTGAGGCAATATAACTGAATCATAAAACGAGCCCCCCCCCCCCCCCAGTGAAGAGAGGGCAATAAATGCCAACACAACCAGAGAGCACTGTCGAATTTTTTAAATAAAGTTTATTCAACGAAGCCCATGGCGAGGGCATGAGCTGAGCTGCGGGAGAGAAAAACAGTAGAGCATCAAAAGAATAACAGCAACAGACATAAAAACCACCATGTTTGTAAAATGTTTTACATATTTCGGATGTTCCTTCAGAGTTGGAGATAGTTTACTTCCTAGTCCAAACCTCCCGCAGGACGACGGGGGATGGGAGCGGGCAGGGTTTGAACCCTCGACCGTCGATAAATCCGAATGAC
The DNA here is from genome assembly GCA_036873155.1 of Biomphalaria sudanica. Classification (NCBI taxonomy): domain Eukaryota; kingdom Metazoa; phylum Mollusca; class Gastropoda; family Planorbidae; genus Biomphalaria; species Biomphalaria sudanica. The sequence continues at coordinate 329,433 of JAZGLO010006345.1, read as the reverse complement.
AGTCCAGCGCACAAACCGCACGACCAGGCAGCCATCCTGTGACCATGTGTGACTACTGTGTGTTTTTTTTCGACTGGTTACGTGAGGCCAGCTACTCGTCCGAGGGGAAATCGCAAGAATTGGTTTGGTTCATTCCTGAGAATGCCAAGAAACGGATGGAGACTGGGGACATACAGTGGACATGAGGAGAAAGAGGTCACGTGACAGAAATTGCATAAAAAATCAATAAATGTGTTTAATCAAGACAAGTTTCCCCACACTTTAAGATTTGGGTTTTGACTCAATTGGGGGGGGGGGGAGGGATTGGGTGTGTGTGGTAGGGGTGTTTGGAAAACAGGTCCTGGGGCGAGATCAATCGGCAAACATTTCCGCTGAAAGAAAAGAGGAACTCTTGAAATGTGGTCAATGGGGATGAAAAGAAGTAACACAAGGTTGAGGAGACAAAGGGATGGGGATGGTTGTTGAAGGGGAATAGTTTGAATCCTGTTTTCAACTTCGACCAAACAAACAAACAAACACGCTTCTCATGAAAGTCTAGTATTGAGACATTGCGCTGCAGTGTCTCCCACGACACGTGCAATTTTTCATTAAAAGCTAATTTAGACTATGTATGTGTTGCAGTAAATGTGTGTGTGAGAGAGAGAGAGACCAATCGTTATGCGTCACGGGTCTATACGACGTGGCAACTAGCTGTTAGTCTAAACTGCCCACAAGCTGTGACGTTGCAGGTCAGTGTTGAGGCCTTCTGTGACGAATGGTGTCGGTGTGAGTGTGTGACACTGTGGGAGAACGATGTGTGTTTTTAGTATAAACGTTCAAGTGTTCAGCAGAAATGAACTAAACGGTCAGTTGGAATGACGTTTAAAATAGCTGAGATCAGTCTGTTTTTATTGACCTATTTTGTTTTCGGGAATTGCATATGCCCAAGTCTGAACCACAAATGCAGCTTTATCTGGGAAATGTGTGGGAAAACCCCGCTGTCGGAGAGCAATATGACACGACATACCTCATCACCGCCGAAGCTTATCAAACAATGTGCCATGCAGGCGGAGGGATACACCTGCTATGACGTTATCAATTATGTCATACTATTTTTTCTGTGTTATACGGTTATGCATGCGCACATTGGTGTATAGTAGTGGTTATTACGTATGTAAAAATAATAATCATAATATAACAGAGTAGAGGTTAACATGTTAGCTTGATAGTGACCTAGTCCACGAAAACAGGAAGAAGAGAAATAAAGACTGATATCCAGAAGTGCTGAAATGATAAGTAAGTAAAGTCCCCCCTTTCAGACCTAGTGATCTATGGGGCAGATGATGTAAAGGTCATCTGTTTTTGTGGCCCAATGGTTAACGAGAAGGGCGTCACGTGGCCAGCACAACGACCAACCGCCTTTATTTTCCCCCAGACTAAAGTCAGGTACCCATTAGAGCTGGGTGGACTCAGAGGCGCCCTGAAGATCCCGAAAGTAAAAGTCCCTGTCTTCACCAGAATTCGAACCAGGGTTCGGAATCCAAGCGCTTCACCACACAGCCACCCGCCTCAGATACGATAACACACTAGCCGATTTTCACTCCAGAATTTCATTCTCGTTCATTTGTCATCAAATTCTGAGCTTGGCTCCGAGAGCTGCATCCTACCCACTGAGATAAAACAACAACTATTTATCTTTGGGCTATGCTTTCTTTAAACGTTATGGCCGAGAAGCAACTATCTTTATCTTCAAGGGCAGAATGAACGCCAAGAATTTACAGTATTCAAAATGGGATCCTTGTTTTAAAGCATGGCCGTCTAAATTACAAACGCGCACTCCTCTTCCTGAAAACACTCGTCGCCGCCTTTGATGTGTTTTTTTTTCTTTACGAGAAGGCGAAGGTAATCAATCCATAATTATGTTATGCAATTTTCTTTCTCTTTTCTTTTCCTCTCGATGGGGGCCAAAGGTCAAGACATGAGTCAAAACTCATTTTGTATGCATACCTCAGTCACCGAGCTACAAGACGAGGGGGGAAAAACATTGGCACACTACAAGTCGTTAAAGAAAGTTTCTATACATACATCTTATCATTAGAGCTCAGATAACAGTTTATAATGGAAGAGTTTATGTCAATATTTGCGACAGCATAGAATAAAGTGTGTTGCTATTTCTGAGTGAAGATTACGGAAGATATAGGCAAGTGATTTAACAGCGAGTGTAATCTGTACAATAAAAAAAAAAATTATTAGCAGACGTTGAATTAAATTATATTGGACTTTGTGGCATTTACTATTCATACGTTATTTGTGTTGCGACCTTCACAGATGCATTGAGATAGTTATTAAAAATAATATGATAACTGATAACAGTAACAAACTCTAGATTTTTACTTTCTACAAGAGTCTTGACGTTTAAAAAATATAAGAAAAAACGCGAGTACCTCCCACAACCCACCCACCCCTTTCTCCCCCCCCCCCCCAAAAAAAAAAGGGTTACTATAGACAACTATTATTCAAGTACCTAAATAACGACAATGGTTGACCAATTTCACACTCACTTGGACCAAATACGATCTTGATTGTTTGACCTGAGAAGAGGTTTTTTTAATGGCTATATGCGACCAGGACAAAACCAGAGTTGCTTGAAGTGTTTCCCTAACAATTGGCTAATTCCATAAATTTATGATAAAGGGACTGGACATAGAAATAGCCCTTTGCATCAAGGCCTTTCAAACAGAATCCCAAAGAGTCTCAATTGAAAGCTTTAAGCGTAACACTTTTCAAATCCTGGAGTCAATACTCGTGACATGAAAATGTGCAGGCAACACGAGGCAAGGACGAGGGGGTGATAAGCTAGAGAGAAGATATACAACTTAGTACTGTATCTCCAAGTTTATATCTAAGTCTTAACTGACTTGCAAAATAATTAGACTGTATTATCCCAGGACACGGGATAAGAGAGAAAAAAAATAAGAGAAAATGTGAAATGGGGGGGGGGGGATGAGAAAGATAAGGTCTGCGAGAATGTGGAGGGGTGATGACAGATCTAGATATAGGATGTTTATTTATATCAAAACAATTTTGTAATCAAAATAAAATGAACTTAAAGCCGAGAACCTTTTATGCAAGTGTTATGATGAGAATGTATATATCTAGGATAGTTAAGGGATCAGACGTAGTGTGGATATCTCTGATAGTGTTGGGCCCAGGGAAAGTGTAGTGACTTGTGTTGTTAGTCTTGGGATCCAAGATAATCATTATCAATAATAACTTAGTGAAAATGTTTTGAGTATCATGACACTAAAGTTTAAGTATCATGACATTGAGATAGGTGCAGTTTTTTTTCCCAATGATACTGACATGATGGCTGAATAGAAGCTATACGTGTAGGTGCGTGAGTGAGTGTAAAGTTGAAAAGTTTGAATTCAAATGCGGTACTCACCATTAACGTCAATAGTAAACCTCCCTAGTCCAGTGCCTTCTTGAATTGTGTAAAATATTTGACCGACGCCACCGCTTGGGTCATCCATGTCCGTGGCTTGGACATTGATGACGTAAGATCCGATTGGCTGGTTTTCGTAAACCGAGCCGCGTGCGATGAAGTCTGGAAACACTGGCGCGTGAAGGTTCTCGTTGATGTCCATGACCTCTATGTCGATGGTGCAGGTGGAGGTCAGCGAAGGCTGACCGCTGTCCTGGGCTACACCGGTCAAGGTGTACGTCTGCTTCTTCTCGTAATCCAAGGGGCGCTGGACGCGAATGGTGCCCGTGGCCGGGTCAATGTCGAAGTTGTAGTCCATCCCGTGGGCAAACGAGTAAGTGACTCGCCCGTTGTCGCCCTCGTCGGGGTCTAGGGCGGTGAGTGTCGTCACAATGGTTCCGACGGGTAGGTCTTCCCGAAGCCGGATCTGGTAGCGTTCGGGGTGGAATACAGGGGCGTTGTCGTTGATATCACCGATGGTGATATTGACAGCAACGATAGAGCTCAGTTTCTTACGCACCCCCATGTCTTGGGCCTGCACGATCAGTACCTGGAACGAGCTTCTCTCGCGGTCCAACGACCGCTTGACCTTGACAAACCCATCGATAGGATCGATGTAGAAGTCGCTGTCGTCCGACAATATCGAGTAGCGCACTTCGGCGTTGACCCCGGAATCAAGGTCAATAGCCTTCACCTGTATAACGGACGTGTTGAAGGGAGCATTTTCAAAGATGGTTTTGCTGTAAAGAGGCTTTTCGAATGACGGAGCGTTGTCATTTTCGTCCTTGACAATCACTCTTAGCTCTCTGAACACAGCCTCTGCTGGCTGGCCAAAGTCAATGGCGGACAGTGTCAGAGAGTACTCGGATTTGACCTCGTAATCTAAACTGGACAGGACAAGAAGTTTCCCTGTGAACGTGTCCAGCTTAAAGGAGCCCCTGAAGTCATCACCGGACGATATGACGTATTTCAGAAGACCATCATACCCGTGGTCGTAGTCTGTTACGCTCTGGGCAAAGTCAAAGATTTCCGTTCCTACAGCCGCGTTTTCGGACACTTCGACATATGGTGGAGAGTGGTTGAGTATGACCGGTGGGTTATTCTTGCGGGCATTGTTGCGGTTCAAAACTACAGGAGCGTCTTCTTTGTTGGCCAGTTGGGACAATCTCACCTGGTGCTCAAGCCGAGCTCTAGCGTCCGAACTCTGGCAGCTGACCCTTGCGTTAGCCGCCGACTGACCGGAGTTTCTATTTTGAATGGTCAGCTCCACTACCGCTGGGATAGAAACATGCTGACCGTCACTGGCCACTACTTGTAAGGTGCGTCTTTCTTCTCGGTAGCTGGACATGTCGCAGTTGACCACGATCGTCCCAGAGGAGGGCACAATGCTAAAGCAGTCGTCCTCATTGCCCTCTATTATGCTATAGGTAACAGAGTTGCCCAAATCAAGGTCGATAGCCGTGAGGTTAATCACGTCCATCTTTCGGGGCGACTCTTTGGACAAGTATCCCGTACACCTGGACGTGACAAACTCTGGACTGTTGTCGTTGGCGTCAATGACGCGGACATTCAAAAGCATGTCCTCTTCTCTTTTAAAGGGCGTGCCCCAGTCCGAGACTCGGATGTGAAGTTGGTAGCTGCGTTTCATAGTCTCGTAGTCCAGCACTTCCTTGGTCAGCACCTCACCAGTGAAAGAGTTGATCTCAAACGGCACACTCCTGTAGTTCATGAGACTGAAGCTTAGTTTGCCGTTGTCGCCACCATCCTCATCGGATGCTCTAACGGTTGTAACACGAGAACCCCTGGGAAGGTTTTCCAAAACAGTGACGGAATCGTGTGGCATGTTGAAGTCGGGTGCATTGTCGTTGTAGTCTTTCAGAATAACGATGACCCTAGCCTGTCCAGTAAGCCTCGTGCCACTATTGGCCTGATCCTGAGCCTGAACCACTAAGGTCAGTCTTGGGTCCACCTCGGCGTCAAGGTCTTTAGCTGTCCGAATCAGGCCGGAGACGGGATCGATGGTGAAAATTTCTTTCTTATTCCCGTCAACAATGCTGTAACGGACATCGCTGTTGGATCCCAGGTCCCTGTCCGTGGCCCTAACAAACAAAATGGGGGTCTGAACCGGAACGGCTTCGGACACTTCTGCGTAGTAAACATTTTGGTCAAACACGGGCTCGTTGTCATTGATGTCCTGGACACTGACCGGAATTACAACTGTTGATGATTTCTTCGGGGTCCCGTTGTCGACAGCGACCACGGTAATGTTGTAGCTCTCCGGCAGAGTTTCGCGGTCTATTGGCGAGGTCACTATGATGTTGTATTTGTCGTTCGCGCTCTGAGAAACGACTCTGAAAATGTTCCTGGGATCGTTCGTGATGGTCACGGTGCTGATGGCTTCTTTGGTGGTCTGGTCCTCGTCTGTGATGGTCAGCACGGCGAAAAGGGCGCCGTCGTTCCCATGCTCTACGAGGCTTTGGTGATTCTGGACTTTGATGATTGGAGGGCTAAAATTCACGGGCGTGACATTGATGGTTAGCGTGGCCTTGCTGTTCGGAGAGACGCCTTTTCCTAGAGAGGAAGGCCCGCGGTCTTCGGCCACGACGTCTAAATCGTAAGAAGGTTTCGTGTCATGTTTGAGTGGCCGAGTCAAAGAGACCACCCCCGTGGTAGGATGGACGGCAAACATGTATGTCTCCTTTTCTAGACTGTAATAGATCTCCCCATTTATGCCTACATCTGCGTCCGAAGCCTTGACCTGGTATACGCTGCTAAACATTGGCAAGTCCTCTGGGACTGTCACCTCGTAAGGAAGGTTGGAGAACAAGGGACTGAACTCATTTTGGTCTAAGACTGTCACCACGACGTCAGCGGTGGTCTCGAGAGTAACGTCCCCTGGGTAGGCGCCTCGTGCTTTCACTTTAAGATGAAACTCAGAGTTGAGCTCTCTGTTGAGGGCTCCGTAATTCGCAGTCTGAGTTCGGATGCGAAGGAAGCAAAAGTCTTTCACCGTCTGTGTCTCTGCTTTGAAAACATTGTTGGGGTCACCATCGACAATGGCGTATTCCATGTCAATGGAGGAGGGGTACCCAATCAGTATGCCCATCCTTTGGGGAGTCTGAATGTAGACTTTACCGAACGTGTTCTCGTAGATGGTGCCGTTGTATGACTGCTGGGTGAACACAAAATTGTCGCTGGACAATAATGTCGACAGCTGTGTCCGCCCTCCGGGAACCACCATCACCAATAATGTCGCTGCCACCACCCCGAGTAAGGGTGGGGCTTTTCCGTCCCTCATAGTTAATCCTGTAAATAATAAGAAAAAGGCAACATTAGTTTCTGAAATACAAAACATATGAGGACAGATCACTAAACTTATTTCCAAATTATTTTTATCTTGATTTTTTTTTTGTTGCAAAAAAAATGGTGATACTAATATGAATGAATAATTGTTTTTACAATTAATGTGATTAAAGGTGCATTAACATTTCACACGCAACGTTGTTTTTTTTTAGCAAGAACTATAAGTTATATTCATTAAGCCCTAGACCAATCAATAAACTACAATAATGATAATCTTTTAAGGTGACTGGTGAATGTCATAACGTGATGCATACTAGAAAGAAAGTAAACGCATTTTTTATTCATCGGTAAAAAGTCTAAAGACGTTTGTTGTGATATTAGACAAGCACTCTGATCAACAGCATGAAACGTCTATGTGAACATAAGTCTTTACATTTTAAAGATGGATCAAAAGTACAACTCGACAATAGGCTAAATAACTCGTGTTCACTCATGCGTAAAACAAACGTTTTAATTAAAGCTAACCTCAAAATTTGAAGAAAAAAAAAAAGGAACAAAAAAAGCATATATATATATATATATATTTCAAAACAGGTGTCCTGTTCGTGTCAGACCGAGAGATATTAAAAAATAATACAGGTGGAGGAATTTATCATTCTTATTCTGTCTTCGGTGGCCGAGTGGTTAAGCGCTTGACTTCTGAACCTTGATTCTAGGTTCGAATCTCGGTGAAGACTGGGATTTAGAATTTTGGGATTTACTGGGGCGCCCCTGAGTCCACCCATCTCAAATGGGTACCTGGCTATAGCTGGGGAAAATTAATGCGGTTGGTCATTGTGCTGGAAACATGACACCCTGCTCGTTAACCGTTGGCTAAAGAAACAGGTGACCGTAAAATCATGTGCCCAATAGATCGCAAGGTCTGAAAGGGGAACTTTACACCTATTCCGTCCTCATCATCTCCGAATGTCACTGCAGTATTACATTAGCATTCAGGGGCAGAACTGCACCTCTATCAGAAATAATCCAGATATTGTAGTTACTTTTAGAATAAATTCATTCACTCTAGACACAACTATAGCAGACTAGATAGAAGTAAATGTGTGTTGCAATCAAATCAGATTGGTTCTAAAAATGATCGATCTGATAAAACCGTAGCTAAAAAAAAATGACCAGTATTGGGATCGAACCCAGGACATTAGCGTTTTTAGCGCGACGACTCTAGCTGCCTCGCTGCCAATAAGTAAAACCAAAACACTTGAGAACCGCTGATTTACAAGACTCGTGAAGTTATTGCAGTATTACGTATGTGAGACTTTGAAAAAATAGGGGGGGGGGGTGGAAGTCGTCTCACGAGACTGCCACAGACGAACACAGTGTGAGATCTGCATGTTCAATGAGAAGACGTGTTAGGTGGAGGACCCCCTAAGGTCACCTATGAAACGCTCAGAAGACATCTTTTTGTCATTCGCACTTGGATCTTGACCACACTGGACAGGTGTGTGACGTTCGCTGCAGCAGTTCCCCTTATCCCACAAATGACCCCTCCTCCTCCCTTTTTTCTTCTCATTCTCTCACCTTGAAGATCTCCCCCCCCCCACCCCACTACACAGTCAACGCGCTACACAGAATAACGGTCGTCTGCTCGGCGACCTGGGGCAGGGTCGTGACCTGGTTGTGCCTGTGTGCTCGTGGCCTGCCTGCGACACACGTGACCTTCTATTTGATCTCTAGATATCCTCTCCTCCCACTACCCCCTCCCCCCATTTTTGTGGCTCAAATCAATGTCATAAACAAAAGGTATTTATTTTTCGTGACCCCGTCTGACCTACTGGCATTTTTTTTTCTCTCCACACGTTATGTATTACACCTCTTTCTACCTCCACAGATAAAAGAGTTCACAATATTTTGCGACACCATTTTGGGGGGGGGGGGGGTTGGAAGGTTTATATTCAAGAAGAAGACTGTTACTGTTACGTAGTTTCTGAGCCAGTTAGAGTAAGCTGAAACTTGACATGCTGTTCAGAGCGCTGCCTGAGAGCCGCCCCGGTAACGTGGGCCCATTCAGAGAACACACGAGAGGACGATGTTTTCTTTGAACTTCCACATTCATTTGATATGTTCTTATGTACAAACATTCTTGGACTGTCCATGTGGTGTCCATCCTATGTTCATGTAGTGTCCATCCTATGTCCATGTAGTGTCCACCCTATGTCCATGTGGTGTCCATCCTATGTTCATGTAGATTCCATCCTATGTCCATGTGGTGTCCATCCTATGTTCATGTAGTGTCCATCCTATGTCCATGTAGTGTCCATCCTATGTTCATGTAGTGTCCATCCTATGTTCATGTAGTGTCCATCCTATGTTCATGTAGTGTCCATCCTATGTTCATGTAGTGTCCATCCTATGTCCATGTGGTGTCCATCCTATGTTCATGTAGTGTCCATCCTATGTTCATGTAGTGTCCATCCTATGTCCATGTGGTGTCCATCCAATGTTCATGTAGTGTCCATCCTATGTCCATGTGGTGTCCATCCTATGTTCATGTAGTGTCCATCCTATGTCCATGTAGTGTCAATGCTATGTCCATGTAGTGTCCATCCTATGTTCATGTAGTGTCCATCCCATGTCCATGTAGTGTCCATCCCATGTCCATGTAGTGTCCATCCTATGTCCATGTAGTGTCAATGCTATGTTCATGTAGTGTCCATCCTATGTCCATGTAGAATTTAGGAAATTTAGGCATCGCACATTTACGATATTTAGGCACCGGGTATTTAGGCACCGCATATTTACGGATATTTAGGCACCGTATATTTAGGCACCCGCATAATTAGGCACCGATAATTAGACAATTTTTGACAAGGCGGAAAATTAGGCACCGGATAATTAGGCACTCTTAATTTTGAAAATAATTAAAAAATGTTTTATCCTTAGGCTACGGGCTATCGGTGACGTTATAATAAATAGCAACTATAACGATTCTAACTAAAGATCGCCCTCTGCTTGTGGGAAAGGGAGGGGTCGTACTTTTAAAATGGGATAGGCGCGGGTGGGGGGGGGCACACACTCCCACTTAAGGGAAAGGATTTCTCGCAGATAGATGTAAACTTGGTCGTAAAAGTTACTTAGTGAATCTTAAGGCTACACACTGGGGTCAAGGGTATGGAACAGCATAGGTGCTAAATTGGAAGTCTGGAGAAACTTGTCTCCTTAAAAAGGGTATTGGAATGAGGAGGAGGCTTTGCTCGCGTTACTTATAGGGATCTGATATGTTAATAAACTAAAGTAGTATTCATTTTTTTATAACAGCATTAATCTCTATTATCAACCTCTTAGGAAGATCTATTGTGTAAGTGTATAGGTGTGTTACCTCCTTCAAATTGTTTCGCGTGGTCATTCATTTGTACCTATACCTACTCATAGATTCAATAGATGCACATTTATGTTCTATAATATTTATATAAAATATATATGGTTGGACATTGCAAAATGGCTAGAAATCGCGATAAAATATATTTTGAAATTTAAAAAATAGAAAATTTATTGAAAAGACAGATGAGATGAAAATGTCTATATTAATATTTGGAATATTGGTCTCTTTGCATCTGTTATAAACAGAATACTCATTCTGCTTATAAAAGATGAAAATCTTGAAAGTTCTTAATATGATGATTATGTTGACGGTTTATGATAAAACAATGAATCAGGCTCCTCTACACGGGCGGGTATCTCAAAAGAAATTGGGTCCACCTGTTGATCATGGGTTCGAAATGTATCGAGTCTTTTCCGCGACATGCGAAATATCATGCCGATGCTATAAACGTTTTTATGCAGCTACATCAAAGTCGATTTGTGGTCCAGTGTTAGTGGCCTCTTTCAGCAGGCCACTGTATAAAAGCTGCTTCTGTGACTATTAAGTCTCAATGTTCGAAAGCTTTTTATAAAGACTACTATAGTGTTTTTCCTGATCGTTAATTTCTTAGAGTTCTTTCTGCAACCAAGTGGCGCTCACAGATTGCATAATCAAAATTTAAAAAACTCACCAGTCAACCTTATAGGGGCTGTTGATGGACTGAACCAATGAGAGGAGAATTATCTTTACCTCCCCCGAATCCTGTGATGTCTATATTATAGTGACTCAAGAGTCATTTTTTCCACACATTCTCACGATTGTCATTTTTTTCCCATTTTGTCAGCTTTTCTTTAGCTAGAATCGTTAAAGTGGCTATTTAGTATAACAACCTCGATAGCCTAAGGATAAAATATACGTTAACATTTTAAAATTATTGTCAAAATTAAGGTCGCTAATTAAAGAGTGCCTAATTATCCGGTGCCTAATTTTCCGCATTGTCAAAAAGTGCCTAATTATCCGGGTGCCTAAATATCCGGTGCCTAAATTTCCAGATACGGTCCATGTAGTGTCCATCCTATGTCCATGTAGTGTCCATCCTATGTCCATGTAGTGTCCATGCTATGTTCATGTAGTGTCCATCCTTAAACTATCACGTGTTTGTTTTATGGAAAAACAAATAATATGAATCTTTAATAATAAAAAAACATACTTTATGTTCAAATAATATAATAAAATATGCATAGGCCAGTACGAGGGGGAAATGAGGTCAAGACCACGATTTACGAGTTTTTAGAGCGACGCGCTATCATCTTCGCCAACCAGCCATACTTTGCCAACCAGCCATACTTACATATGGGACATTTTAGCTGGCAACAACCGAGTCCATTTTGTTTACACTGAGATCTTTATCTGTCTTTATATTTGAGTCTTACGTACATTTGTATATATCGTGTAAAGTTTTAATCTTTTTTTTTCATATTTATCATTTAAGTTTCCTTATTCTTATTATTAATAATCTAATTTATAAATCGCTGTTAACAGACATGATTTAGGCTCAAGACAGTGTGATAACATTACAAACATAATCATGGCATCTAAAATTACAAACTAATCTTAAAAAAAAAGTTACAAACACAACTTCCGCCTATAACTACTTTAAAGTTATTTCAATGAAAGCTGAACAATATTTTCAGGTCAAGACAATTTTCCGGGGTATTAAAAAAATAAAACAGCAGTAAATGGTTTTTCCGATAGCGAAAGCTTGTATAAGTATCAGATATTTCATGCAGGAAGCAATAAGCATGCTTTACAAACGTATTTGTGAAATATTCTTATTGTTCTGATGCTATGGAAAAGTTTATGGGCCCATTGAACCCTGTACAGATGACTATAAAATAAAAACTTGACAACTGTCAGCTAGTGTCATAAAAAAAACTGAATGAAGAGAGGGCTGTAAAGAAAAGAAAAAAAAACCGCGCGAATTCCTGTGCACCGCTGAAAAAGGCAACCCAGTGGAATGGACAATGACCAAACTACACGGCGCAGGAAACGTCGACTGACCACCGAGATCTCCCGCCGGTATACAACGTGTACGGCCGTGTTGAGAATAGCTGGCGTCAAAGATTGTTCAACTAATTGTGCTAATAGGACATATTTGTCCGGGCCCACTCACAGCCCAGCGAAAAGGCCCTGGTCCACGACGGGCCCGCCAGGTGGGCCAGGGTGGTAACGAGCTGGCGTGACGTAAGGGAACAATGGTGGAAATGTGTAGCATAATGACGTCTCATTCCGAGCGCCAGGACGAGGGGAGATAACCGAAATGATGGGGGGGGGGGGGGGGAAGAAGAGGAGGAGGAGAGCGATCATGAAATGAAAAGCGCTTCTGGGATGCGAGACATTGTTATCAGGGCTAGTCTCTAAATATAAAACAAAGCCAGAATGTGATGGTTTAAGTATACAGATGAAATATAAATTTAACGCTACAGCTTCCCAAAAGCAAATAAATGGAAGAACCGTGATATTCCCAAACTTATCCCAAATAACGTAACAAAAACAAGCCAACCCAATGGTCTTGTCTAAACCCACGAGACTTTCGGACTACGAAACAATATGGTGTATAAATATGTAGTCTTTAGTTCAATGTGTAATGGTGTATTCTCGAGGACTTGGGCCATATATCTTTTTGTTTTACTTGGACTCTATACTGTACTATACAAATAGAGTGTATTTTTGTTGTTTTTTGGTATTGACCCATATAGTTTATATCTATTCACCTCAAACTCTCTACCAGAGTTGTTACCAGAGAGGCTATTTTCATATCTGGCATAGAAATAACTTTACCTAGCACGTGCAGGTATTTAAATTAATTTAATCAACAAATCGCAATATGGCACAGTATATGTTATATATATATATATATTAGAGGGCAGGTGATAGGGCACAATATTAGAATTACACTGATAAAAACACTAAGACAATGACAGAAATGGATTTAATGATATATAATATATAAATCCAGGTCACATGAATGCAAATCACACTGACCTATATAACACAACGTCATAAAATACAACACATAATGTGAAATTAAACCAGCTACATGTACTGTGTAAGGGAGATTATGTTGCATGGATTGACAACTTGTTATTAATACTCCCTGGATAAAAACGAAGGCCTTAAATAGTGCTCAAAGGAGGCTCTCTGTGATCGCCAAACATCGAGGGCCTATGTTTCAACTGAACAATCCTGGATTGTGTGTACGTTCTAATATCAAGAGCGGGGAAGAGAAGTGGGAAATGTTTGGCACAAAAAGACCCCCCCCCCCCCCGCGGTCCCTCAACGCTCGCGTGTGTAGCCGTGTAAGAAGGGCAGCACTGCCACTGGACTAGAGCCCAGGGGAATATTTACGATTTAGGCTTACGCCTAAAAAGATTGGTTTTAAAACTGATCATTTTGACGATTCTCGGGATGGGATTGCGACTAGACTAAACGGGAAGAGAAGACAGCAGGGAAGTACATGACACACGACAAAGAGATGATCTTTCTCATTCCAAGTCTCCAGGCATCTGTAAATCCCACACGAGCTGTCTACCCTTGTTTGATTACTTTACATAAAAACCCAATTTACAAAATACGTTTTGTCCATACTGTTCATTGTAACTGTAATAATCGTTTATTTCACGCAACCCGATAGACTGTCATATTTAAGCTATACACTTATAAGAGTATCATCAGAAGGGAAGCTTTCATTGATCACACAGACTCCGTGTTTAAATGCAATGAAAGTTGATTATTCTTTAACCTTTGACCTAATTAGGCAATTCCGTTAAAGGATTCTTCAATTAAGTGTCAATTTGTGAACTATTGCTTCTGCTATAAATTTCCCTGCTGCCGATAAAAAGGTCAAGGCGAAACTGGTTTATAATACTATAGATATTACTAGCGTGTTTGTCTAGCGAGCTCAGCTACTCTATCCCCCCCCTCCCCGAAACACACACCGGCTATAGTCAACGACCTAGATTTTTTTTTTCAACCCACTGCTTTCCCGGCACATCAAACAAGACCTTACTAACGGGCACTACACGCACCGACTCGTGTCCTACCGACAGCCAGGTGTGTTTTAGAAGTGGTTTACCTACACAATATAGACCTAACTGGGGAGGCGGTCATCACTCTGTCATTGTAGCGGGAGCCACAATCCCCTTGCATAAAAAGGTGTCAAGTAGTGTGAGGGGAGGTTGGGGAAGACAACACATCTGACTAGTTAACAACGATGACACACCTGATGTACACATTGCGCCAGGCGAAGACATGACACCCAAAACACCACACGAGTCGTGTCACAAACAAGCAACTGTCGAGGTCTTTGACTGAGGGCGAAAAGGCAGGCTACGTAAGCAGATAAAAAGAACGGGGCCAGTCGAAATTATTTCGTTTAATTAAAATAAACAGAGGTTTATAGTGACGTAGTTGAAAGCTTTTTTTTTTTACTTCAAGGACGTCAAACTTCTGTCATACAATATAGGCTGACATTTTAAACAAGGATTACTTGTGTCCAGCACAATGTCACCTGTTTATAACAGGTCAGCGAGTGGTATCCAGTTTCCTAGATTAGAATGGGACACTTAGTTTGAAAAAAAAATTGTAAACACATTGCTCTGAAATCACAGATATAAACGAGGCTTTAGCACACGTCACATTCGCCGTGGAGTTGAAAGACTAACGGCCATAAAGTAGCCAGTGGTCAGTAGGTGTCATTCGAAAGGTGTTGACACCACTGTGAAGCTAGATGAACTACCTGGTCAGAATGTCTATAAATCTTGGCATCGTGTCAGTCCTTTATATATAAACACAGTCAGTATGTTTTATAAAGACAGTCATATAAAGGCACAGTCCGTTTCTTATATAGAGACTCTCCTTTAAGTACAATTGAGGCAGACACACCAGAATAAATCTCAACCTGCGGATTGATAATCACAAACCCAAGACACTTGAGAAACACACACCTACCCATCATAAACTACATCGATAGACCTCGCCCACCTCCTCGTATTAAGATGTTTTCGCTCCTACTATTAGCTGATAGGGATCAGACAGCCAGATAAAGTCGATTCGATAACGCAACACAGATGAAACGAAGTCTATCTGCATCAAACTCCTAATTCAATATATCATCAGAGAAAAAAAAAAAATCTGACTTGTGTACCATCCATCATCTTGCAATGTTTCTCACATTATAGAGCCCATTGTTTGAATACAGTTACTTAATATTTAGGCTACTAACATTTGCCAGAACACACGGTTTCTTAATATTAGGGGCTATTTACATAAGTCGAATGTTTTAGAACTCTTTTAACAGTTTTTTTTAAGGGCCCGTTAGCCAGGTGTCCACCTTGAATGACCCTCATCCATGATGGCACGTTTTGGCCTCCGTGAAGACAGATTAAAGGGCCATTTATGCGTATACAAAGAACACAATGTCACAGAGGCAGATCCTTAGGACAGGACACGTCGGTCCAACGCACTAAAAATCATGCACTAGTCATTAGCCCTGTGCTTTATAATCTTGTTCGGATATATGTGTCAAGGAGTACCTATAGAAGACAAGCAGCATCTAGATTTCTAAACATACATATTCACGGAGTTATTCACCTTATTTAGACCTAATATTGCATATACTGTAATACAAATATAATAATAAGACCTTAATAAGGTGATAAACTGCAAAGATGTAAAGATTTCTATTTGTCGTTATAACTAAAGACTTGTGTGTTTATCTGTACATCAAGACCAAACTCTATGAGAGATCTAGATCTAAGTACATAGTCACGTGTGTACAATACATGCATGTTGTAAAACTAGATCTAGATCTCATCAGTTTGGAGGCGTGGTCGAGTCACTAAATCCCCCGTGTCACTTCACCATGGAGAGGGTATTTAGGCTGGAGAATAGACAATAATGTAGATCTATTCTAGCCACTTAACAAGGAGAATATAAAAATGATGTATGGATTGGAAAAAAAAAAGACTAGATCTAGAGCTAGTCCTTTAACTTGTCTTAGCATCTAGGGAATTTTGTTTGTTTAACTACCTAGTAGGTCTATCTTATATTATATAATACAGACGTTAATTCAAAAAAGAAGATGATTACGTCCTACGCGTCATGCAAATTAACCAATGACTTAAATTCTGCCAAGTCACTGGTTTTCCTGGCTAGCTCAGGCAACCCATTCCATGCTCTAATAGCACTAGGGAAGAAGGAGTATTTGTCCTAGCATATAGGACCAGGAATGGGTCTAGATGTTAAAATGTCATCTCGACAGAATTAGACTATATGAATAAATCTCACTTTAGATCTATACTATTGACCTACCTAGAAAATGGACAGATCTAGACTCTAAATCTAAATTGAACTGCTGTTGGTCGTTGTCTTTTTTTTTTATAAATCTAACAATAATGAGATAGATGGACCATGATTTATACAAACATGACAATATGGGGGAAATTTATTTTCGAAAAATAAAGTCTAAAATGTTCTTTTTTTTAAATTTGCATTTTGTTTAGAATGAATATGTTAATGCTTTAGTAGTAATTTTACTTAAAATCTAGACTAGACCCAGAAGTTAAATCTACTCTAGATCAAGTCTAGTTTACTTTAAACAATCAATAAAAAAATAATATTTATTAAAAAAAACCTTTAAAAATAAACAATTAGAATCCAGATCAATAAGAAAAGTTCAAAAAAAATTTAATAGATCTAAGATTATAATTTAATCTAGATTTACGTAAAGTATGTAATGGAATTCTTATCTTATCTTATGTAATACAGACGTTACTTCAAAAAAGAAGATGATTACGTCCTACGCGTCATGCATTTAGTCATGCATATTAACCAATGAATAAATTCTGCCAAGTCACTGGTTTTTCTGGCTAGCTCAGGCAACCCATTCCATGCTCTAATAGCACTAGGGAAGAAGGAGTATTTGTACAAATTTGTCCTAGCATATGGGACGAGGAATGTGCCTTTATTTTTGTGTTTTTCAGAGTAAATTTGTTTAAAGTTCTACCATCCAATCCATCAGACACACGCTAATATCTTCCTTCAATGACGACCTCATGAAAACACTAGACTAGAATCTAGATCTTTTGAAGAGTAGCATTGTTGTAACTATATAGATCAAGTAGGCCTATATTAGAGCTCTATTCGCATTTTCCAAACGTTTTCCTTCCTATGGGCCTCAACAGTAGACTAGATTCGAATTCATTTATTAACATCAACGAAGATTTCAACAAATGACAAGAGCTCTGAACTAGACTTCTAGAATTCTAGATATAGCAGAGCTATAGATCTATTTAGTTTTAGACCTAGACGTCTAGTTCTTACGCAGCAGAGCTAGATCTGGATTTATTTGAAGAAAAGATACCGAAAGCCTTAAGACCAAGACAGTCAAGAAAGCATAAGAGTGTCAAGACTAGGAAAAATAGCTTCTCGAGTTCTTCTTTTTAACTTTTGATTGTTTGATTGCAAACGGCATTGTTTGGAGACCACATTCTTAAAAAGTAAAATCATAAAATGCTCTTCAATCATATTCTCTGATAGGTATAAACTGCTATTGAATGCTATGTAGATCTAATTTTTTTTTTAAATTCCATACTTACTCCTTTCATATAAACTTCAGATAATCCAATAATAAAAATAAGAAAAATCAAAAAAAGTATAATCCTAACAGAACACACACTTTTACTGATAACGCAGAGCACAAAGCCGATACCCACGTCTACAACCTCGCCACGCCGCTCGTATCGTGAAGAAAACCAAACGTCTCGTGACCCTCTCATTCACTGTTGGATCCATGGACAAGATATCACTACGCCATTACGGTATGGGAACTAATTGAATCTACACAACGATAATTTACATTTATTGCTATTAGTAAAATAAAATGGCGTATAAAATAATTAAATATTTTAATGTATAATTATATAAGTCATCATCGAACAACTACTTGATTTTTTAAAAAAAGAATATGTGTTTCGTTTGTCAACATGGAGCTAAATATAGCATGACCCAATTCTGCGTAGCTCCTCCCCGTTTCTTGTTTGTGAATGAAATTAAAGGTGCTAAAAACGCGGAAGCAAAATGGGGGTGGGGGGGGGGGGGGAAGAGATATGCTGTTGATTGTCTGATTAATTAAAATAGCATATCTAGATTAAGATTTAGCAGTCTAGACTAGTCTAGAGCTACTGAGCTAGCCAGTCACACAAAAAAAAAATAAAAAAAAAAATTAGAAGACTTACAGAAATGGGAATCAAATTGTCTTTCCACTCAGAAATGCCAGTTATTAAAAAAAAAAAAAAGCTACTTGCTCTATTCATGGTGAACCAGTCATAGAGGTTAAATACTTAAAGTATCTAGGTGTAATCATAAATGAAAATATAGAGTAACGCAATTAAAAAATCAGACAAAACTTGAGGATTTATGAAAAGAAAATTTTCACTAATCAAATAGGTACATAAAACTATGGTGCCATTTTACCCTAGTTGGGCAAATCTAAAACTACCACCGATTCATTGATCGCGAAATCTATTTAAAAACTGTTGTACGTATATGCATGAAATTTCGTAGACAGAGTCCTTTTATCTCCTAGAGACTCGTTAGAATGTGTTGTTTTTTTGACAGAATCGTAACCTTTTGACCTTTATCCGCGAAAAACCACAAGCTTTCTATCAAACCTTGGTATTTTATTTTCGGTATTTCTCGAAACGGCTGGGGAGAGTTTGGTTAGAAAAAAAAAATTGTCCTGATCGTCACTAATTAAAATTTCGATACAGCTGTAAATTATTCAATTTTTTCAAAGCTCAATATGTTTTAATTTTGTTTTGTATTTAAAACATGTAATATCAACTCCTATTAGCATACAAAATGTTACAATCTTCGCAATCAGAAATCAGGAAAACAAACAAATAAATAAAAAGGTTAATCTGTAAGATCTAGAACAGGGGTTCTCAGCCTGTGGGTCGGCAACCTGCGGCTCTGTAGTTCCATACGCAAATACTATTTATTTTATCGAAACATTTTTTTAAGAAGTTCAGAATTTTTTAACGAAGATTAGACGCCGATTCGATCTCTCATCCCTTGTACTCGCTTTTCACAACACCCCTCCCCCATTACACGCGTCGTCACTGTTGTCAGTCCGTCGGAAGATCTCGGCCGTCTTCGGATGTTTCTATGTAGGTTTTTTAATTTGCTTTCGACGCAAGACAGATTGGCATCTTAACCACGTGCTTTGACTGTGACGTATTGTTTATTGTTTAAAGTAAACGAGTTGGAAGCGAATTATCTTCTCAAAGTTAGAAGAAATTTACAAGTATTGCGGTACCACTAGAAATTGCACAAAAAGACAAACCATTTACAGATGGTATGTCTAAGACTACTTCCTACTTGCATCTGAAGAACTATTTCGTGATTTCACAAACAAAAACCAGAAATCATGAAAAAAAAAAATAAACAAAAAAAAAGATTTGCCAATATCCGCTGAAACAGTACAAAATAGAAGAGCTAAAATGTCTTCAAATAGAAGAGCTTATTTGCAGGTGGAAGATATTCAACTTTGTTCTGCCGTATCATTTGCTATAGATGAGTCTTGCGACATAAAGACACGACACAAGTTGCCTTTTTTTTTTGTCAGGTATATGTCGTTCCTAGGATTGCTACCGCTCTCGTGACAAACTAGAGGGGACGATAGAGCGAATGCTTTTAATAAAATCATTTAAATAGCAACTGATAGAGCCAGAAGTATGACATTAAAAATAAAGGGGCAACAACAATTCGTCGGAGCAAAATAAATCAAGAAATTCTTATGTTCATGCCCAAAACGATTCCGACCGAAATAGATGAGGTCATGAATTTGGTAATCAAGATTATTAACAGCATCTTGTCAAAAGCACTCTACCACTTAAACGAAATAGAGACTCAGTATTCCGATCTCCTTCTTTCCAAAAAAGTGCTATGACTTTCCAAAGGTAAGGTGATGAAACGTTTTGCTTTATGCTTGAATGAAATAATACATTTCTAAATGATAAAGGCATATATCACACCGAATTAGAGAACGCCAAATAGTTGCAAAAATGTAATTTTATGATTGATATAACAGCGAAAACTAAAAACAGCGAAAATTAAATGAGCTGAATCTAAAACTGCAAGGAAAGGAAAACCCAGCCTATGTTTTGGTAGAGGAAATGGTTTGTTTTGAAGAAAAATTAATTCTTTTTGCAGAAGATAGTCATAGCAGCATCACGATAAAATCAGTGCCACCTTGGACACGAATTACTTCAGCACAGTTATAAAAAAAAAATCAATGATATATTTCTTGACAGATTTAAGCATTTCAAAACCAACAAAACCATTCTAGCATTCCGAGTACACCGTATCAACACAAATAGTAACGAAATCCACCTTGATTCATTTGTAATTGATACTGGATTACAGAGTTCAAAAGCAAGTTGGAAGAGTTGAAGGTCCAGAAATGTATGTACGTAACGCAACAAAAGTGGACAGCTTTAAAAGGAATGCCGCGAGTTGATTCGGCGCATGGAATAATCTCCCAGATTGCTACAGTGAAGTGAAGTTGGCATTCGAAGTGCTGACTATCTTTGGATCGACATATTTGTGCAAGAAAGTGTTCACTTGCATGAATATAATTAAAAGTAAAGTAAGAAGTCAACTAACAAATGAAAATTTAGAGCCGTGTTTAAAACTAAAAACAAGTTATGAGCCTAATGTATCCAAACTTTCTAAAACCATACAAAGCCAACGCTCCCACTGAATTTGTTTGCTCAATTGTTTGTTAGTGAAGTTCAAGTAAATGTTTCATTTCTTTAGGTGTTACCAAAATTTAAAAAAATAATTATATATATATATATTATCTAATTTGTTGTGGCCAACACTACTTATATATTAATTCGTTTTTTTTTGTTTATTAAAAAAGTTCATTGTTGGAGAACTATTTATAGTTGGCAAGAAAAAAACTTTGTGGCACTTTAAAAACTTTAAAATTTTGTAAATTGTAATTTTTGGCTCTTTAGACTCAAAAGGTTGCCGACCCCTGGCCTAAGACCATCGAAACTATGGATTGGTATTGTCTACTCTTCTACTGCTGTATGTGTGTGTGTGTGGGGGGGGGGTCGCGGCAAAGGATTGTAAAAAGGGGTCGCCGTGCTAAAAAGGTAGAGAACCGCTGATCTAGAAGATAGACAGGTGACTAAATGTATCATGGAATAGTACCTTTCTCTGACGAATGCTTACTATTTGGTTGAAACTTGGTTCATTCTTCTTAAAGAAATTTAACGCCATATATTTATACGAGACTTACTTAGACTTAGGTCCTCTCGCGCCGTATGGCGCATTGGGCGGCAAGCTGTCTCCACAAAGATCTCTCATCGGCAATGTTTGAAGCCTCCCCACACCTGGTGTCCCACTGCTCTGAGGTCCCCTATGAAGGTGTTTCGCCAAGTAATACGAGGACGTCCCTGTTTGCGCTTTCCTCGTATTGGCGTCCATGTTATCGCAACTCTTGGTGTGCGTAATTCATTTTGACGTAGAACATGTCCCGCAAACCTCATGCGACGCTCTGTCACAACCTCACAAAGTGTTCGACTCCCAGTTCGGCATAGAATTTCCTTGGAACAAGGAAATTCTATATTTATACAAAAACATCAGAAAATTGCTAAGAATATTCAAATTTGACAGGAAATCAAAGCCCAATAGATTCAAAACGAGTTAATAGATGTGTTGGGCAATGCAGTTCTGGAAAAAAAAACGGTACTATAGGATATCAATTCTGTACCATTTGTCTCTTTCATTGGTGGCAGCTCTCAAGACAAATAAAAAGTTGATATCAAATTCGTATTTTTTTTAATACTGTTTAGCGATCTCCGTTGACAGAACATCCAAAGAAATAGAAATTAGATAGCCATTTCTAGGTTTTCATATATGTGAGTATCAAACGTCAGCAGAATTTGCTGAACAAATGCTCCAAGTAATTAAAAATTCAACATTTATCCTTAAATAAACTACTAGGCTAAAGCTATGAAGGTGCTGCCAATATGATTGGATACTAGTATGGCCTTTGGGCATTGTTTCATCAGAAGAAGCCGCTTGCGCATTTAGAAATAGATGCACTGGTTTCTTACTTTGCTATTTAAAAGGCCAGAGAAATGTTCAGTAAATAAATATTCGATCTATTTGCTGTTAAATAATGGACGTTGAACTAGATACTAGTTTGTATCAAGGTTTCAAAGCGTGACACCTAGAAGTGTTTTAGGAATGTCAATGTGTAGAATGGGAACTAGGACTCCTAAAACATTTCTCTCTTTATATTGAAACTCCGTTAACTCGGTTCATTCTGTTCAAAAATTGTACAAACATTGACTTTGAATTCGTGCTGGAGACTTCTAACAGAGTCTAACGTGATGAGATGATTAAATAGCTCCTCTTCTTGCATTGGAATCTCTTTTGGTCAATTGTTTTGTCATACATTGTATTCCTCTTATTGGGGTAAGGGGCCCAACAATATATTCTTGAACCCGGGCTCACGGGTATCATGCTACGCCACTGTAACATAGTAATGCATCTAAAACCATGTCATAAATAAAGTTTTCGTACATTCACTTTTCTCCTACTTAACATACACACATTTTTTTAAAATTAAATGGTTGTGAAATGTGAAGGGTTCCATTCAAAATGAGGCCCTAATCCTCAAAATTGAAATGGTTTTTGTTTTTTTTTCAATGTAAGGGAAACAACTCATGAAAGGTGTTTCAATTTATGTTGTAGTTCCCCTTTGAGTTCTTCTTGGATAGAAGTTAAAAAAAAAAAAACTGTGTTCAATACAGAGAAGATAATTATGTCATATGTGTCAATCTAGTAAAGCATGGAAATTAGAGACTCTGCTAATCATTTGTTTTCCTGGCTGATTCAGGCAACCCGTTCAATTCTGTAGTAGGACTAGAAAAGGAGGAAAGCTTATACGAATTTTTTTCCAGCGTATGGAATAAGTAATGCGACTTAATCTTTGTGTCTTCCTGAATATTTATTCTAGCATTTGTAAATTAGGGCTGTGTGTTTTATGTATTATTTATACTTTATGATGTTACAAACGGTGTTACTCTAGTCTAATGTTGAATATTATTTTTTTTCTCTTATTTGTCTTTTATGATTTAAACATTGTTTATAATACACCAGATACCATCCAGTCTAATGCATCACTTGTATGAGAGGGAACATGACATCACAACAGAGGAACCGCTGAGAAATGCTATATCTATAAAAAGCTATAAATATATATCTATAACTAGTACGAGAGGGAACATGAAATCAAATCTAAAGGATCGCTTAGGATCGCTTTAAAAAACATGACATCACAACCGAGGAACCGCTGAGAAATGATAAATCTTATAACTAGTACGAGAGGGAACATGAAATCAAATCTAAGGGATCGCTTTAAAAAACATGACATCACAACCGAGGAATCGCTGAGAAATGATAAATCTATAACTAGTACGAGAGGGAACATGAAATCAAATCTAAGGGATCGCTTTAATAAAAATAAGAAAAACATGGCAACGTTCATGCTTATAGCCTGCTCAGAGCACTATATGGTTTGAGCTATTGTGTGGACCAGTGTAGGTGGGAGGGGATATCTGAGAGAAGGTTTTCCGTGCTGTCTTTAGGAGCTCAGAAAAAAAAAAAAGCTACAACTAACTCTGGTACAATTCATATTATTCATGGTAAATGTTTTCTTAAATTTTTAATCACACAAATAAACGTTCAACTTGACCATCAGACTATGAGAGTCAATCCACAACAGTATTGTGACCTAGTATACATAAATGACGCCAACAACAAAAGCTTAAAGGATAAAACATGCCAACTCGGTATTAAAAAAAAAAAGAGTAAAATTTAACAATGAAACTAATTACATTTAATACCAGATTTCTCTTCAAATCAATAATAAACAGAACGGCACGGATTTCTAGACATTTAGTCTTTTGGTCATGATAACTATTATCAGGGTGTGTCTTAGGCCACTGCAACCTATGTGTCCGCAGTAGGCCCCCCCGCACTAATTCAAGGTGTATATTATAAAATGAAACCATTATCACTTAAATTACAGTGTTCCCGCGGCCTCCTGATTTTCCACGGGCTCATGGAAATTTCCTGAAATCATAAAAATCATCTGAAATTTATACACAATTTTCATAATGGGGTGTCATTCAATTACTTGATGTCAACAATGCATGAAAATAGATTGAACGATTTGGCAATACTTGCTATTGCTTTTGAGCGTGATCTATGTAGGAAACATAATTTTGATGATATACTGTTTGACTTCGCTACACGCAAGGCTCGTAAAGTAAATTTGATAATGATTTTGTACTTAGTAAAGAATGAATAAAATGTTTGACGAATTTATTTTCTAATACAAAATCTTAATTTTTCCTTATTATCATTATCCCTGCCCAGACTGGGCCCCGAAGCGACCCCGCGCAATTCGTTTCGCATAGGGCCCCGCAATTGTGAGGGCCGGCCCTGACTATTATACAATACTTAAAACGATAAAGAACTGTTAAAAAACAGCTTTATATTTTTATTTTCTCCTTTAGAGCCTGTAAGATTCAGCTCGTAGGGCACTTTTTCATTGATTGTTAAATCCATATTCTGGAGGGACATTCCGCCCACAAGCAACGCAGGTAAAGGCGGCCTTGGCTACGCTGTTCTGCCTCAACGTGGCATTTGGGTAGAAACGGTTACTTGAAGGGGTAACTAGGCTAAATGAATGGCCAAACAAAACTCCCGTGGGAGTGTCCAAGGATACGCGAGAGTGAACCCATTGCACAGACGGAGTTGAAAGAGAGCTCTCACGACCCTGTCGATAATCCATGTGCCGTTCCTCAAGGCACCGTTACATTAATGGCGAGTTCCCCCATGGTTAGCTTGGTATAACATAGTAAGATGGCGGAAGCTCCCGGTAAACTCGGTCCTTTGGCCATGTCCAGCCCATGCATCCAGAGGCCAGTTATGTCGGAAATATCAATGCTTTATATAGGCATTGACTTGGGTCTCTTCCAGACAGAACTGCGGTTCAGACAGGTTTGTTTTTCTTTTACTGTTTGACGCTCAAACAGGTTTTTTTTTTTTTCAAACTTAGAGCTCGAAGAGCCTTCGGCTCAGCTCTTAGACGATCTAACGGTAAAGTCGGCATTCGATTGGGCAGTAGATGGACTAGCCATTTTTTGTTTGGCTCGCTTTTCTTGCAGAAATGAGGTCAGCCCTTTTTCACTATCCATGGCTTTCCTGGTTACCATCTCTCTCTGCATGATATGGTCTAGAGCAGGAGTTCTCAACCTGTGGGTCGCGACCCCTTTGGGGGTCGATTGACGATTTGCCAGGGGTCGCTTAAGACCATCGAAAAAATGAATTGTTTTTGTCCATTCTTCTATTGCTGTATGTGTGTGCGGGGGGGGCGGCAGTGGGTGGGGGGATTGTAAAAAGGGGTTGCCGAGCCTAAAAGGTTGAGAACCGCTAGTCTAGAGTCTAGGGCTCTTCCCAGTAGTAAACATCAATGCCAACTGCATCCAGGTCCCGCTTATTGCATCTACGTAACGGAGGTGGGGGTGACCAGTTTTTCTTGTGTCAGTCGCAAGATGCCCATAGGGGACTCGTTCGTCCTCCATACAGTGGACATGACCAAGGCAACACAGTCGACGTTGGCTGAGGGTGGTGAATAAAGCCCCCCCCCCCCCCCCCCCCCACTGGAGAGGTCTGAGCAAGTACCTCGTTGTTGCTTCTTGTCTTGTGTGTAATTTGAAAGATACGCAGAGACAGCACCAAGTATACCATGTTTAATTTGAGTTCTCGCTGCGCAAATGTGGTTCATGTTACACTACGAGCAGAAGGTGCACTTGACACCTGCGTTGTAGACCTGCAACAATGTAACACTTTTCTGAAACAATTTTATTTGTTGTTTTTTTTCCCACAAAGCACAAGTGCTACAGAGGCAGTGAAAATTACAAATAATAACAATTTCCACATCTTTCTTTTCGTGATTGACTTGACCGTTTTCCCCAGACACACCAGCTCAAAACAATGATAATAGTAATAATAGGAATAATAATTAGGTCCCACACGAACCCAAGTATTAATCTAGTCATGCGTGACTTAAAAATTCTGTTTTTTTTTTTCCTGGACGACTCAGGCAACCCGTTCCTTGTTTTAATGCAGTGGTTCCCTAACTTTTTCCTTAATGGAACGCTTCGCACATTCTGAGTATTTAGCGGAAAACTTTGCTTGTTTTTTTAAAGAGAGATTAATTCACGTGGTGGCCTACTAGTTAATTATTCCAGTAGTTCGCGGAACACCTATACAAGCCTCGCGAAACACTGGGGTTCCGTGGAACACAATTTAGGGAAACACTGTTCTTATGTAACTATGGAAGAATGAGCACTCGTACGAATTGGGCCAAAACAAATTTATTTCACTGAGGTCTTGTCACGGAGATAAGTCACTTATCAGTACTTAGCAGTACTTACATCACGCGAGCGTGACTGTCTCATCCAGCCTCCTTTATTTCTAGACAATACTTTGCATGTACTGTCCGTAACTTCACTATTACAGACTTACAGTTGAAAACTAATCAATCTATTTGTGTACGGTGTACCGTGCAGACATGCAGAGCGTTGTTCTTCTGTCGTCACTAAGCACACCTCTCAGAATTCAGGCTATCGCTTGGCTATCACGCCACCAAGATGTCTAGATACTAGATACTAGACGTCTCTTGGAACTTCCATCACACACTTACTTCTCATTCACCGTATGTCCCTCCCCCCACCCGTGCTACTTAAAAAGTTAATATCCCCATTCTTGCTACTCACCTAGCTATAATTCCCCTCCTTGCTACTGACTTAGTTGCAATACCTCTCCTTGCTACTGACCTAGTTACAATACACATCCTTGCTACTGACCTAGTTACAATACACATCCTTGCTACTGACCTTGTTACACGTCCCCTCCTTGCTACTTACCTAGTTACAATACCCATCCTTGCTACTGACCTTGTTACACGCCCCCCTCCTTGCTACTGACCTAGTTACAATACACATCCTTGCTACTGACCTAGTTACAATACACATCCTTGCTACTGACCTAGTTACAATACACATCCTTGCTACTGACCTAGTTACACGTCCCCCTCCTTGCTACTGACCTAGTTACAATACACATCCTTGCTACTGACCTAGTTACAATACACATCCTTGCTACTGACCTAGTTACAATACACATTCTTGCTACATACCTAGTTACAATACACATCCTTGCTACTGACCTAGTTACAATACACATCCTTGCTACATACCTAGTTACAATACACATCCTTGCTACTGACCTAGTTACAATACACATCCTTGCTACTTACCTAGTTACAATACACATCCTTGCTACTGACCTAGTTACAGTCCCCCTCCTTGCTACTGACCTAGTTACACGTCCCCCTCCTTGCTACTGACCTAGTTACAATACACATCCTTGCTACTGACCTAGTTACAATACACATCCTTGCTACTGACCTAGTTACACGTCCCCCTCCTTGCTACTGACCTAGTTACAATACACATCCTTGCTACTGACCTAGTTACAATACACATCCTTGCTACTTACCTAGTTACAATACACATCATTGCTACTTACCTAGTTATAATTCCCCTCCTTGCTACTGACCTAGTTACAATACACATCCTTGCTACTGACCTAGTTACAATACACATCCTTGCTACTGACCTAGTTACAATACACATCCTTGCTACTGACCTAGGTACAATACACATCCTTGCTACTGACCTAGTTGCAATACACATCCTTGCTACTGACCTAGTTACAATACACATCCTTGCTACTGACCTAGTTACAATACACATCCTTGCTACTGACCTAGTTACAATACACATCCTTGCTACTGACCTAGTTACAATACACATCCTTGCTACTGACCTAGTTACAATACACATCCTTGCTACTGACCTAGTTACAATACACATCCTTGCTACTGACCTAGTTACAATACACATCCTTGCTACTGACCTAGTTACAATACACATCCTTGCTACTGACCTAGGTACAATACACATCCTTGCTACTGACCTAGTTACAATACACATCCTTGCTACTGACCTAGTTACAATACACATCTTTGCTACTGACCTAGTTACAATACACATCCTTGCTACTGACCTAGTTACAATACACATCCTTGCTACTGACCTAGTTACAATACACATCCTTGCTACTGACCTAGTTACAATACACATCCTTGCTACTGACCTAGTTACAATACACATCCTTGCTACTGACCTAGTTACAATACACATCCTTGCTACTGACCTAGTTACAATACACATCCTTGCTACTGACCTAGTTACAATACACATCCTTGCTCCTTGCTACTGACCTAGTTACAATACACATCCTTGCTACTGACCTAGTTACAATACACATCCTTGCTACTGACCTAGGTACAATACACATCCTTGTACTGACCTAGTTACAATACACATCCTTGCTACTGACCTAGTTGCAATACACATCTTTGCTACTGACCTAGTTACAATACACATCCTTGCTACTGACCTTGTTACAATACACATCCTTGCTACTGACCTAGTTACAATACACATCCTTGCTACTGACCTAGTTACAATACACATCCTTGCTACTGACCTAGTTACAATACACATCCTTGCTACTGACCTAGTTACAATACACATCCTTGCTACTGACCTAGTTACAATACACATCCTTGCTACTGACCTAGGTACAATACACATCCTTGCTACTGACCTAGTTGCAATACACATCTTTGCTACTGACCTAGTTACAATACACATCCTTGCTACTGACCTTGTTACAATACACATCCTTGCTACTGACCTAGTTACAATACACATCCTTGCTACTGACCTAGTTACAATACACATCCTTGCTACTGACCTAGTTACAATACACATCCTTACTACTTACCTAGTTACAATTTTCCTACTTGCTATTGACTTAGCTACAACTCCCTCCTTGTTACTGGCTACATCTCCTACCTTGCTACTGACCTAGTTACACCTACGTCTTTGCTACTTAAACAGTTACTTTTCCCCCACATTGCTACATTTCTTAACTTTCTTCTTTTCAAAAATAAAGTTTATAATTATCGATTTTATTGCTTGACTAATATATTTACTCTGCGAAGATCCGTTCAACTAGCAGAGATCAATATTTCAGTTAAAACTCATTTTCAATATGCAAAGACCCCACGAATGGAATAAAAACAACCTAGTTTCTTTGGTTGTCAGGAAAGCTGGTCATGCGGAACGTCACGGACTTTCTGCACACATGTAAGAGATCTGCAGCTCAATGAAACCATTGCTCTTGTCGTCACTTGCATGGTTTCAATTTCAGCACAGAAAAGTTCAGGGCCAATTGTTGCACACGAAATGTCCACAGACAAATTCATGGAGGGTTACTGTAGAGGTGCAGAGACTAGATCATCTTTTTTGTTGTGATAGAGATAGACTTAGTAAAGATATAAAAAAAAGATATTATCAGATCTAGATCTCCAGTGAATAGTTTCTTTGTTTCTACCTTCGTAAGACTTTGGGTAAGACCTATATATATATATATATATATATATAATATAACTTCTCAAAATATTTTTCTAACAGTTTCTGTGCCCAAGATTAAAGATGAGTGCTTTACTTCTAGTGATTACGCAGACCCAGTTGCGACATACATATTTTGCCGAATCTAATGCAGACCAAGTCGTTCTATTTCGTTGCCTCTGCACCTGTCTTAAAAAAAAGAGCTCTTCGTTGGGTCTCAAATGTGTGTCCGGGGACTTCGTTCGAGCTCTACAGCAATCTTTTTAAGAGACCGTCTGCTGCCATCTGCTTTTCTCTATGCCAGTGAGGGCAAAATGGCGCCTGATTTAATCTTTTTAGCACTAAAAAGATAATCTCTTTAATTCCGCTTTCCTTTAATCTAGCAAAAAAACAAATAAACAAACCAAAAAAAAAACAACAGTCACCCACCATACGGTATAGGTGTACAAACCAGCGAACTGTCAGATCCGATCCTATGCGATCATTATAACCAGATCTGATCCGGTGCCATCTGTACAAACATCACTAATAGTTTTCAATGAGATTTTCTTCTTTTTCAAAAATGAATCAACTTTCTGTTATACGTTTCGTGTTGTAGGCGTTTCAAGAGGTTTGATAAGGGAAAAGTCGTTTTTAAATCGTCACTATTTCTATACCTAAACACAGGGCCGGCCTTAGGCCACTGCAGCCTATGCGGTCGCAGTGGGCCCCGCGCTTTCATAGGCCCCGCGCTAATTCCAAGTGTACATTAGTAAATGAATCCATTATAACAGGGTTTTCGCGACCTCATAATTTTCTAGGGCCTCCAGGAAATCTCATGAAAAGGCAAAATATACGATAAAGTACTGAGCTTTTTTTGAATTTATTCAAATCTCCTGAAGAATAGACGAAATTGGCATTTTGGGGTGCCAATAAATAAAAAGTGGCATTGCGAGCTCTCATTTGATACAAGTTTATTGTTAAGACGAAAGTAGGCCTATTTTCTAATTTAAAAAAAAAATAATTTTGACATTATGCTTATCCTTACCCAGACTATGCCACGCGCGATCTGTTTCGCATAGGGCCCCGCAAATGCTAGGGCCGGCCCTGCCTAAAACATACCTCTATATTGCTTGGTCTCTATGTCTGCAATGCTCTATGGCCTCCTTCAGTCACGAAGCGACTATGGATCATCTCATGGAAATGAGATGAATGCCTGGGCATTAGTTTTGGTCGGAACGATGTCGCCCACACATCAGTCCCCCCCCCCCCCCCACTCCACGCAGCTGATGTATCCAAAGGAGCGGCAGTGCCGATACAGTTTGGGGTCAGCGGCGCCGCAGGTTCTGCCAGAGTGTAGCACTGGGTGCTGCAAACTGCTCTAAGGTCGCCAGCTCCTGATTTTTCCTCAGGGTTGACTCCCGAAGCCTTTCCCGTGATTGGGTATAGCTGAAAGGCAACAGAGGTTTAAATTCAGAGTGTTCCTTCTCCTAGGTGGGTAGCCAGCAATGGCTAACGAGCCCCTCCTGCCCGAAGCTTACTGGTTAAGGTTAAGGCGCCACTTACTCGCCTTTGCCCCTTCTCCTGTTAGTGAGAACAGTTCCGCCGGCCTCAATATCTGAGCCACACGGGAAGGCCAGGAGTTGGACTGGTTGTCAGAGGTTTTCGAGACGCATGCCATTAGGAAGCATTTCCGCAAGGTTGTCATTGCCGGAAGTGGTAATGGATGTAAGCACTCCACTACCTATAAAATGCTTCCTAATGGCATGCGTCTGCAATGCTCTGATGTTGAATATTAAAACAAAGTTGCAGTTATTTAGGTTACACAGATTCTGATTATAGAACTTCCTTTCAAATGACACACTGGGATTTTTTTTTTTACTTCCTGTTGAGACTATGCCAAACCGTAAATCAATCAACGTAATTATTTTCTGCTCTTTTTTTGTGGTAAATTAATGACCATGGGTCCTTCCATGATGAAAATATTTCATTTCAATAACATGGACTATTTAAACGATGTTAAGTTTAACCTCTAACTTTTGTCACGACCTTACCCTACAAATAAATAACTATGATTCCGCATGGTTACATTAATGTAAACTGCTCAAAATGTATTTAAAATGTTTGAAATCATTCTGACTTACTTGTCTGCCCTTCAATAACAGCAATAAAAAATTTGTAACTTCCAATGGAAAAAAATTGTGGACAATGTCAAGTTTTACAAAGTTAGAATAGAGTTTAGATAGACAACAAAAAAATCTATATTTGCGATGGTCCAGGCGACCCCCGGAGAATCGTCATTCGACCTCCAAGAGGGTCGCGAACCACAAGCTGAGAACACCTGGTGTAGAGTAAGGGCCGAGAACTACAGACCTCAGTGGACTACATATTTTTCTGGACTACAGACTTCTCTGGACTACAGACTTCTCTAGACTACAGACTTTTCTGGACTACAGACTTCTATTACAGCCTACATTGGGACACACTGGTCTAGGTCTTAGTGGAAATAATAATTATACCACCTTCATTGATTTGTATTCAAATTTCCGCATGATCACACATTGTAAAAAAGTGTTTACAAAACCTGACTCAAGAACAAAACAAGCAAAATAAAAAACAAATCAAAGCTTATACAAAAAGAACTCCCAATTCACAGGCACATATCCCAATACTGTAAGATATATTTCCTTTTTTGCGAAATTAAACAACATGTTTTTCCTTGATTCATGATTTGTTAGGGACTATGAATAATTGTGCAAAGTTTCAACTTGATCCGAGTTTGGGAAGTGGGAGAAATAAAGTGTTCAAAATGTTGTACCAGACAGACAGACAGGCAGGCAGAGTTGATATAAGCTTCGTAAAAACAACATTTTGTTTGATACATTTTCATGAATAATTTAGGATGTCTTACAGTATATAAGAGATAATGAAGAAAAACAAAAGACATACCAATAAAAATAATTTTTAAAACTATTTATAAATCTTTGTTTCAAACTTTCTATTTCAGATTGTCAGCTTAAAAGAATAACAATGGGAATGGTCAAAATATTTAAAGCAATAGCTTTGGCGGCGCGAGTCTGTACAGTCAAGTTTGAACATTTTCTAGTGGACTGCAGAGAATGTTTAGATCTAACTGGACTCTTTGTGGCCAGCATTTTCAAAATACATGAATGTTTTTTAAATTCATTTCTCACGAAAACGTCAGAAATATCCGATCTTCAACATTTGGAGGAGAATGTTAAGGCATCGGCTCCTCAAAAAATTGATGCATGGACTGTAAAAAACATTGAGCCATCGAAAAAATCTTTTGAAAATATGAAACAATCGTGTCATTCTGAAAATAAGAAGCCATCGGGTCATTTTGAAAACATGAAGATATCGGATCAAAAGATGAATATATCGGGTCAGTCTGAAAATAAAAAGCCTTCGGGTCATTCTGAAAATAAAAAGCCATCGGGTCATTCTGAAAACATGAAGATATCGGGTCAGTCTGAAAATAAAAAGCCATCGGGTCATTCTGAAAACATGAAGATATCGGATCAGTCTGAAAATAAAAAGCCATCGGGTCATTCTGAAAACATGAAGATATCGGGTCAGACTGAAAATAAAAAGCCATCGGGTCATTCTGAAAATAAAAAGCCATCGGGTCATTCTGAAAACATGAAGATATCGGGTCAGTCTGAAAATAAAAAGCCATCGGGTCCATCTGAAAACATGAAGATATCGGGTCAGTCTGAAAATAAAAAGCCATCGGGTCATTCTGAAAATAAAAAGCCATCGGGTCATTCTGAAAACATGAAGATATCGGGTCAGTCTGAAAATAAAAAGCCATCGGCTCATTCTGAAAATAAAAAGCCATCGGGTCATTCTGAAAACATGAAGATATCGGGTCAGTCTGAAAATATAAAGCCATTGGGTCATTCTGAAAAGATGAAGATACCAGGTCTTTCTGAAAACATGAAGATATCTGGTCATTTTGATATTTTGAAACCACTAGGTCATCAAAATGAATCGAGGATTTATTCTTCTCCTGGTCAGACAAAACAATCCTTAGTCCCTCCACATCAACTTTCAAGAGCATTAAGCCAAGATTCGTTAACTGGACACTTCGTATCAGGAAATTACATGACCAGGTCATCCAATGGCCAGAAAAAGAAATTTGATAAATGGTAAGTTGAAAGACGTAATAGAATTTTTTACTTAGTCACGTGATGCACATAGTGTGTATGATTGGTTGATCAGATTGTGGGATAAGATTAAATTTAATTAGTTTAGCTAATATGTTACTATGTTATGCTGTTATTATGCAATTTATGACTTGTTCTTATGTTGCGTAGATCTTGATATCTTATTATTAATATCTTTTGCTGTTTTCAAAGTGTATGCCAGAAAGGCTTTTTAAAAATCACATTATATCGTTTCCAAAAAAAAAAAGTAAACAGTTGTAGATGGACTTCAACACCTTTAATCCCCATTTGGCCTCCCTCTTCCACCGCAAGATGTCAAGTGCCCACTATACTGGGTGTACACAGTAACGTTTGTCAATTTGATACGGTTTGCACTCAACCCAAGGTCGCAATCAATACTATCATACCTGACACAGTAATTCTAATATACTGAGTGATTCACAAGTCGAAAATCTGACGAAGCGCCTTTAGGATTATGTCGTTCTCTGAGCAGCAAATTTTAACCGTTAAATACGCCACTAGATAATTGCGGGGAGTATTTCCTAAATAAGGAATTGTAAAGAAATTTCACTAAAAATTATTTATGCGTTAAGTGTACAGAAATGCGCACAATATGTGGTTGTTTTTTTTTTTACCTTCACCTCTCCCTTAGTCTGTTGGACCGTTGGGGCACCATGCAAGATTTGTTGACCGTCTTTCTCCATTCCTCTCTGTTTTTCGCCTTAGTTAGAACCTCTTTCAATGGCAGGCCCGTCCATTCTTTTATGTTGTCTTCCCACCACTTTCTCTGTCTGCCTCTTCTTTATTTAAAACAATGCAGGACGCGTAGGACGTAATCATCTTCTTTTTTTAAGTAACGTCTGTATTATTAGAGATTTTCCTGGTAATGTTCCCTGAAGGAAAGTCTTTGCGAGCCCCGAAGACCTTGTTATATGGCCATAGATTTCTAGCTTAAGTTTTTTTTTACGAAAGCAGGTCATCATGGGGTCCAATCGCTGCTTTAACCCAGTCTCTAATTTCTTGGTTTGTGATGCGGTCTTTAAATGTGTGTGTGTGTGTAGATGTGAATATATGTGTCATGCACACAGACTTAGAAGCTAATGATTCAATGTCTACACTGGGATGTCCTTTTACAGGGAACCACCTCATAAGAAATTAGATCTACACAAAAAGACAGTCACTGAAGCAGTTGAAAGCTTCTATCGCTTTACAAACCGACAGTTGCAGTGTAAGCTTTACGTAGACATGTAGAGTTATAATTTTACATCACCTTCTTTACATTAACATTATCCTCACTGTTATTATCATCATCATCGTCGTCGTCGTCATTATCATTATTGTCATCATCAACAGCAACGACATTAATAATTTCATTATTGTCATCATCATCATCAATAACAACAACTGTAACACCAACAATATCATCATCATCCTATCACATGATTAAATTATGTTGTTGAGGTATTCAAATTAGCCAAACCATTTATCGATGTGTATATCTCTTAGCAGATTATAAAGAGAACGGATACAGAGATGAAGATAAATATATATTCGTTATAACTGGTCACTGTAAAAACAGACCAGACCGAGTGGCCAGAATCAAACCAGAGATAGAGCGCATACTCCACGAAGAGCAGTTAAGGTAAAGTTTGAAGTCTGCTACTATTTCTACTGTCACAATGGATGTGATTCTTCCATTTCGTCCTTATTTGTAGAGTCAGAACTTCGCGGAGAAACCGAGCAGTTCTCCTTAAAATTTGTCTTTAAAAATAGAGACCAATAAAGGGGGAGAAGAAAGTCTGGGCAGTCGGAAGAAATATGAGACACGATTTCCTCCCCCTGTCCCCAACGTCGGTCGAATTTTGGCACGGAGCAGCCGTGCGAAATATGCAACAAGCGGACATGGCCCACCCTGCACTGTGCGTTTGGGTAACTTCTTTCAGGCCTAGACACCCTTCATCACGGGGAGGCGCTGTGTTGTTAGCGGTCGTTGACTCTTCATGTCATTACCACTGTAGATAATTACACCGCTGTTGGCTTATTATTTCTTAACTTATAAAACTGCCTGTACGGCAGTGTTGAACAACTGAAGAAAAAAAAAACAACTATTTTCTTTGCCACAGTCTGCAAGAGAGCTCAGCAGCTGGCTTGAAGAAATTATAAAACTTGAAATAACTTGAGTAACTTCTTTGTAAACAGATCTAAATATAACTTTTATTGCAATATAAACGGATTCAACTTGATATGAAATGTAACAAATATAGTAGACTTTGGTAATAATATTAAATACAATTCTAACTCACTACAATAACACGTCTTTTCAATCTGGTAATATTGACTCATGGAGTTGTCTCGCTAAGACCGCTGACGACAGTGCCGTTTATCTTGCATCATTCACAACCAATCGCTAACTTCTTCCCACCGTCACCAAGGAAACACACACACACACACCATATCACACGGTTAGGGCGCTTCTTGTGCTCCCAGACTCACGTGTCAGCACTTAAAACCGTTTCTCTATGTCTATCGTTTGGATTGCTGCCAGAGCATGCTGGGAATGATAGATTAACAAGTTTGAAGGAAAAGAGTTCATAGAAAAACAAAATGTCACGTTTATGTCATTGTACGTTTATTCTGAAATTCTGAACTGTAGAATCTATTTGTATTCAAGTCAAGATAATATTCTAACAAGTTTTGTCGCTATTCTTCTATATGGATGTTAATTTGTATCCTGCTATCAATATAATTAATTCATAAAGGCACATTTCTTATTCCATATGGTAGGACAAATTCTTGCAAGTGCTCTTACTTCGCTATTGCCAGTAAAGCACGGAACGTGTTGCCTGAAATATGCCAGGAACACCAATGACTAGGCAGAGTTGAAGTTTCTAATTAACATATACGACTATTTATATATTTTAAGATAAAATAAGATAATTGATTAATTTTATTTTCTGTTTTCCTTTTAGCCATTTTTGGTTTCACAATGGCGGCGAAGTGATGATTGAGTTTGACTGTTTTGAACTATCAGGTCCAATGACCAATGACCAGTTAATGAACAGTGAGTCCATGGCTTGCAACTGCGAGGATGAGCTTGGATATTTGAGCTGTTGAGGTTCTAGAGAAGATGGCGGGCAAGTCAAGGTTCTAATGCTGGCGGACTTTTTATGGTTTCTGTGATGACTGAGTTCTCTGGGCTACAGTGATGATATGGATGTCAGGGCTACAGTGATGATATGGATGTCAGGGCTACAGTGATGATATGGATGTCAGGGCTACAGTGAAGGCGAAGTGTTTATAAACTGTATAGACCTGAAACAAGCTCGTTCTCTGGGAGCTGAAACTTCAAGATTGTACTCTTACCGGAAACAAAGTTGAAATTTATTCTTCGAGAAGTCAATATGTAAATAAGCTTCCTGTTTACACTTCTCTTGAGACTTTGACCCGTATACCACGTGACACGGATTATAACAAGCCCCAATGATTACAATAAAGAAAAGGAGAAAGGAAACCAGACTCACGATGAGATTTAGCTTGTTAAACAGGTGATGTTGAGAGCATACAAACACAAACGAGTTTATGAGAATGTTGTTTGGCCAACACAGTGACCAACTCCCTTAACACTCCCAGCAACTGTTATTGAAAATAGGTTGATGTCTGAAATGCAGCATTGGGAATTTTAGTGGGCACTTGATTCTGTTGGCACTAATAGTTTTCTCCTTGGTCTCTGTGCTGGAGGACTCTGGAAGGAGACATTGGGATTTCTGGGTTTGTTTTTGTTTGGTCTTTGGGTTTAGTTTTACTGCCTGTGATCGGAAGTAGCCTATCCGCTGGGCCAGAGTTGTGGCTGACAGTGGATACTGAAATTGTCTTACCTTGATTGGATCGCGCAGTATGATTGGATCGTGAAACCGAAGGGGTGCTAATTGGTTGTTACAATCTTTGTATATCTTATCAACATTACCAATATTAAGTACTCATGTCAACAAAGTCTGATTACTACCACCTCTGCCATCCGTAAATGAAATGCAAATATCCTTTGTATTAATTCTTTCATTCGTGACTCAAAGAGTTATTAAGTCATTGAATTGGTACTCATTTGTCACGTGTTACTTCACAGAGTGTCAGGGGCCTGGGCAAACGGGCCAAGGTTTAAAAAAACCAACCCTGAGCGTAGGCTTACCATTATATGCCCAAAAAATTTAATATTTTCACTGAGAGGTTAGCCCATGACCTCTGTTCAACAACTGCGGCTCTATCACTGGCCCACCACATTTTATTTAATGTTCAACAGTAAAACATGCAAAAACTTTGTTCTTTGTTGTTTTTGTTTTGAAACACAGACTAAACAACAACGACTGATTTTGATTTTTTTCTAAACTATTAAAGCAATGTATAAATATATATCATAAATATGAATAAATATTTATAATAAATATAAATAAATATTTATAATCAATTGTCTTAACTCCACGTTTTGTGATACACTTTTTTTTTGTTGTTATTGTGTGTTTGCTACCGAAACGTTGGCTACCAGAAAGGTTGCTACCATAAGTTACTTGAAATGTGAAGATCAAGGTTTTTTTACCTTTACCGCTACCTTCATCAATCCCTTAGTCTGTTGGACCGTTGTGGCACCAAGCAAGATTTGTCGACCGTCTTTCTCCATTCCTCCCTGTCTTTTGCCTTAGTTAGAACCTCTTTCAATGGCAGGCCCGTCCATTCTTTTATGTTGTCTTCCCATCGCTTTCTCTGTCTGCCTCTTTTTTTTCCTGGTACTGTTCCATGAAGGAAGGTCTTTGCGAGCCCCCGAGGATCTTGTAATATGGCCATAGATTTTGAGCTTGCGTTTTGTTTTTACTATAGTTAGCAGGTCATCATGGGGTCCGATCGCTGCAGTCACCCTGTCTCTAATCTCTTGGTTTGTGATGCGGTCTTTGAATGTGATACCTAGGATCCTTCGGTAGCAAGATCAAGATAGCTATTGTAAATTGTAAGTAGATTATTTCGATGACCGTTGGAAATGATTTTATCGTTGATTCTTCATCCCAAGTTCTGTCTAAGGGATCCACTACGGCTGTGACCATACTATGGTGATAGTTTCCCCTTTTAGACCTTGCAATCTATAGGGCCGATAATGTTGAGGTCATCTGTTTCTTTGGCTAACGGTTAACGAGCAGGGTGTCGTGTGGCCAACACAATGACCAACCGCTTTTACTTTCCCTTACTTAACTCCGGTACCCATTATAGTTGGGTGGACTCAGGGGCGCCCTGAAAATCCCGAAATTCAAAATTCTATTCTTCACAAAGATTCGAGCCCAGGACCCCAGGTTCGGAATCCAAGGGCTTAGCCACAGCTGAGTGATAGTTACCTGATTTTAGTTATTAATACACGCACTCTCTTACACACACGCACACACTATAAAGTTAGCGATGACATCTAATAAAGTCACGCGTAAACTTTTTTCCCCCAGTGTTACGCTGGAGTTTATTTTTAGCCAAATTCTACTGTCTTGTTACAAACCAAAACTTGAAAAGTTTTTTTCTTTCACGAAGAAAGATTTAGATGTAGAACTGGTGTCATCCAATCTGACTTTCTATATTTCTAACAGGTGCTAAGTACTAAAATAAATTTGACTTTATTATCAAATTAATATATGTTAAGATATTTAGTCACAAGGTTAGGCTCTAAGACTGTAAAAGCCATTTATTTATATCTTAAGATTTATTTATTTATTTATTTGCTGTTAGACTTGAATGACACTGTATACAAAGACATCTACTAGATGCTTGAGTTGGAAATGTGACTTCTGTGGTCTTACCAACCGATCAATAAATTATTGAACTGTCCACGCATTGGGTTCACTACGGAGGTAATCGATACAGTATCTACATATCGTAGTTTAGTATCCGTTATCACACACACACAAACATGCACGCAGATACGAGCCATGCACGCAAGCACTATCTACCACGGTGCTAAATATACATATATCAACTAACAGCTACAAGGTAGTGTAGATAATTGATGGATTCCAATCGGATATATCGTATCGTGCTGACATAGGTAAGTGTGTGCTGTAAATAGATTTAAATCCTTTGTTGGGCATTTGTTTATGGGTGATCTCTCTTGTTATACAAATCAATGACGTAAAATTTATTCTTTCAAAGTAGACGCGATAATGCTCACACACATATACATACAGATAAATAAGACTATATAAGTACATGTATATAATATTAATCTATTTGAAAGTTGTTTTTAATATGATTAGTGTTTTGATTTACCAGACAAGGTAAGGAAGAATATGTGTATAATGGAAAACCATTTTTAAAACATTAATTGAAATACTTATATAGTATTTACTACCACATTGTTATATTGGCATACCATTGCAAGATATTTAATCATTCCAGCTAAATAAAAAATAATCAAATAAAGCGTCACTGTATTAGTTATAAGTAGAGAGAAAGATAGTCAGAGAATGCTATTTAGTTACAAAGCTGTTGTCTAAATTTTATCATAAACATTAAAAAAAAAACAAATCAGATCTAAACTATGAATCTCTTCAGCTGATGTCTTCCAATATAATCTTCTTGGTTTTGTTCTTTGGTGATATACTGTCTTCAATCATGTCCTCGAATTTTACATGTGGGAAATCAGAATCGGATAAAAAAGATCCCCATCATTGAGGTTGTCCCATTTTTTGAACCATATTATTTTTGTAAATCTAGAGGCACTCCATGACAGTAATAAATTAAAAGTAAACTAGCAATAATACATAAAACACTGAGAAAATAATTTACAAAATCAAAATCTAATGAAATACTCAGACACATAGATACGAGCACATTCCTAGTTTCATATGCTAGAATAAATATACATTTTAAGTGCTTATTCTTCTCTGGTGTCACTAGAGAATGGAACGGGTTGCCTGAATCAGCCAGGAAAACCAACGACCTAGCAGTGTATAACCTACTGATTAACATGCATGACTAGATTAGATACGAGACGAGTAGGACGTAATGAGCTTACACTTTCGAAGTGTCGTCTGCAAGTGTACAAGAAGTACTTCACTGCTGCTAGACCCTGAAAGGGGAGAGAACAACAATGTTTAAAAGTCCAAAACAATACACGAGCCCCATTAAACCACGGGGTCCTTTAATAGCTTTAAATCCCCCCCCCCTTTATTTTTTCATGGTTCAAAATTATCGATTTTTTTTTTAATATCTGAATATTATACAGCATTCATTTCTGAACAATTTGGTGTATACAACATGTCCAAATTCAAAGTGGAAGTATTTTAATTATGTGTTGTTTTATTTTGTATACCAACTTAGTTTTTACCACAGAGGTTGTCGATAACTGCTGTCTCCTCCTATTAACCATCTGCATGTTTGTTTGTTTTTGTTCATAGACGGCGTGATAAAAAAAAAAATTGTTTATGATATTTTGCCT
Source organism: Biomphalaria sudanica (assembly GCA_036873155.1). Classification (NCBI taxonomy): domain Eukaryota; kingdom Metazoa; phylum Mollusca; class Gastropoda; family Planorbidae; genus Biomphalaria; species Biomphalaria sudanica. The sequence continues at coordinate 287,984 of JAZGLO010006345.1, read as the reverse complement.
TGATATTTGTCACAAATAAAATGAAGCAGAATAATTACAAAAACGTCGAAAAACATTTAGAGTAATTAATATTTTTCTATGCCTAACCCCCCAATAAAAACTTGAAATAATGGGCCACAACCATGTCTAGAGCTGTAACTTGTTTTTTGAACTATGCAATGAATATTGTTAATTCTGCTTCACAATCATCTACTAGTATTGCATAATTAACAGCTGAAGTTTTATTGAGCTAGCTTTAGAAGTTTTCAAGAAATCTTGACATAAAAATTAACTATTTCTTCATCATTTTAGCTAAAAATAGCCCCCCCCCACCCCCATTTTTTTTTCTAAAAAAGTTGATAAGATACAAAGAAAAAAAGTATTTACTTAATCATATCCGGAAGCCTACACATAAATAAGGTAAACATTTTTTATTATTAAAACATGTAATTTCTATTTGGGGGTTTAAGCTGTCGTTAAAATTGACAATTTTTTTTCGGACCAGTAAAAATGCATTTTGTGCTGTCTGTCTGTCTGTTTCACTGACGTTCTATAACGACGAGAAATTAAAGAATAGAATGGGATAAATCCTCACCATTGTGCTCGAAAACGGATCTTGAACTTTTTATAACATGGTTCGAATGTTCATTCAGAATTGAAGATTACTACATCCTAGCCCGAGCCTCTAGGGGCGGTGTTTGTTGTGGAGGGGGGCGGGGGGTTGTTCGATGGTGGGTACCTCTCCTCATATATCTGGCTAACGACGTAAGTTTGACAGAGGCGCCAAAAGATCCCGAAAGTAAAAAATTCAAGTCTTCACCAGGTATCGAAATCCCCCCCCCCCCCCCCATTTCGGAATACCAAGCGCTTCATTGCGCCTCCAAGACATAATGCACGCGTCCAAAAATTACAGCTTTGCTTAGTAAAACTTAGTAACACTAAGTAAACGAATGTTATGATACTAATGAAATGTTCCTTCAGTCTGGAAAGACAATAGATTCATTCAGATGTATTCTAGTTTTATTCTTCAATCGAGGCAGAACTTGTTGTGACCAAACAAAGCAAACTTTACCACAGTTCTTACATGGAAATGCATGATTCTCTTTTTTGCGGGTCCCCCCTAAACCGCGACGCCAGGGGCGGCTGCCCCACTCGCAATCCATAAGGCCGCCTCTGTTTTTTTTTTTTTTTTTACTGCAAAAGAGTTCACAGTTCAGCTGCCAAAAGCTGACTAGAAGAAGAATCTATTTTAGGCAGGGCTAGCGGATAGGGCAGTTGTTTCCCTTTTCTTCTCGTGAAAATGTTTGTTTTGTAAAATGTTTGACATGTTTCAGATGTTCCTTCAGAGTTGAAGATAATTTAACTTCTTAGCCCAAACCTTCCGCAGGGCGACGGGAGATGAAAGCGGGCAGGGCTTGAACCCGGGATTATCGATAAGTCCGAACGACAGTCCAGCACGCAAACTGCACGACCAGGCAGCCATGCAATCTCGTAATCTGGCCCCTGGGTGAAGCATTGGTTTCTGCTTCTCTTGGCACTGCTTGTTTCTTCCTTGAAAGCCCACTTATGCACCACTTATAGCGCTAATTAAACTATAACATTATATACCCTTTTAATGGCTCTGTCTATATATATTTATTTTACACACAAATAATACTATGAATAACGTTTTAAAGCTACTTCATCTCTTTATTTCACTCCTCCAGGTAGCGAAAAACTTAATATTTATGACCACTAGAAGTGTAAACAAACTGACGGTATAGACATTATCATATTGTCTCTCTTGTTCATTGTGATGGAACATTGGCTTGATTTAATGTATTGTAGACTATGGACTACGTGAAGCAAGCAGGCTCTCAGAACAGGAGATTCCTGTAGCTCCTTGATGAATACAATATACAGTTAAAGTCTACACATTGAAAACATAATTATTAGAGTATAAACGTATTGATGACAAAGAATCAGCAAGGCGAATCACACTGACCTATATTTGAAACAACCAAAGTATAATCATTCCCAAGTACTTAGATCAATACATCCAACTTTCCTCAAATCTGGACACTAAACATTTTTAGAAGCAAGACAACAGATGACAAAGATTCCTCTCCGATAGCTAACCATTGGAGCCAATTTCATACGTCTGCAAATATGAGCGCAAAAAAAAAAAAAACAATTTCATCCCAAATAATTCCTTTCGCAAAATTCGGTACACCTCAAAGGTCAGGAACTAAAAGTGATGGCTTTGACCTCTCCAGATACCCGCCTGCTTACTCTACCTCTACGCCCAGAACAAGTTATGCAGACATTTGTCGAGGATCTTCTTCAGCTTCTCACACAGAAATGCCGCCAAAAGAGCGAGTTCCGAACTGGTCACTGGACGACATTGAGTTTATGACCAGTGGTCACCAGGCTGATAACAGCAGCATGGCTGGTTTTATTCCAGTAGGGAGTCGTTCCAGTCGAAGGCGCGGAAAATGGGCGAGTGCTACAGAACGACTCTCTTGCTTCAGGACCCCGGGAGACTCAGGACCTCGAGATGTTCAAAACCAAGAGAGCTACAAGACCTCGAGCGCTGTCCTCCAGAACAGAGCCAACGTTGATCTGGACAGAAAAATATCTGAATATAAGACAGCTTACGGACAGGGAAAGTGGTGAGATGTAGTGGCATAGGTTTGTAGGTGTGGCAATGTATGTGTGGATGTATGTGTGAATGTATGTTTGTATGTGTGGATGTATGTTTGTATGTGTGGATTTATGTTTGTATGTGTGGATGTATGTTTGTATGTGTGGATGTATGTGTGGATGTATGTTTGTATGTGTGAATGCATGTGTGAATGTATGTTTGTATGTGTGGATTTATGTTTGTACATGTGAATGCATGTTTCTATGTGTGGATGTATGTGTGGATGTATGTTTGTATGTGTGAATGCATATGTGAATGTATGTTTGTATGTGTGGATGTATGTGTGGATGTATGTTTGTATGTGTGAATGCATGTGTGAATGTATGCTTGTACGTGTGAATGTATGTTTGTATGTGTGAATGTATGTGTGAATGTATGTTTGTATGTGTATGTGTGTTTGTATGTGCGGATAGATCGACTGAAAATCATATGGCGATCACGTGTTCGAAGGTTGAAAGATCTTATTTAGAAAACACTATCTCAGGTTAAGTTTTTTTTTAACATAATAATTACAATAAAAAAAAACATTGCATTGTTGCTAAAAACTGGGTATTCCTCAGATCTATACCGGTACCACAGATTCTCCCGATATGTAATTTTAGTATTGAACAAGATGGATGTGTGTATGTACCAATCGTGTGATATTTTGTGGAGTCAGTATAGAAAGAACATCAATCAATTTAATCAATCAATTTATCTATCTATCTGTCTGTCTGTCTGTCTGTCTGCTGCCTGTCTCTATCTATCTGATTTTTTCCCCCAGTGAGCCCCAACACAAGAAGATTGACCTGCACAAGAAAACAATCCCAGAAGCCACCGCGAGCTTCCGTCGTTACTTCAATCGCCAGCTTCAATGTAAGTTCATGTTTTTATATTTCAAATGGTAAAAAAATACACTTGTAGCCCCCCCCCCCTCCTCCTCCTCTTTTATCGTCCAAGAGAAAAAGGGTGAGGGAGATGAAAGGAGGTTAGGGTGCGCTCAATGTACAAAACTATTTACACACTTGCTTTTTTTTTTTTTGGTCTGCTTTATTTTCATCGTCTGCTCCACTCACGTCCTGCCCATATTTATCTCTTTCTATCTCTTTCTCCCTCCAATTCTCTCTTTCAGTTCTTTTTATTTTTTATTCATTTCTCCTGCTCTCTTCTCTTATTATTTTACAGGTTTTTTTTTTGTCGTTTTAAATCAATGAAACGAAGATTTAAAACTAAGTAGCAAATTATTCACGAAACACTAAACCATAATCTTCTAATACAAAAACAAAATTTAATCCAATACTCAGAATGACACAAAGGCGTCGGACCATCACAATCTCATATGCTAGGACAAATTTGTACAAATACTCCTTCTTCCCTAGTGCTATTAGAGCATGGAATGGGTTGCTTGAGCTAGCCAGAAAAATCAATGACTTGGTAAAATTTAAGTCATTGGTTAACATGCATGACTAGATGCATGACGCGTAGAACGTAATCAGATTCTTTTTTGAAGTAACGTCTGTATTTTATAAGATAAGATGAGATAAGATAAATGGATGAATTTATCTCTGCAGATTATAAAGAGAACGGATACAGAGACCATGACAGATTTATATTCGTTATAACGGGCCACTGCAAAAACAGACCAGGCAGAGTGGCCAGAATCAAACCTGAAATACAAGACTTACTGCATCGTCTACATGTAAGGTAGGCCTATAGGTAACCATCTATAGTTTAGACTTGGTTTACCATCTAAGATGGCTGCGTGGTCGTGTGGTTAGCCCTCTGGACCTGCGTCTCGATGGTCCCAGTTTATAACCCTACCCGCCCTCATTCTCCGCAGTAGTGACGTAGTGACGGGACGTTGAGGCAAGGATGTAATTGTATTATGCGAACCCGGGACCATTGACACGACCGAACGACAGTCCAGAGAGCATGCCACACTACCAGGCAGCCATGTACAAGGCTCACATTCAAACAATTTTACTTCTTTTCATGAGTGGACATTGGGTGGACGGATATTTCCAAAATGGCTCTAACGTTTTTCCTAGCATTGACAGTTTATGAATATTTTTTAGGGAAAAAAAACTGGTCACAAAGTGAAAACTCTGGTTTGACCGTTACATTTCTACAAAGCTTATATCAACTCACTTTATATGCGCTATTTCCTCGACACCCAATCTCGGATGAAGCTGAAATTTAACACAATTATTTCTAATACCTGACAACAAAAGAATTACCAATTTGTTAATTAACTATTGAAAAAGAAATAGTACTTGACTGAAGTGGTGGTATGAGCTGAATTAGTCCCCTATATAGTATATAGGTCGCCGCTCTAAATGGAAAAAAAAAAAATCTATAACTATACAATCTTCTCTAGTCATAAGTACCTTACTAGCGGAGTGGTTAGCACGTCGGCCCGAGGAGGCGTGAGCCACGAGTTCGAATTAAGGTCGTTCTCCTTTTTTTTCTTCTGTAAATGCTTTTAAAACCCAATCACTGTGAAATTCACCCAGATATTATTTCTTCACACCCCCTCACCCAACTTTCTGAACTGGTCTAGACAGGTGCTAGGATCTTACAGTAGTGAGAAAGCTAAAAGCATGAAGAAGCGCTTTAAAAAAAATCGGTAAAAAAATATTATTAATCGCACAGATGTATTGTAGTAAATTACATGACTGCTCCAAACTAATTGATACAATTACACTTAATTACACTTCATATAGCTTAGTTTTTTTTAAAAGTATTTTTTGTTAGTATGATTTATTTCAAATAGAAACTACTTAAAATTTAATGTGGCTTACGCCTTATTATTGTGAACACGGGATTTGCTGCACTCGAATCAATGTTTTTTTTTTTGTATTCATTAAAAACTGAATAAATAAGTAGAACTACACGACGCTTTGCGCACGGCATGCGGCGTACAAATTATCTGGACTGTTATTAGAAAATGTGTGCAGAGCTTACTGGAAAGATTCCTTGCAATATCGAAACATTGCAAGAAAGAAATCGATTACAAAAGTATAGACCGCCATTAGCTTCGTAAAGATAGAATCGATTTTAATTTGACAAAATGTTGAATCCTATTGTTTTTATGTTCTATTTTTCAGTCACATTTGGTTCAACAACGAAGGTGAGGTCATCCTAGACTTGCGCCAGAAGGACCAAGCTGATATCATTGCTTGCAACTGTCCTCTTGAAGAAATGGGGCATTAAGAATTGCGCAATCTTGTCCTTAAAGGTTGTGAAAAATGTCAGGTAATTAAAGCATCCAGAGGTGAACCTGAATTTACTAAATTAAAACCGCAAGTTCATTAGGTCATATTAGTTGTAGGTTTGACTTATCGTTAGTTGGTTTGAAATATTGGTAGTAAGTTTTGGCATTCCGGTAGTTCGTTTGACATATTGGTAGGCTAATAGGTAGTTAACTTGACATAGTTGTAGTTGGTTTGACATATTGGTAGTTTATTTGACATATTGGTTGTTAGTTTGATATATTGGTACAGGGTAGTTGGTTTGACATATCAGTAGCTAGTATGACATATCGGTCGTTGGTTTGCTTTCATTAGTTCGTTTGAGATTTTTACAAAACCTATATCCACGCTTTCTGTCTGCACAATTATTCATTTAACCTGTCGAGATTAACAAAATTAACAAATTAGTTAATTAATTGTTGGCCATTAATTATTTTGTTTGATATCCAAATAAGGGGAATAAATGCTACTTAATTAGAGATGTGGATGTATATATGGATTTAATCCCCTTATCACATTTTGACACGTTTTTTCTCCCTCTTCCCATTCTCAGATGAAGTTGAAATTGTGCATAATTATTCATAGTCGATGACAATACACGAATCCATCCAAAAAATTAACAAATTAATTAATCATTTAGTACTAACTATTTAATTTTGTTTTATAGATCAGAAAGTGAGATAAACCTTGTAATTTAAAACATAAACGGCAGTAATTAGCGCTTCTTTCGCACTGATAAAGCTTTGCTTTTATTTTTTAAGTATTTCTTTTTTATGTTGCTTGTTGTTTTTTTTCCCGTACCGTTTTTCTACACCCGGAACTCAACACGCTTTTGGATGATTAAGACAATAATAATAAGTAGCCGACCCGCAGCGTAGCATAGGCCGCTATTTGTTGACGGGTGAGCACTTCCTGAAAGACACAGATGTCCAAATGGGGTGGGGGGTTTGGGGGTCAACTTTTACGTCATCAATCTATAAGCTCGCTCAAAAAAGATCGCCCCCCTTTTTTTGGGGCGTGCGGGTCATCCCCCATGCGGGACAGGTGTTCGACCCAGCGAGGCTTCGCTCCATAATGGATATAAGCTGGCAAAGTATCTTACAAATAATCAATTTCTGTTAAGCTTGAGATTGGTAGTGTTATGATCACAAAGATGTATCTTATCTTATATATTACAGACGTAACTTAAAAAAAAAAAAAAAGAAGATAACTACGTCCTTCGCGTTTGATGTGTCAATCTAGTCATGCATGTTAATCAATAAACTTAAACTCTGGTTGGTTTTCTTGGCTGATTCAGGCTACCCATTCCATTCTCTAATGGCCCTAGGGAAGAAGGAAATGCAATCTGTTTCAGCTGCATAATTATTATCAGCTCTAGGTTTTGTCACAGACTACCCGATACCAGTGATACTAGCTGATAACATTGATAATAGCTGATACCAGTGTACTAGCTAATATCAGTGATACTACTATTCATATTAGCTGAAACCCTTGATACCAACTTATACAGCTGAAAGGAAAAAAGTTGCCATATAAACAATTTTTTTTTCTTTCCGTCTTTCTGCTCCTGATCTGTGTTTTTCTGGGTTGTTCCACATTCAGAATATTCCCTTCCATAACATGGACTATAAAACTAGATCTATGTCGCATTTCTAATTCTAAACGGAAGTGATTCTCGATTACGTCACAACCATAGAAGTCTTTATCTCTGATTCCGTAAATAGTGTCACGTTGCTGTGCAGTTATTTAAATTTTTTAAATATGTATGCCGAGACAAATAATTTTTTTAAATATTACTCTGACTCAGTTGTCTGCAACATCTATCCTCTAAGATAATTACACAATGCATAATAAAAATAATTACCAATAGTTTAGTACATGGGTGGGTAACCTTTTTGTTTCGAGGGCCGCATTAAAAAAAATTTCGGATGGCGGGCCGCACACACACACACACACATATAAATTAGAAAGATACGCTAGCTAACTGTGTAGAGTGTTTTTCAATTCATATTTCATATTTACACTGTATTATAGTCACGTTTCTTTCTTTTTTTTTTCCATACTCCAAGTTGAAAAAGTTAGGAATTTTCGAAACCAATTTTACGACTTTTTAAAAAATTGCTTTTGTCTTTTTATATCACAATATCCCCACAAATATACAGTTGTACATAATGTGCAGTGTTTTACTTTTTACACTCGTGCATATCGTTTCGGAACTGTGAAAGTCGCTTACTAGTTGTTACCCTTGTAACTGCTGTCAAATTACAGTCAGTCAACATTGACCACTGATTACACTTGTTTTTGTTTCCACCAAAAAATACCTGCTCACACTGAATGAGACAATATATGTTCCGGAAGTTAAATGTCGGGACCAGCGAAACCTGCCCTTGTGAAGCATCGCCAGAGAATGCTGACCATGTCCTTCAATGGTGCATACTAAATCAAGAGACCTGAACAAGACTCTGGCCCCGAAACCATCCAAAGACTATTCTGAGAACTGCCTGATCTGGAAACCACTGCGATGTTCATCTCAGATATAGGATTACTGATCTGAACCCTCCAACATGTAAAATGAGAATGAAGAAGAAGAACAGATGTATGTGTACCCAAATAGTGGGAACAGCAGCAAAGTTTTTTAAAGTGTGGAAATGCAGCTTCTGGCACCCATAAAACTCCCGTGGAAGTAGTGACTTAAGCTTCTCTTTGCTTGGAGTTAAGTCCTCTGGAGCTGAATCAGCTTCTGCGCTAAATGGTGGACTGAGGGTATTGAAAACTGGTTGTTGACGTCTTAAAATTTGCTTTTATAAATTGCGCAATTAAAGGAATCTTAATAAGTGTTGTAATTTTAATCATTTCACTAAAAATAGTTTCACCTTTCAGCAAAGGAAAATGACAAAAACTGTTTTCTTTTGCTTGCTTGTAGAAATGGGAAAACCTTGTTAGAAAAGATTTAACATGCATTTACATTTTATATGCATACAACCAATAGCAAAAAAAAACAAAAAACAACATATAAAGTTATAAAAAAAACATGAAATCTGTCTTCCACTCTTCACTAGAGATGCTGGTAACAAATTCACAGTCAATGTCCTTCAAATAAGATCATATCTTCCTTGAGATTTTATATTCTTCTTATTATTTTTTTTTAACCATGCTATGCCAGCGGATACATTGGAATACTTTGTTCATAACTAGGTACTACCTGCGGGTAACACCTCTTGCTCTCTTCTGTGTGATTATGATCTCTGTTTCGTAATTTTAACATTAAAATTTTATGCAGCTTTGTGCAAACTTTCTTGTTTAGAGTTTATGGTTGGGATTTGTTTTTTTTTATAAAAAAAAAAAAGAAAAGAAACAACTACTTTCCTCAGTCAATGATCGAGCTCCATCAACCCTACCCAACACTCAGAGATTGTGTCCTGAATTAAGTGTATTGATGTATAGCCAATAAGCATAATCTTCGCTTACTTCAAACTTTTGAAAACGAGACAGTTTCAATAATTTATTTAGATATTTTTTTGAAATATTAACATTTTTATATTTATATACTGAGTGCACACCTGATTTCTGTAGGTGTCGGCGGGCCGCATTAAACACTCCGGCGGGCCGCATGTGGCCCGCGGGTCGTAATTTGCCCACTCCCGATTTATGAGGACATAATTTTAAGTTTTAAAGTTAAAAATAAAATACACAAATAATCGAACTTTCCGATGGTCTTAGATAACCCCTTGCAAATTGTTTATTCGGTCTGCACTCTGACTGAGAACCGCTGGTTTAATGGATTTCTCTAGTAGCCAAAACGCCGCCCTTTCATTCCTACTTGGCTTTTTTTAAAATGAAATAAGCCCAACAGAGGCTTAATGTATTTGTTTGTCTTATTTCCAAGAAGAGTTCACCGCTGTGATAGAAAGTTTTCAGAACTTAAACTATTTTTAGACAATCATTTTTCTAAAAATTTTATTTTTAGCCTTTATGGCTTTACGAAATCATTCGGGTATTCCCCATTGTACATTACGTCTAGAAGACATTTGGGTGTAGATCATGTCGGATTACAGCAAGCATCGAATGGGCTTCAGAAGTAACCAATCGTTGTAGTACTTGTAGTCACTTTAATGTGGCCCACACATTGTGTCGGGTGTGAGGGCGTCCCTGACCTTTTTGTCAACGGAGAAGTTTCAGGCAAGTAGCTTTTATAAGTGCGACTACACATCACACACTACCACCCAGTAACACATGCCGCTGTGAATGGCTCGTATCATACACGTACGTAGGTGTGTTAAAAGGAGTACTTCCTATGGAATGTTTATTAAAGATAGAAAAATGCTAGCTAGGTTAATTGAAATATAGTTTAGATACATCCGTCTTTCATAGACTAGAATCTAGTTTTCAAGTCTGCTTCTCTATGTATTTGAAAGTGGTGTGTCATCTTATAATTCTGCGCCGCATAGCCCAGTCGTCAGTATGCTTTGTCTTTCCGGATATGGTTCATTATGGGAATCGTGTTCTCCGAGATAGCCCTACAGACTAATAAGAGTATCATAAGAGAGTTGTCTCCCTGAGTTAGTTCTAGATCATCTATTTATGACGACCGACCGAAGAGGCATATAAACATTTTCTAAACAGTGAAGGAATAAGAAGCGATATGGGAATTCATATGCAAATTTTAAATAACCAATAAAATGATGATTGATTAAAGAATAAAACCATTTGTTAATCAAAGTAATTAATTTATACCGTACATTTATAAAAAGCTTATATTCATACCAATCAGAGCACCAGCAGTAATACACTGTAGGTGGTTGTAGATGAGTGATTCCCAAATTGGTCTACGACAGTGAAATAAATGAATTGGGGGGGTTTACGATCAACTATTTCGTGTCTAGAGCCGCGGCTCCTTTTCTTTAAACAACAACCAAAAAAAAACAAAAACCCACTGAGATTGACATGGAGACTATACGAGGAAAGCGTAAACTGGACGGCCGCCTATAACTTGGCTCCACACTTTCATGGAGGACCCCAGGACAGTGGACACCAGAGGGGAGGAGGCATAAGACATAGCCAGGGACAGATCTTTATGGAGACAGCCTGCCGCCCAATGCTCCGAACGGAGGAGCTTAGTCAAAGTTATTTAGTCACTTTTACAACCATTGTTGTAAATATCAAGTTTACGATATCCAGTAATGAATCAACTTGACGACATTAACTGGTAGAACTCTAAAAAGTGAGATAATCACTGAGACAACCAGTTGAAGCCTCTTTCACTCCCGATACAATTCCTTGGCAGTGTCATTGTGGACAGTATTGAGATTGATCTCAATGTGGGGATTCAACGCTTGGGGAAAACAAAAATAATCTTATTTGGCTGCCACATTGTAAAATGACTATAATGGGGACGATTATTTCTTTAATTATCCGGTCTAACTAAGAATACATTTCTCTCTGTAGTCCGTACAAAGCTTATATCAAATCTGTTACTTTATCTGTACACCTTCGTTCTCCCACCACCCATTTTCTGATCAAATGGAAACATGACACAATTATTTGTGAAACAAAAAATAACTAACCAATTAGTTTATTAATTATTGTTAAAATTAAATATTTTGTTTGGTATCGAAAGCGGGAAATAAATGCTACTTATTGAGAAATGAGGCTGTATATGTGGAGTTATCTCTCTAAGTCTTTTGCACATTGTGTCTCTCACTTCCCATGCTCGGGTCAATTAGGGAGCGATGGCTCTATGCGTGAGTCAAAAGAAAAAAAAAGTTAACCAATTATTTAATCAATTAATAATATTTTTTTTTTTAAATGAGGAAAAAGGAGCTTACTCCTGCAGTATTGAGATATTCCCCTTAGATAGCTTTGTTTTTAAATAAGATTAAAAAAAAAGATTTTTGCTTGTTTTTCGCCTGCGTGTGTGCATGTATGTGTGCATGGTGCATGCGTGTGTGTATGTGTGTGTGCATGTGTGTTTCAATAGGCTCGGACGGCTGACCTATGGCTTAACTTTTACATCGTAAAGAATTTAAAGATCAACATTAGACCAACACAAACAACTGACTTTGTAGATATCCCATGTCTCACTAGATAACTGATTATACTATATCTCACTAGATCACTGATTATACCATGTCTCACTAGATAACTGATTAATCTATATCTCACTAGATCACTGATTATCCCATGTCTCACTAGATAACTGATTAATCTATATCTCACTAGATCACTGATTATCCCATGTCTCACTAGATAACTGATTAATCTATATCTCACTAGATCACTGATTATACCATGTCTCACTAGATCACTGATTATACCATGTCTCACTAGATCACTTATTATACCATGTCTCACTAGATCACTTATTATACCATGTCTCACTAGATCACTGATTATATTATATCTCACTAGATCACTGATTATACTATGTCTCACTAGATCACTGATTATCCCATGTCTCACTAGATCACTGATTATACTATGTCTCACTAGATCACTGATTATACCATGTCTCACTAGATCACTGATTATACTATGTCTCACTAGATCACTGATTATACTATGTCTCACTAAATCACGGATTATACCATGTCTCACTAGATCACTGATTATACCATGTCTCACTAGATCACTGATTATACCATGTCTCACTAGATCACTGATTATACTATGTCTCACTAGATCACTGATTATACTATGTCTCTCTAAATCACTGATTATACCATTCTCACTAGATCACTGATTATCTTCTTATCTTATATAATACAGACGTTACTTCAAAAAAGAAGATGATTACGTCCTACGCGTCATGCATTTAGTCATGCATATTAACCAATGAATTAAATCACTGATTATACTATCTCTCTAAATCACTTATTATAACATGCGCTACTAACTGATTGATTATTCTATGTGTCGCCACTCACTGACTATACCACGTGTCAATCACTGAATGGTGGGTTGGATTTTGCTATGTGGAGTCCCCGTGGCAAGTTTTTTGTTGAGGCCCCTACAATTTTTGGAAAGCTTTAATAAAGATCCACTTCTGAATGAAAATACTTCTATTTTAAAGCTTGCTATATTTTGGAACAATGTAAATGCGTTCCTGTATTTGTCATCCTGCTTTCCATGAAACAAATATTTAATATGCATGTTTTAGTTTTAAGAAAGCGCATATTTGTGAGTTTGTGGAGGGTAAGGCCCTTGGTAGACGCACTGTCGTTAATCCCGAGCTGTATTTAATTATTCCAAGCATGTTGCACGCTTAAAGTGCGAAAAACAATGTTAGCAAAAAAAGCTCGGAGCCCTCGAAATTCGGATATATTTTTATCACTTTTGTGGAGGCCCCTTTCTTGTGGAGTCCCCAGGGCCGTAGCCCCGCCTGACCTCCCTTAAATCCGGTCCTGATACCATTTGTCGCTAATTCACTTATTATACTATGCGTCACTGACTCACTGATTGTTTGTTTGTTTGTTTGTAAAATGTTTTACATGTTTCGGATGTTGTTTCGTAAATGAATGTATGGAAGTTAATTTTGTGCTTTTGTGTCTGCAGACGGACAGTCTTTTGTCAAGAGCATAGAACACACGTATAGAGAGCGGCGCTGATTCCTGGAGACGACTTTACCAGGGCAATTAGAATAATGAATGCTGACAAAATGGATTTTGACCTAAACGATGCCATCTTATTTAGGACAGTCCGATCTGGAGCCTCCAAGGATGTCTGCAAGTTGATTCGTATGTCTGACAACAAGCTGACGTCATTCTCTAACCACGCCCTAAACTGGAGTGTGGTCAAAGCGAGCAAAATGGGACACAAGACTTTGCTTCCCTTCCTGCTCCAAGATGGCGCCAGAATTGAGGTCCGTGATGACTACGGAAACACCCCCCTTTTGATCTGTTCGGAACAGGGGGACTCAACCGTGGTGGGTTTTTTGTTGTCGAAAGGAGCAGACGTCAACGCTGCCAATCACTATGGCAACACAGCTCTCATTCTGGCCACGTCACTTGATGTGATCAAACAACTTCTCAACCACACGTCCGTTGACGTAGACCATCAAAACTGCAGCGGTAGCACAGCGCTGATGAATGCTATAGAAAGGTTAGACTATACAAAAATTCTCTTACTAATCACTGCTGGAGCATGCGTCAACGGGGAGAAATATCTATGCCAAGGGATCACCAAATCCTGCATCTATCTGACCAACAGCGCAGGCGAGAGTGCTTTAGAAGTAGCGAATCGAGTTGGAGTTGGCAGGCTCATTGAATTCTTACATCAAGCTCATATCTCAATGTGTCCTCCCCTTGTCTATGCTGCCATCAACTCTGATTTGGTGTCTTTCCATTTCCTCCTGCAGCAGAATATCTGTCAGTCCATAGAAATTAAAAGTGAACCTTATATTCTTCATAGAATGCTGCAGTCTCTCTATAGAAAATCAACTGTTGGGGATCCTGATGTAGACATGCTCAAAAAAATATGCAGTCTCGGTGCCAACGTTAACCTATGTCCACAACCTGATCAGCGACCAATCTCACTGGCAGTGGAAATGGGAAACTATGACATCGTAGAGACTCTATGTCTTCACGGCGCCCTGATCAGCCATGATGTGCTAATTGGAGCAGTCAAGATGAAATATGCGAATCTCATTCCTTTACTAGCTGTTTCCGGAGCTCACATGAATTTGACTGATGAACGTGGAAGCTTCATTTACCAGGACTCAGCTTTGGACGTCGCTTTGGCTAGATCAGATATCGGAAGTGCCAAACTGCTGCTTTATCACGGATCCGAACTCGATCTACGGTTTGCTTTGAAAAAAGCAGCTAAACAACGTAACTGGAAATCTCTTACATTCCTTTTGGATCTCTGTCCTGAAACTTCTAAGTCCATCCTGGAAACCAATCACGAGATATTCCATGAATCCGTCGCTGAAGGAGATGTAAGTATCATTGAAGCTTTGTTGGCTTCAGGGGCGGACATTCATGGCATCATTCATCAAAAAACACCATTAATGAACGCGGTAGACATAGATGTCATCAAATATTTACTGGACAACGGAGCAGACGTGAACTTCAAAACAAATACAACGACTCTAATTTATACTCTGACTTCAAGTTATCGGCAAAGCCTGGAAACCAGTTTACAAGTGGGTGACAGCAATACAAGCTCAGAACAGCAGCATATAAACATATTGAATGTACTGCTCGATAATGGGGCGTTACTTAATGACATCAATGACGCTGGACAAACGGCGTTGATTAATTCTGTGACAAGAAATTGTTCAGAAAAAATTATAAAGTTTTTTCTGAACAAAGGTTGTAAAATAAACCAAGTCGATACTTTGGGGAATACGGCGTTACATGAAGCCGCATCTTCGGGTAATATAAGGGCTTTAACGGTTCTTCTAAACCATGGCGCAAATGTCAATCTACAGAATACTATTGGCCGTACTCCTCTGCATAAAGGTGTTGATGGAATCTTTACTAGCTCTGTAATTACCAAAGCTCTTCTTGATCATAATGCTGACGTTCATATAGAGGACAGTGCAGGGAACACGCCATTGCTACTAGCTTCAACGTTTGATGGTAATGATGATACAGTAGAACTGCTGGTTGCTGCTGGCTCTAGAGTCAACCACACCAACCACGATGGCATGTCTTCACTGATGATAGCGGTTGAAAATCTCAATGAAAGCGTGATGCTTTCATTGTTGAAAGCTAACGCTGATGTCGATTTGATTAATACCAAGCAACATCCAAAGACAGCTTTGTCTATATTATTAAACAAATGGTACCCTAATTTGTTGAGTCAACATTTGGCGTCAGAATTATTAAAACACGGAGCCAGTACAAAGTTTGTCCTGCCAGAGGTTCTACATCGTATTATTGTCATGGGTAATGTCCAGTTGGTCCAGCAACTTATTGCTTCAGGGCTGGCACCAACGGACATTTTTTTACGAAAAGAGCTAATGGAATGGCCACTAAAAACGATTTCCCCTTTGAGTGTTTGTTTAATGACAGATCAACTCCAATTAGCCAAATATTTGATAGACAATTGGTATTTAACTCGGTCAGACCTTACAGTATTATCTCAACATTCCATACTTTTAAATTTTTTAAATTTTAGAAATAATGAATTTTTAAAGGAACACTCCTCACAACCCTCGAGACTGGAACTTTTAAGCTTCGTCTGTGTTTCCGCTTCCGTTGGTTCTGGTCCAGATAGAGCAGACAAAGTGAAGCAGTTATGCCTGCCTCCTATTCTGCAAGACTGTCTGCTGTTCAAGAAAGTGGCAGAAGAAAAAATGAACGCTGATGAGAACGACGACGAAAACATTTTTTTCTGCCATCAGATTTCCAGCTATCAATTAGACAAAAACAAATACGCCTCTGATTTTTACGAGAAAGATGAAGAATTTGTAGAGTTTGACAGGCACATTAGAGATGATAGTTCTGTAGATGAAGATAGCGATGTCAGTCCGGGTCAGGGTAGAGATGATAGTTCTGAAGATGAAGATAACGATGTCACTCCGGGTCAGGTTGGAGATGATAATAGTCCCAGGGAAGAAAGTGACAGTAACTCTTCACAGCATTCTAGCGTTTCTGAAAGTGACTCAAATGAGGCAGAAAGCTCAGACGACACTTGTACATTACAGTAACACTGGTATCAAGTAGAAGCAACTAGATCTATGTATCATTTATTTCGAACTTTGATGCTTATACAAATATCCTTCCAATGTGCAGAAAACCTAGATTTTTTTCTCATAAAAATTAAACTACCAAATTGTTATTTAAGTTCGTCCCAAGAAATGTATAACCTCCCTTTCCATTATATTACTGATCAGTATTGCAGCAAACAGGCTTCATTTATAATATTTGTTTGGAGAATGTAAGACTTTTAAACATATAATAGTTTCACAAGAGTATTGAAAGCATTCTAAAATGTTTTGGAAAAGATTAACAGTTGTGTAGAGCTTCACACTTACTGATATATCAAGCCTATGATTTAATTGTTTCGGATCTATAGAAACTGATGGTTTTAAACCGCTAGTCTAGCAGACGGCAAAAATAGTTCAAAAACTGTAACAAATTGTAACTTTCTGTGATCGAGACTTTTTTATCCCTATCAGTTGTATCCGTTACATGTCTGGTTTCACTGCATTCCTTATGTAAGGTCGAAATTGATTGTTTGAGAAAGGGGGGGGGGTGTTAGATTTTCTTGTTTTATTATTGAGATGTATTGAAATATGCAAGTCGTAACTGGGATTGCGTTATCGTGTGAAATGCTGAACTCATCTTAAGGATTTAATCTTCGAAGTCGAAGACAATGCCAGGATGATACACTGTGATATTGTTATGCTATGATAATGTTTTTTATTTTTATTCATTTTGTAATACATTTTGTTATATATGATAATGTTGTTTTGTGAGCTTGCGCTCCCAGAGCTATATTTTTGTGTATTCTATTTTTTATAGGCTACTGCCAAATTTATTATTTGTACTTCCGCTTTTTGTGTAGGTTAGGGTGGGGTGTATAAAAGTGATGTACTACATGCCGTCTTAAAGCAGTTCAGTGTACAGTATGTCTGTGTGACAGCCGAAGATCTTTGTGGTCTGTCGTGTAATTATTTTATATTTCTGTACCTGGGACGGCCTGTAAGTGTATAACTATTTTATATTTTCTTTTACTAGATCTATGGCACACTGTGTGTAAATATGCTAGATATATTTTTAGTTTTATTTTCTAGTTGGCAGTTTATGTTTTGAGCATGTGATTTAAAGATGGCGGCGTCCATCAGTCCTGCTTTTCTAGATCTAATAGAATATATGATTTTATGTATTGCAGGCTACTGTTACTGCTGTTTTAAACTGCTTTTAGCTGCTGCAATTACACTGCTGTTCTAAGCTGCTGTTGTAGATTTATTTTGTTTCTGTACTAGATCTAGTTTAGTATTGCCTTAGTCAAGACTTAGTGGCTTAGTTATACTGTTATAGTCTGTTTCTGTTCTTAAGTAAGGTACTAAGGCTAAGATGTTCTTGTTTTGGTTATAGTTATGGGTTGGTTGTAGTAGTAGGATATTGTAGATCTAGACTAGTTTATTGTAGTGAGTTTGTGTAGATCTAGGTCTAGGCTAGTAATTGTAGTGATTTAGTTAGATAGTTGGTTAGTTTGTAGTGGTGTAGATTTAGAGGGTTTTAGTTAGTTGATGGGTTTAGTAGTGGTGGTTAGTCAAGTTAGTGTATATATTATATTTTATTATTGATTTATTTTTGCATATGTAAATAAAGTTTCGTTTGTTTATTTATCCTAACTAAAGTTTCGTTATCTTGCTTTCCTTTAGTTTAGGTTAGTTATAGCTAGTTGTCTGGTTACTTAGGCGACTCTAGCCCCTTGGTCACCATACCGAGGTGCACAGATTGAGTCCACCCAGTAGCGCTAACATCTGCCTACTGTTGGTAAATTTTAATGTTGAGCAGAAGAGAAAAGGTCTCTCCCACTCGCGCCTGCCTGACCTGCTCACAGTTTATTGATTTTTTAAGTTGTATTATGCTATTAAAAATATTTAGAAATAAAATTAATTAAAAACTAAAAAGTAATATGTACCTTGTATTTAACATTTTATTGGAAAGATTTAGGCCAAATCAAACGTTTGTAAATTTAACACAGCTCGAGACAGTCAGATATACACCAGACGTTCACCATATACCAAAACAAAACAAAAAAAAACACTATCAAGCAAGGTACCTATGGGCCCGGGTTCAAGATTATTTTGATCCCCCCCCCCCCCCCAAATAAAACAAATATTTTGTGTGACAAAGAAATCCAGTAGTTTGTATGTATCGGTACATTTACTAAAAGACATTCCAATGCAAGTTCATGATCACAGCTGATAGAATCAGTTAAGACCAAGTTTAAGTACATGTGCTGTTTAGCGGTGAATTTTGTTGAAACAATGCCAGAAGGCTATTGCAATGTCCACTCATATTGAAAAACCATCATTGCCTTGGTATCGTATGTAATTTAAAGAAAGATGGTGATAGTTTATTACTTAAATCTTTCTCTCCGTAATTATTTTTCCACGTTTTGGAAGGAATTCTTCATTTTTCTCATACTATTTCACTACCCTGTTATGATTGGGCTTCAATAGCTTCATTGTTTGTTATCAGAAACTGTTGTTTTTGGTGTGGAATTAAAGAGAAATGGATGTCCTTTTTATATACCAGTAATTCAAATTCAAGTTTAAAAAGTAAACATTATTTAATGAGGTCAAAATCAACGATGGTATCGTCGATTAGGAGAGAAAGAATTAAGAGTATTTGTTCAGTCAATCCTGAAGACTTCTGCTTCTCACTAATAGGAAAACATAAAAATTCCTCTCTGATTGCAATTTCTTTAGGTATTTCGACATCGGAGTTCACGAAACAATTTCAGAAAGTAATGCTAATTTAATACATTTTTAATACTTCTTGAGTGCTGTCAACCATGATAGAGTAAAATGCCACAGATTTGATCTCCTTTAGTATTTTGAATCTGTGGGTCGAGATAAATGCTTTTTTTTGTTTTTATTAATGTATGTACTGCTAAGAAATTGTCGTAGTTACTTAGTGTCACATAAACGATACTCTTCGCGGTGACACTAAATAAAAGGTTGTTGCATGCTAAAGTTAAAACTAACATTCACAATGCAATGAATTACTTTCAGTCAGTAATTGTCAACTTCTTCAATGCGCTCATTGTTTACATCATCCACTGTTCTCAGTCATTCATGGTGCCTGTATGCTTGGCAAGCTTGTTGATGAAGTCACGTCATTAGCAGGCCTATCATTTTTTTTTAACGATACATTGATGCTGTCCAAAGCAGTCATTCAAGTGAAAGACAATATTCCATAATCTTATCTTATCTTAGATAATACAGACATTACTTCAAAAAAGAAGATGATTACGTCCTACGCGTCATGCATTTAGTCATGCATATTAACCAATGACTTAAATTCTTCCAAGTCACTGGTTTTCCTGGCTAGCTCAGGCAACCCATTTCATGCTCTTATAGCACTAGGGAAAAGGAGTATTTGTACAAATTTGTCCTAGCATATGGGATGAGGAATGTGCCTTTATCTTTGTGTCTTTCAGAGTATTTTATTAAATTTTGTTTTTGTATTTGAAGACTATGGTTCAGTGTTTTATGTATAATTGCTACTTTACTTTTGAGTCTTCTGTCCTGAAGGCTTTCTAAATTTAGTGATTTTACTATATGTGTTACTCTAGTCAAATGTGAATATTCTTTTTCTTATGAATCTCACTGCTCTATGTTGTGTCTGTTCCGGTATCTTAATGTTTTCTTGAGTTGAGGGGGTCTCAAACGGATAAATAATAATAATAAATGTAATTATCGCTCTATCTTACTTTTTTGTGTGTGTTATAAACCTCTTCCCCAATTCAGTCATTATAAGTAACTAAAACGTCAACATCTTGAATGTTTCCCTAAGTACAAACAGAAGATGGCGTTTCTTTTGCTTGTTTATTGTTTAATATCTAATTTAAATCTAAATCTAGATTTCTGGTAATAGAAAAATGAAATAAAGAAGAGGCTTGCTTAAAAAAAAAAAAAGCAGACAAAAAAGTTAATACTATGAACGAGTTAATAAACATAGAGGGAAACAAAAACAAAAGGAATGATGGGAGTATGGGACCCAACCGTTACTACATTACAATGAACTGATGAAAGCAGTTCCTTACAATGACTCTAGGTGACAACACGGGTTAATGTTTTGAAGTTAATATCAAGTTTGATGTGACGTGCTGGATATTTTAAGGAAACTTTTTAAATTTTTAACCATTTGTTTCAAAACTGCAGTGTAGGGCAGGGCGGGCAGGACACAATTGGTCATAAGTCATGGGACCAAGCGATATGTAACCCCTACACACCATGCCTTATTTAGAGCTGAAAAGGCCTTAAGCTAATGTGAGATATCGGGCCCCATATAGGTCCGGATATTGCAGGTAGCTATTAAATATTTCTTAAATGCCCTAATCTAAAGATTATGTTGCATAGAGGTAAACTCGGCCCTGGCCACATGGTTGTTACACCATCGGGTGTGCGGTGTGGGCCCGGGTTCATTGAACCCCTTCGCACCATGGATGCTACACCACTGGTGGTACATGTGTCTTAGGGGGCACAACTTGGAAAACAAAAAGGACTTTTCTAATTTTTGAAATCCAGAGGTAATGGACGGACAGAGACACCCTCCCCCACACACAATTGATGGGGGGGGGGGGTGCCAAGAACAAACACTTTAAATATCTATAACAGGTGCTCAAATATTTACATAATGTTATTTCGAAAACAAACGTGACATTGTCAGAGGCGTATCTGCTAAATCTGACTCATGGATCAGATATTTATGGGGTATAATATATATACAATCTTTTAAAACTCCTATTTCTTTCAAAGCCAAAAATGATTTTAAAAATAGTAACAAATAAACTACTTCAAGATCAGTGTTAAATTTTTTTTAAAAAAAAGTTTTTTAAAATGTTGCTTGTTATTAGTTTTTAATTCAGTATACACGTGATATTACAGTTTCAAAGAAAGATATCGTTAGGCAAACAATTCACACACACATTCGCAAGGAAAGTGGGCAGGTCCAAGCAAACCTGGAAGAGGTTAGTCATGTGAAGCTGAGGATACTGGATTGACATAAGAGAAGATGAAGAAAGCTGCTCAGAACCGAGTAGGGCTACGTCGCGCTGACGTCAGCTACAATATCCCTATTTCAGAGAAATATAACACATTGAAAAATACTGTAAAGATAATTTTTTTAATATTAAATGTAAAAAAAACCCAAAGAAATGATAATCGATTTTCGTAGGGACAAGAAGGAAAATGATATTGTTTCTGTAGCTGGAGAGACTATTGAAATAGTGCAAACCTTTAAATACCTTGGTACTATCCTAGACAATAAACTAAATTTTACTGCAAATAATGATTATATCAGCAAAGATTACGATTACTAAGAAAACTGTCCTCGTTTAATGTTAGCGAAAAGGCCTTGGCTATGTTTGTCACGCTCACATCTGCAATATTTTAAGTTTCAATATCACTGCCTGGTATGGCAATCTGAGCATTAAAAATAAAAATAAACTTTATAGAATCATAAATGCTGCTGGTAAAATCATTGGCAAAAACAAACCCCATTTGGGCAGTTGTTTGAGACAAACATCTATAAAAAAGCTAACAAGATCCTCGAAATAAAGAATCACCCTTTGTGTCAGGATTTTGTGATTTTACCATCACAAAAGAGATACAAGACACCGATGGCAAAGACAAACAGACACAAACACTCTTTTGTTCCCCTGGCAATCAAATCATTAAATAAGAACAATCTGATATAAACTTTGTCACATGTAAATTATGAGTGAGTCTGGTGTGAATGTACACTTTGGTTTCTTATAGTTATAATGTTTTTTGTTTGGTGTAATGCACAAATTGTAAGACAAATTTCCATACGGACAATAAAGATTATTATTATTATTATTATTATGTTAGAAACGAACAAGTTTTTATTCTCTGGCGCTGCCAGGGTCGAGTTTCGTTAAGGAGAAACAAAATTCATCGTAGTCCCTTTAACAGTTTCCACTCAGAAATTTTCTGGTGATGTGGCAGGTCTGCAGCAGTACCGCCCTCTGACAGGCAACGAGGATGTTCCTAGGAATGTTAAGGGCCTTGAAGGTGTCTGTGAGGTCAGTTGTTATTATCCCCTCAGCTAACTTTAGATGGTATTATATCTCTAGTTAGCTGTACTTTACAGCCCATTGACTCCTCAATGCAATATAATACCATCTCTAGTTAGCTGTACTTTACAGCCCATCGACTCTTCAATGCAATATAATACCATCTACAGTTAGCTGTACTTTACAGCCCATCGACTCTTCAATGCAATATAATACCATCTATATTTAGCTGTACTTTACAGCCCATCGACTCTTCAATGCAATATAATACCATCTATAGTTAGCTGTACTTTACAGCCCATCGCCTCTTCAATGCAATATAATACCATCTATAGTTAGCTGTACTTTACAGCCCATCGACTCTTCAATGCAATATAATACCATCTATAGTTAGCTGTACTTTACAGCCCATCGACTCTTCAATGCAATATAATACCATCTACAGTTAGCTGTACTTTACAGCCCATCAACTCTTCATTGCAATATAATACCATCTATAGTTAGCTGTACTTTACAGCCCATCGACTCTTCAATGCAATATAATACCATCTACAGTTAGCTGTACTTTACAGCCCATCAACTCTTCATTGCAATATAATACCATCTATAGTTAGCTGTACTTTACAGCCCATCGACTCTTCAATGCAATATAATACCATCTACAGTTAGCTGTACTTTACAGCCCATCGACTCTTCAATGCAATATAATACCATCTATATTTAGCTGTACTTTACAGCCCATCGACTCTTCAATGCAATATAATACCATCTATAGTTAGCTGTACTTTACAGCCCATCGCCTCTTCAATGCAATATAATACCATCTATAGTTAGCTGTACTTTACAGCCCATCGACTCTTCAATGCAATATAATACCATCTATAGTTAGCTGTACTTTACAGCTCATCGACTCTTCAATGCAATATAATACCATCTATAGTTAGCTGTACTTTACAGCCCATCGACTCTTCAATGCAATATAATACCATCTCTAGTTAGCTGTACTTTACAGCCCATCGACTCTTCAATGCAATATAATACCATCTATAGTTAGCTGTACTTTACAGCCCATCGACTCTTCAATGCAATATAATACCATCTATAGTTAGCTGTACTTTACAGCCCATCGACTCTTCAATGCAATATAATACCATCTATACTTGGCTGTACTTTACAGCCCATCGACTCTTCAATGCAACCTTGTTGTTTCTCTGCTAGTAGCTTATGGGCAGAGCAAAATTTATACATTTTACTTTTAAAAGTGAGGTTAATAGTTTATACACAACTGACAGACAAGTGATAGGGCGATGGTTTGATGGTTGATTCGGATCACCATTTTTGGAGAGGAGAGATGTTCTCCCTTCAGTGAGTTCTAACAGCATCGAAGACGGTTCTGATATTAGCTCGTTAAAATTTGATGTTAGTGGTACATGTACGGCTGTAAGTTTTTTCAGCCAAAAGTTGTGTATATTGTCCGGGCCTGGAGCAGTCCAGTTGTGGGTTTTTGATATAGCTGCTGAGACTTCCTCAGCTGTGAAATCCTCATCAGGCATTTCTGGTATTAGGTTGTTTGTAGTTTGGATTTCCTCGATCCGGTCAGCCTGCGCGTTGTAATGTAGCGGGTCGGACCAAAGCGCCGCCCAGTAGTCGGTAAAGAAGCCGTGTTTAGTGCTATCAATGGTTTGAATTTTGTCAGCACCATTAACAGCTAGTTTACGGAAGAACTGTTTTCTCTTGTGTTGAAAAAGAGCATTATTATTATTATTATCAGTGAACTCATTTAGAGTATCCCTGATTCGTGAACTCACGACTTTGCTTGAATAACGACGAAGTTTTGTCATAAAATAATTATATAGTTCAGTGAATCCAGATTCCATTATATAGGTTAGAAGGAGGGTAGATAACTACATCTAGTTCAGACCACAATTTATACAGTTCCTTTTTTTGAAAGTAGATCTAGATCTGTCAGACAGTGTCACCTACTCTACTAAATTAGAGATCTACTCCTCTAGATCTACAACTAGATCTAGATTTTATTTGAATTAAGCAAATACTGTCTAGAATTAGTCTAGATCTACACTAAATTCATACTGAGATTGGGATTGATGTACATGTAGTAGATGACGTACATCAGATGTAGCCAGGTAAGTTCGTAGACGTAGACGTCGTAGATAAAATTAAAAATAATAGATTCTCTGACTAGACATCTATAAGGAAGCAATTGAAAGTGTTCTGTACTATAGTATGATAATGAGTATAAATTGGAAAACACTAACCATAGATAAACACCAAAACCTTAAGGACATAAATGAGCTTTTCATAGAAACTTTACACAACCTAAGTTTAGATCAAATCATTAAAAAGCCAACTAGATTAAACAACACATTAGATCTCTTCTTAACCAACAGACCTGGATTAGTAGTTGATTATGATATTATCCCTGGTCTATCAGACCATGAGATCATAAAAATACACAGTCAGATAAAAGCAGTAGCCAATACAAAAACAAAAGAAAAATCTTACTCTCTGGAATAAATGTAACCTAACTACACCAAGCTGCATTAAACTTTCAACAAACATTCTTATTAGAAAAAGACATTAACCAACCAGTCGATGACCTCTGGAATTTCATTAAAAACCATCTTAAAAGCATTATAGAAAATCATATACCAACTAAATACACATCAAACAAAATAAATAAATGCTGGTTTAATAAAGAAGCTTTGTAAACAGAAGGAAAACCTATATAGAAAATTTAAAGAAACCAAGGCAGAAAGAGTTTACAAAAAGTATATAAAAATTAAACACCTAACCCAAAAAGTAAGCAGACAGCTGCAGAGTGAATACATAAACAATGTAATATCTAAAGATAACAACAAAAACCTATGGTCATACATTAAGTCTAAGAAAATGGAAACAACAGGCATAGCGCCATTAAAAGATGAACATAACATAATACATAAAGCAAACATCCTAAACAAATACTTTGCATCAGCATTCTCAGCCCCAGGAGACAAAGACATATTTCTTAATTTGAACCAAGTAGACAACATAGAAGATTTAGTAGTACAAGAAAATGGAATTCAAAAACTATTAGCCAACACCAAACCAAATAAAGCGTCTGGACCTGATGGTATTCCAGCTAGATTACTCAAAGAACTAAGCTATGAGCTAGCCCCAGTGTTCAAAATACTCTTTCAGGCATCGCTTAACCAGGGCAGAGTACCAAAGGACTGGAAAGAAGCTAATGTCACCCCCCTATTTAAAAAAGGAGAAAAATAAGATCCAGGAAACTACAGACCAGTATCACTTACCAGCATCACATGTAAAATACTAGAACACATAATATGTAGCAATATCATAAACCACTTAGACAAACATAATGTCCTCACCCCATACCAACATGGCTTTAGGAAATATAGATCATGTGAAACACAACTAATAGGACTAATTGATGATTTTTCAAAAGGTTTAGATAATAGTGAACAAATAGATGCTATCTTACTAGATTTTTCCAAGGCTTTTGACAAAGTTCACCACCATAGTTTGCTTAAAAAATTAAAATATTTCGGCATTAACGGTCCACTGCATCAGTGGATTAAAGATTTTCTGATAGGGAGAGAACGAACTGTAATAATAAATGGCTCTAAATCAACACCAATAACAGTAAACTCAGGTGTACCTCAAGGAACAGTCTTGGGTCCACTACTATTTTTAATTTACATAAATGATTTACCAAATTGCATTAGTTCAGGAACAAAAGTCAGATTATTTGCAGACGATTGCATAATATATAGAACAAAAAAAACAAAACAAGACACAGATATTTTACAAAGAGAATTAGATGAATTACAGAAATGGAAATCAAATTGGAGCATGTCTTTCCACCCAGAAAAATGTCAGTTGTTAAGAGTAACAAAAAAACTAAAACAAATTAATTCCACTTATCTTATTCATGGCAAACCAGTAACACAGACTAAAAACTCAAAATACCTAGGTGTTATAATAAATGAAAAACTGTCATGGAATCCACATATTGATGAAACTATAAAAAAATCCAACAAAACATTAGGGTTTATTAAAAGAAATTTTTATAAATCAAATAAGAACATAAAACTAAAATGTTATTTAACCTTGGTTAGGCCAATAATAGAATATGCATCCACCGTGTGGGACCCCTCAACTCAAGAAAACATTAAGAAACTGGAACAAACACAAAATAGAGCAGTGAGATTCATAACAAACGAATATTCACATTTGACTAGGGTAACACCATTAGTAAAATCACTAAATTTAGAAAGCCTTCAGGACAGAAGACTCAAAAGTAAAGTAGCAATTATACATAAAACACTGAACCATAATCTTCAAATACAAAAACAAAATTTAATAAAATACTCTGAAAGACACAAAAATAAAGGCACATTCCTCGTCCCATATGCTAGGACAAATTTGTACAAATACTCCTTCTTCCCTAGTGCTATTAGAGCATGGAATGGGTTGCCTGAGCTAGCCAGAAAAACCAGTGACTTGGCAGAATTTAAGTCATTGGTTAATATGCATGACTAAATGCATGACGTGTAGGACGTAATCATCTTCTTTTTTGAAATAACGTCTGTATTATATAAGATAAGAAGAAAGAGTATGAGTGTAACTTTGCCTCTAGCCGCACTCTAGCGTAATGAAACAATATAGATCTATCAATAGTTATTGACAAATGGATCCCGAGTTTATTATAGTACATAGATGTTTCCAGTTCTTTCCTAGGCCTAGGACTAACCATTACGGAGTGTACTGTGTAACTTTGCGCAGCATAATGAAACAATATATATCAATTAATGATTTTTATTGACAAATGGATGACGAGTTTATAGATGTTTCCAGTTTTTTCCTAGGACTAACCATTACAGAGCTATAAAAATTCAAACATAACAATTGAGGCGGCAGCGCTTAACTTGTTCAAAAGAGGGAAAATACCATCTGTGGATGATATATCTAGGCATAGATCTAGGTTCATGATTTTAACATTTTACAAACATGATTTAGATCTAGATCTAAGTAATATTAATATAATTCACCGATCTCAAAAGAAATAGACAAAAATAAACTCTTTTGTTCGTTTGACAATTAATCGTTCAACAATATTGTTACAATAGTCAATATTATATCTAGACTCTATCTTGTGTGCTATTGTACAAATGTTTGCTCTTCATTGTAATGCACAACTATAAAACAAATTTCCTCATGAATAAAAAGATTATTATTATTATTATTTATTTTTATTAAATATTATATAATATATAATATTATATTTATGGCCGATAACAAAATGGCTATTTTCGATTTTGGTGTTCATTTTGGCTCTCATTTGCTTAGTGTGCCATTCAAAAAAACTTTAATAATCACAAGAAATCACACATATATATATATATGAGATGATTCTGATGTAGATATTATATCATCATCATCATCATTCCTTTGGGTTCCTCATGGAACATAGGGCCTCTTCCACTTTGCATTCTTGATGATAACTCTTATAATAGCCTATTAGATATATTATATTGTAAATCTGGGTGTGTACTTAGCTATAGCGCTTCTATTGGATGTTGAGGATGTAATATTATCATATTATCCTGCACATGACGTATTGATCAAAGGCCAAGGTTTGGTGGAAGTAGTGAAAATCATTTGAGAGATAGAAGTGCGATTACAATAATTATGACCATGCCGCTGATAACTTCAAAGGCCAAGGTGTGGTGGAAGTATGACAATGTTTCACTTTATTTTTATTTTTCAATCGCTCTTTTTTTAAATTGGGCTTGTCATTTTTAGCCTTGAAATAATGTTTTTTTTTTTTTTTCTAATAAAGGCTGACTTCACCCATATCAGGTTAACCCCATTTTACATTACCTCTAGACATGTTAATTTTTTTTTTAGTTTTTAATGGCATTTAATTTAAATTTTATTCTTATGTAATGTGTTACACTTTTTGTCATTAAAATAAAAAATGAATATATTAAATATTGCTGTTTTCGTGATTTTTACAATCACTATTTGTTAGATAAAATGATCAGATGGGGAAAATAACAAGGGATGAAATATCCCGGGGATGAAGTGACCAGGGAAGAAGTGATCGGGAACCAATAATACTAGAATATAATATATCTTTAATGTCACACTTCAGTGTGTAATAAAAAGAGAAAGCTAGTTGCATTACGCAAGTTAAGGAAAAGCGTGTTTGCCACGCCTTAGTGTGCTACTACTGGAAAAGAAGCAGGTATGGTGGCAGAGGGGTAAATGCTTGGTTACCAAACCGAGGTCCCAGGTTCGAATCCTGGTGAAGGCTGGGATTTTTAATTTCAGGATCTTTTGGCACCTCTGTCAAACTTACGTCGTTAGCAAGATATATCAGGAGAGGTACGCACCGTTGACCCTCCCCCCATCCTCCGCTCCCTTCTTGCTAGAGGCTCGGGCTAAGATGTAATAATCTTCAATTCTGAATGAACATCCGAAACATGTTTTCAAAATTTCAAGATCCGTTTACGAGCACACTGGTGAGATTTATCCCATTCTATTCTTTAATTTCTCGTCGTTATAGAGCGTCAGTAAAACAGTCCACCCTTCTCTAATGGGTACCTGACAGTAGTTAGGGAAAGTAAAGGTGGTTGGACGTTGTGCTGGCCACATGACACCCTCGTAAACTGTGGGCCACATTAATAGATGACCTTTACATCATATGCCCTATAGATTGCAAGGTCTGAAAGGGAACTTTACTTTTTACTCGAAAAGAAGAGCTGATCCAGTTATTAAATCAAATTGTCTGTGTGTGTAAATGAAAAAAAAATGTTTACTGCTAGACTGAATCGTCCTAGAAGGCATTCAGGCACTTACTAACTCGCATTTATGTCTTTTAATTTTGGGAGGCAACATAGGAAAAGGCATAATACAATCTAAATATAGTCCAGGTCTTTATCTACATAGTGACAGTCATAGTAGTTACTAAGTAGTTTGTAGTTGTCAAAATTGTCTTAGTAGCCTAGCTCTAAATCTATATCATAAGCCCAAATACCACTCACTGACTGACTGATTTATGTATCAAGAGATCTCATCAACTGCTGTATGGATTGGCATGAAATTGTGTACATATGTTCCTTTTATCTCTTGGTTGCTTGCTAAGACACAGTTTTGACAGATTTGCATCCACAGCAATTCGAAAGGTTTCTATTTAACTTTGTATTTTATTTTTTGGTATTTCCCCATATATAAATAATAATAAAAAAACAAACAAACAAACAAGACCTCTGTATTTTGAAAGCATATTTTCTTTCTTTTTCTCTTAGTCAACTTATTAATAATTTGCCTTATTGCCTTATTTCATATTGTTCCATATTTTAATTTCTTATTTCTTCTAGTAAAGATTAAAACTATTTTTTTTTAGAGAGATATAGGAATGATAGTGTCGTTTTTCTACATTCAAAAGAACACAATGCCAAACTAAATATACTGAGGGGGGGGGGGGGGGGGGAGGGACATTCAGGCCTTCAGGACATGCACTTTTTTTCCTATTAGGCCTGAAGCTGATGGTGTGCTGTGTCTAAGGATGTACAAAAAAAAAAGGTAAAGCTAACCAGTGTGTCCTATACCGTACATTGCTTGCCTTATGATTGAAGGATGCAAAAAGAAAAAAAAAAGGTAAAACTAGCCAAATAACACAAGAGCAGACAAGTGTGTGGAAAGGGGAGTTGATCCATTGCAGGATGCTAAAAAGAACTTAAGGGTGTTCAAATAAAAAAAAGGGCAGAAACACAAAAAACTTTTTGTAGAATTAACATTGTTTTCTCACTCTATTATACAATACTATAGTATTTACAGAGCACATTTTAATGGACAAAACTTATCATTTGTTGTTTTTTTTTACATTAAAAAATATGTCTGAACACAAATACACATGCGAAACATAGATCTGTATCATTCTTTTTAAAGATATAAAATGCACACATGAATTATGTGGCTGGAACATTTCTTACCAAAATGACTGCAGCAAAACGGCCATGCCAAAACAACCATGCCAAAACAGCCATAACAAAACAGCTATGCCAAAACAACCATGCCAAAACAGCCATAACAAAACAGCTATGCCAAAACAACCATGCCAAAACAGCCATACCAAAACAACCATGCCAAAACAGCCATACCAAAACAGCTATGCCAAAACAGCCATACCAAAACAGCTATGCCAAAACAGCTATGCCAAAACAGCTATGCCAAAACAGCCATGCCAAAATGCCATGCTTCAATTGCACTATCAACACAAAAGTTGGTAAAAAAAATAATTTATTGGCTTAAAGGTTTATAATTATTATTGTTTTTTTTTTTTTACAGGGTTGACTCCCATTTTGGTTTCACCATGGATGAGCTTGCTTCTGATTTTGTAGCAGAGAGCTTTGCTAAAGACAATTGGGATCTTTTGTACCAATTTTACCAAAACCAGACATTCTGCGATGTTGAGATAACAGTAAGTTGAAAGACAGAGAATATTTCACATTTCATATTTTGTTGTTGAAGTTTTTAAAATCTAAAAAGAAGTCTAGGCTAGATTCTCACTTGCGTTTATTTTAATTTATTTCTTATTTCAATTTAATGAATGAAAGTATATGTATTCATCCAGTTCTTCCTGGCAGCTATACATATATATAGCCATTTATATATATATTTATACCTAAAAAATACTTTCAATGACATGCTGACAACCAGTCCAACTCATGGCCTTTACATTGAACTCATTTATTAAGTCCAGCAGAACTGTTTTCACGTAACTGGTACCTAAACCACTGAAGCAGGAGGGTCTCTTTAGTCTTGGCTGGCTACCCAGCTACTTTTTTGAAGGTTTTTATACAAGAAAAAATTGTATGTGAACATTACAATAACTTTTAAGTTTCAATTAATATTTTCGTTTTGGAACATCTATTGCTAATTGCTATTAGGAATAACTTACTATAACCAAGTAAAAATGTATTTCTTTCTTGCTATTATATTTAGGCACACTTAATTTAAATTTAAAATATATACATATATAAATAATTATAAATATATATATATATGAAATGCTGGTGGTAAATACTTTAAAACTTATATAAATATATTTTATATGTTTTATCTTAAATGTTGCTAGTAACAATCAAATTACACTTCGACACCTTTTTGACAAAAAAATTGTTAGGAAGTCCATATTGTGGGAAATGTGGTCGAGAGGCTTGAACTTGGCTTGGCTACCTATGAAAGGGGGCTCGAGGTTTGACACCAGACTCTGGCAGAGTTGTGTTTACTGAGCGCCTAAAGGCAGCATGGAAAACCTTCTCCTAGATCCTCCCCCCACACTGGTCCACAAATGAGATTGGACCAAAGCGCTCTGAGCATGCTAAAAGCATAAAAGTAGTGCTATATAAAAGCTATAAATATTATTATTATTATTAAAAGTAAAAAGATTTTAATCCTAAAAGAAAAAAACACCTCTGGGTCAACATCTTAACATTTTTCATCACAAACAAGATACTTAGACAAGGATCACAATAACTTAGCTGACACACAACTTTTGTGTCCTCTTAGCGCTTCAGTCATTGAATAAATTCTAACTTTGTAATGTCATCTTCAAATGTGATGTTTAAAAGAGAAACTGGGGGGTAGGAACGTATATTTTGTGTGCTATCATATACATTGTTTACTCTTATAATAATTTATTGTTTTGTATAATAAAGTCAAGTTCCCCCTTCAGACCTAGAGATCTATGTTGTAGGGGATTTAAAGGTCATCTGTTTCTGTGGCCCATTGTTAATGAGGGTGTCATGTGGCCAGCGCAATGACCACCTGCCTTGACCTTTCCACAACTAATGTCCCCAAATAATGTCAGGTACCTAATAAAGCTGGGTGAACTCAGAGGCGCCCAAAGATCCTAAAAGTAAAAATCCCAGTCTTCACCAGGATTTGAACCAGAGACCCCCTGTTCAGAAGCCAAGCGCTTTACCGCTCAGCCACTGCGCCTCCATTATGTGTAATGCACAACTATAATATGAATTTCCTCAAGAATTATATTATTATTATTCTTAAAAACCTATATGAGTTAGATTCTTATATCTAGAACAATGGGAACTTTGTTAAAAAAAAAAAAATATCCTGTCAAAGAAATGTTATAGAAATGTCTTATAGTCGAAACCAAAATTTATTTGCTCATTTTAATATTAGTATCTTCTTTAGCAAGCCATAGCTAAACTAATCCTCTGGAATGGGGGAATACATAGCTTAGAGAAAAGCTGAATGATGGAAGAGAGGCATTCTCTTGTCACTCTCACCCTCCTTGTGTTTTTGAACACCCCCCTGTCATCTGGTTGAACTGCACTATAGAGAAGTTATTGTATTTCTACTTCCAGATTGGAAACAAGCATTTCCACTGCCATCGCCTGGTCCTGGCCTGCGTTTCACAATACTTTAGGGCCATGTTCAACTCTCGGATGGCCGAGGCCACAGAGAAGTCCATCACCATTAAAGACATTGATGAGGAGGCCATGGAGAAGCTGATCCAGTTTGCATACACTTCCCACATCCGACTCAACACAGACAATGTGCAGTCGATACTATATGCTGCTTCTATCCTGCAGATTGAGGCAGTCGCCAATGCTTGTAGCAGGTTTATGCAATCACATCTTCACCCTTCCAACTGTATCGAGGTGTGCTTTGGGTTTGTTTGTTACACATTTGAATAACGTCAAAGCGTATTATATTATCCTCATGAGGATAATATAATTGAATAATACATTTGAATAACGTCAAAGCGTATTATATAATCCTCATGAGGGATAACTCTTATTTGGAACTTGTAACATCGGTGATTAATTCCAATTATACATAGAAAATGCTATTTTGTTTCTGTCTTATTCTAGTCTTATATCTTCTATATGCTGTACATGTATTGCATCATAAAATTTTTCTTCACTATTGGTCTCTGTACTTCTATTTGGCCGTGAAAGTTGGACACTGAATGCCAAGGCTGAAAGAAGAATTCAACCCTTTTAGAGTAAATGCTACAGAAAAATGTTGGGTATTAGATTCCAGGAACAGAAGACAAATGATTTTGTACTTTAACAAGTCAACACTCTGGCTGGCAAAAAGGAGGAACTCCTCAGTACTGTGAAGAGATGAAAGCTGAGCTGTTTCAGTTATATTGTAAGACATGACTCACTGTCAAAAGTCATCCTTTTGGAGGGAGCACGAAGAAAGGGTCGTCCAAAAAAAATCTGGCTGGACAGCGTAAAAAAATGGCCCTGTCTCTTGATAAGAACAACCGCTGACTGGGAAAAGTGGAGAGATCTGGTTACTGTAATGTTTAAACATGTCTTCTCTTCTCTTGCTGTTGCATTACTTGCTGCTAATGCAAATGTCGTGTAGAGCTTCTAACTTGCTCTCTGAGGACCGAGTAAAAAACTGTCTTTCTACCTCGTGGTCTCAGTTCTGACTGAGATTTTCCACGTG
The DNA here is from genome assembly GCA_036873155.1 of Biomphalaria sudanica. Taxonomy (NCBI): domain Eukaryota; kingdom Metazoa; phylum Mollusca; class Gastropoda; family Planorbidae; genus Biomphalaria; species Biomphalaria sudanica. The sequence continues at coordinate 253,847 of JAZGLO010006345.1, read as the reverse complement.
AAAAGAACACAAAATAGTTTGAGTGAATGCAAGTCACTACCTGTCACAAGTCTCAAACGAACTACTTGTCTTGTTGTGACATAATTCAACAGGCACTACATAGCCTAAATTGTGCCGATGTGCCTAAAAACAAAATCAAATCAAATCAACATAATTCAATTAGACCTTTGATGAAATATGAATTTTGAATTAATTTTAATTTAGTTGTTAATTAGTTTACATTATTGCATTTCTCTATTAGAAACAACTCATGCCCATGGGGTAGTGAACAGAGTTTATTACATTTACTTATTCTTGCTTTGTATTTGTGCTGGTATCTCCTGTCCTCTGTTGTACCACTCTACCAATAACAGTCATTAATTTGTTCACCATTATCAGTAAAGATGACATACTCTTTAAAGGGGCATTTGAAATTTGTAATAAATATGCTAATTATTGGGATAATAAGCCACAGGGTCTTTAGCGATCAACCCAAATACAAACTTAAAATTTATAAACATTTTTGTTGATAAATATCGCACACACACACAAAAAAAAACAACCTTTATAAACATTAGAAAATGTTTCCCATATAAATCGTCAGGTTCGCAGTTTTGCCGAAGCGCACAACAGAGTGGAGCTGATCAAAACTACTGACAACTACATCCGAGATAACTTCATCCCTGTCTCCCAAACAGATGAGTTTCTCTCAATGCCGATAGACATTTTGGCAGCCCTGGTGTCTTCCCCTGATCTAAATGTTGACAATGAGGAGCAAGCTTTTGTTGCCGTCTTGACTTGGATCAAACATGACCTTGAACATCGTTGTCATCACTTGTCTTCCCTTTTGTCCAAGGTAGATAGATTTTTAAATGAATGTACTTATAGGTATTTGGGTTTTCTGTGTCTTTCATTCGCCCCCAGTTTTGAATTCAAAGGAAAAGGTTATCTATTATAGTTTGCATGCTTTACAGTTTTCTGATGTTCCCTCAATTATTGACATCCTAGACCACAGGACTATCGAGATGACATGTCCTAAGCACAAACCACATGACCAAGTAACCATCCGTAGTTTTTAATTTTAAAAAAAAAATTTCCAAAATTATTAAAGCTTTTTATTTTTCAGGGAGGAGGGTGAGTGTGTACTATAAATACTAGAGTATAGCACAGTGACAGAACAATGTTAACTATAAAAGTTTTTTTGTTGTACAAATTATCGTCAGAACTTCTTGCTCCAAAATGCCTTGTACCAAAACAGCTCATGTCAAAATGATTGCAATTAAAGATCATAGTACTGTTTCAAGTACTGTTTTAGCCATAACTTCATCTTTTCAAATTCCTTTACAGTGTGGAAAATAAAATTAATCAATTGTATGTTGTTGTTTTTTTAATTGAATAAGCTCTTTAAGATAGTTTTATTATGATGTACATCAGTAAAATAATAAAGAAATATAATCTTGAAAACTAAGCTTTGGCCCAGTATGTTATTGCAGTTGACTTAGAATGTATTGACAATGATGGATCTAAAAAGAGAGCCTGTTTTGAACCCACTTGTTCATAAACTAATGATGTTTGAAATGAATTCTTTTAGTCTAATTTACTCTGGAGCTTCAATCCTTACTAGAGTTTGTTTGTATTTGCCGAGCTTCTTGAGGCAGAATGAAAACTTTCTTTCAGATACCTCTTCCCCACTGGTCCACTAAAGAGATTGGACTTAGCGTTGACTAACTAGCAAAAGCTATAAAATAACTTTACTCTATAAGTGTGCTGTTTTTTAAAAAAAAGTTTTGCCAATAACCCACAGAGATGTTAAATAAGATAAACAATGGAGGCTTTACATTTGGCTTAAGCCTGTATACTATTTTTTTGGTAGATGGTTAAGTCAGTTAAATAAATCAGTAGTTAATAGAATCACTTGTCAGTTGAGTGAGTCATTAATTGAGTCAGTTGTCACTTCAGTCAGTAGATAACTGATTCAGTAACTTGTATGTTTTAGAAGTCCCTAGGAATTCTAAAAGGATATCTTTAGGACTTAAATAACCTTTTAAGTTCCATTGAAATCAATACCACTGTGCATTACAATTCATTAAACTGATGGTCACATCTAAGTACTTGTTATATAGTCAGGTCACACCATGTCACATCATAGTACTTGTTCTATAGTCAGGTCACACAGTGTCACATCATTGTAATTATTCTTTAGTCAGGTCACACCATTACATATAATTCTCTCTATTTAAATGATACTTCTGTTTAAAATTCAGATCAAATTTCCACTGATGGAGCCAGCATTTCTATTAGAAAAAGTAGAAAAAGATGATCTGATCAGAAAGAACATTGAATGCAGAGACTTTGTAGATGAGGCTAAATCTTACAGGATGTCATTAGCCAGCATTGTTCCAGAGATTCAGATCACAGAAAGATCTCGCCCCAGAAAAAGTTACGCAGGTATGCACAGTGTATATATAGCTTTTCTTTGTTTAATTGCTGACTCATGACATTTACATGCTACTCTAATAGTTTAAAAATTTTATTAAATCTAGCTGTCTAAATTATTTTAATAAGCTATAGACATATCCTTTTTAAAAAAATCTTTTCTTTATTTAAGAAACAGACAATGACTTTAAAATAATGTATTGAACTTAATCCCCCCCCAGACACACACATATACCCTGCCAAAAATCCATACACATACACACACACACACATATACCCTGCCTAAAATATGTTGCTAAACCTTTTAACAAAATTTTCGGCTCTGTATGTCTGCCTGATTGTGTGGTATGCGCTTTGAACTGTCTTCTCAATGGACCCGAGTTCGAACCCTGTCAGCCACCATCCCCCATTGTCCTGATGTAGGTTTTGTCCAGGATGTAACAATCTTCCATTCTGAAGGAACATCCAACATGTAATACAAAAGAGTTATAATACAAAAGAGTTGTATTACAACTAGAGTTGTAATACTCTGATTTTGTGAGAGTTATTTCCCATTTACAGGTGTGCTCTTTTGTGTTGGAGGACGAGGAGCCTCTGGGGATCCTTTCAAAAGTATTGAATGCTATGATCCACGACAAGATAAATGGTTTCCTGTGGCTGATATGACGACCAGGCGCCGGCATGTTGGTGTCTGCTCTTACAATGGTAAAAACAATTACTTATGACACTTTTTCACACTATTCACACTTTTGCATGTAACTAATGTGTGAGTATATTTGATCTAAAGGGACAACACTCAAAAAAGACTTGCAATATCTTAATGCAACAAAATTCATTCAGTACATTCAGACAAAAGATGAAATTCATTTATTAATTGTTTGCTTTTATGAAGAAGACCATTCATTGTGTATTTATGTTTCCTGTTGTGTGTTGCAAACTGATCTGTTCTAGTGTGTCAAAATGTCATGGTGTCCAGGTCAGCGTGTGTGTGTACTGTGTTATTGTGAATTGTTTTGTCATTCTTGTTCAATAAAGCCTAGCTTCAAGACATGTCTTCCTGTAGTGTTTTGTTAGGTCACTACAATTTATTGAACAAGAATCCTGTGGATTAATTGTGCTTCTAACCTTAAGTATGGACCGTTTTCTAAGACCTGAAAGATTGGTGGTGGATCCTAATGATCCGGACGCTCAAAGGATCTCGAAGCACTGGCTTCACACATTTAAAAAATTCGCATTAAAACTAGCTGTAACAGAAGGTGAGAAGTTCGATCTACTATGTAACTTTATCTCACATGCTGTGTACGAATTTATATCTGACTGTACTAACTTTGAATCTGCTGTAAACACACTAAACGGACTCTATGTCAAACAAACCTATGAGGTTTATGCTCGCTATCTCCTATCCAATTGTAAACAGGAAACAGGACAGAGTGTTGACAGGTATATTCAAAAATTGAGATTGCTAGCTAAAGACTGCCATTTCAGAGCAGTCACTGCCCTCGAAAACCAGAACGAGGCCATCAGAGACGCATTCATTAGTGGCATGTCATCACCAGAGATTAGGCAGAGACTTTTAGAGTACTCATCTCTGGACCTCGCAAAGTCATTGGAGGTAGCTAGATCTCTTGAGATGGCACAGAAACATTCTGTGACATATAACTCGCAACAAGCCACTACTTTTCAAACACCACAAGCGCAACAATCCACTACGTCGGAATTGACGCTTTGCTCTGCTGTAGAAGACACGATTGATTCGACACCCAGTACCATAGCTGCAGCTCAAGGCAAGTGCTACTTTTGTGGAGGTGCTATCCACTCTCATAGCAAATGCCCCGCTAAAGATGCAACCTGCAATAAATGCGGTAAAAAGGGACACTACAAAAAGGTATGCAAATCAAAACTTTCTACAGTTTACAGACATAACTCTGATTCAGCGGCGTATACAATAACAGCCGCCTCGTCGTTTTCTCTATCTCGTGCTGTAATGAAAATACAAGTTAACAACATTACCCTTGATGCCCTCATCGATACAGGTAGTTCGGACAGTTACATTTCTGCATCGACTGTCATAAAGTATAGATTCAAAACTTTTCACTCATCAAAACAAATATCTATGGCCAACACGAACCTTACTGGTTATACTCGAGGCCATGTTAATGCTGACATTAAGAGTAAAGGCTCCACTTATAAAGACTTCAAGCTACACATACTTGATAACCTCTGTGAGGATGTTATTTCAGGCCATGACTTCCTTGAACAACATGAGAGTGTACAGATCACTTTTCAGGGGCCTAAACCAACAATGGTGTTAAATGGAATGAAACCTGCTAATGTCGAACCTGCTCCTCTTTTCCAAAATATGCTTAAAGAGTGTTGACGTATCGCCACAAAATCCAGACGTTATTCTGCAAACGACACTCTATTCATCAATTCAGAAGTTGAGAGACTCTTAAAAGATGGCATTATTGAGCCCTCATCATCTCCATGGCGGGCTCAAGTCTTAATAACAACTAACGAATGACACAAACGAAGAATGGTAGTGGACTACAGCCAAACTGTTAATCGGTTCACACTTCGGGATGCTTATCCCTTACCTCGCATTGATGATATGGTCTCTCAAATAGCTAAATATGAAATATTTAGCACCCTTGATCTTCGCAACGCATACCACCAGATCCCTCTAAGGAAGACTGATCGCCCTTATACTGCCTTTGAAGCTGGAGGGAAATCATACCAATTCTGTAGGATACCCTTTGGAGTAACTAACGGGGTAGCCTGTTTTCAACGGACAATTGACAAGATCATAGAACAAGAGTCACTGGAGGGTACATATGCTTATATTCATAACATCACCATTTGTGGTAAGGACAGAGAAGAGCATGATAAAAATCTGCATAAATTTCTTGGGGCTATAAAAAAATATGGACTAACGCTTAATGAGGAAAAGTGTGCATACGCATCCTCAAGAATAAGATTACTAGGTTATGAAGTCTCCCATAATGAGATGAAGCCAGACCCCGACAGACTACTGCCCTTGCGTCAACTTCCTCCACCCGAGAACCTAAATGCACAAAGGCGAGCTGTTGGTCTATTCTCCTACTATGCCAACTGGATAGGACATTTCTCAGATAAGATCCATCCTTTGGTACACAACAGAACTTTCCCACTCCCTGAGAGAGTCAAAGATACATTTCAAGCGTTTAAAAAAAGAACTATAAATGGCTCTTGTCACTAATGTAGACCACAAAACGCCGCTGGAGGTTGAAACAGATGCATCGGATATCGCTATATCCGCTACATTATCCCAGAACAAAAGACCAGTTGCCTTCTTCTCCAGAACACTATCTCTTAGCGAGAGATGTCAATCCTCCGTAGAGAAAGAAGCAATGGCTATCGTGGAATCAATCAAGAAATGGAGATATTTTCTATTAGGGTCACATTTCAAACTCAGCACAGATCAAAGGTCCGTATCATTCAATGCTTAACCTTCGCCATCACGGTAAAATAAAAAACGACAAAATTCAGAGGTGGAGAATAGAACTATCAATGTACAGTTTTGATGTGTGTTACCGGCTGGGGGCTGACAACATGGCCACCGATGCTCTTTCTCGTGGATTCTGTGCAAGTACAATCACCCCTAGGTCTTTGAAAGAACTTCACAACACTCTTTGTCATCCTGGCATAGTTCGAATGCTCCATTTCGTCCGGTCAAAGAATCTTCCGTATGCTGTTGAAGAAATAAGAACTGTAGTAAAAAATTGCCCCATCTGTGCAGAGATAAAACCTCGTTTTTATCAACCATCTGCCGGCAGCTTAGTAAAAGCCAAATCACCATTTGAGAGACTTAGTGTTGACTTTAAGGAACCACTCCCTTCTACCACTAAAAATAAATATTTATTGACAATTATTGATGAGTACTCAAGGTTTCCTTTTGCATATGCATGTCCTGACATGTCTTCTCAAACAGAAATTAGATGCTTCACAAACCTATTCAGCATTTTCGGCACGCCATCGTATTTACATTCTGACTGGGGATCAGCCTTCATGTCTGAAGAGCTACAATCTTTCCTCAGTGGTTAAGGCATAGTAACAAGCAAAACCACAGCATACAATGCCAAAGGGAACAGGCAAGTAGAAAAACTGAACTCAACTCTCTGGAAGTCAATTCTTCTTGTCATCAGGTCAAGAGGGCTACCTAATACACAATGGGAGCTAGCCCTAAACGACGCTCTCCATTCAATTAGATCTCTACTATGCACTGCTACAAACATGACGCCTCATGAAAGACTATTTTCCTACAAAAGAAGGTCCGCCTGTGGTGTCTCTCTGCCGACCTGGCTATCTGTTCCAGGGCCAGTCCTAATGAGAAGGCATGCAAGGCAAAGTAAATATGATCTGCTGGTAGATGAAGTGGAGCTTATTGAAGCTAATCAGAACTATGCCCACATACGTCTTCCAAATGGACGGGAAGAAACTGTCTCACTTGGCTCCGAGAGGCGACTCATCTTCAGAGACCGTAGTACATGATTTCGCTCCAAGAGACTTTGAGACATCTTCTGAGGTCTTTCAACATCAACTGGCTCCTGGTAACACTGAGACTTCTCCGGGTGTCTCCCAACACTCAGTGGCTTCTAGGGAAAGAGAAAGAGACATCTGTAGAGAACATGGTTCCACCTGCTTTAAGAGCAGAAGAAAACATTATTGAAAATGGACAAAATTCACCTGCCAGAGATACGCCCTTACAGCACTCGTATAATCTCAGAAGTAGAGCGAAAAGAAACTAAACGGGGGGTGAATGTTGTGTATTTATGTTTCCTGTTGTGTGTTGTGAACTGATCTGTTCTAGTGTGTCTAGTGTGTATTGTGTTATTGTGAACTGTTTTGTCATTCTTGTTCAATAAAGCCTAGCTTCAAGACATGTCTTCCTGTTGTGTTTTATTAGGTCACTACAGTACATTCAGACAAAAGATGAAATTCATTTATTAATTGTTTGCTTTTATGAAGAAGACCATTCATTGTGTTTTTATCATGTCTCATCTATCATGTCTTCTCTGCTTGGGGTTCAGTCTGCAGCATTTGACACCAACTAGCTTCCTCTAGGCCTCTCTGCCTTTGGGGTGTCTTGCCCATCTGCTAGGCTACCAAATCTCAGTGCCATGCATTTCTGAGTGGCCCCCTATTCCTTGTCTTATGATGTTGGATGCAGGCTTATGAAGTGCATGGTTTATCCATTTCCAGCGTCTCTGAAGGATATCTACTTCAATGGGCTTCTGCTTTGTTCTTTGCCACAGGTCATCATTTGACCATTAGAGTCTGCCTGAGGCAGGTGTTGATGAATACCTGGAATTTCTTCACAATGAAGAGTCTCAGCTTCACAATGTTAATGCCTTATCATGTAGATGACATTATTATTCTACCAATACATTCCTAATACTTAGATTTTTTTTTACTAGGTGTGTTGTATGCTGTTGGCGGCCATGATGGTACAGACCATCTACGCAGTGGGGAAATGTTTGACCCCAGATCAAACACTTGGAAATCAATATCTCAGATGGAAACATTGAGGTGTCCTGTGCAACATTTTTCGCCCCATAATGCTTGTCACTGTACAGCTTGTTTTTAGTCATGCGTGTGTCACTAATGTTGTTGTTTTTTTTAATTTATTTATTTAAAGATTAAACAAAAAATGCTCAGCTTTCCAATGATTATGATATATTTGTATCAATATTCACTTGTTATTTCTTTACTTCTTACTGTAATCCTGAAATACTTCTTTGGTTGATGGTAGTTTTAAGTATTTGACATATTTGGATAGAAATCAGCCTCACAATCATCAGAGCCTTGTAAATAATGGAAATCTGGTGGTGGTGGTGTCTGAGTGGTAAAGTGCTTGGCTTAAATACAGAGGGATATTGAGAGTTTGAATCTGGGCAAAGACTGGGATTTTAAACTTTGGGAGTTTTAGGAGGCCTCTAAGTTCACTCAACTCTGATGGGTACCCTGACATATGCTCGGGAAGTAAAGGGGGTTGGTCGCTGTGCTAGCCACATAAAACCATGGTAAACTGTTGACCATATAAACAAATAGGCCTTACGCCATCTGCCCCATATATATGTAATAGAAATAAATGACAAAGTAATTGTTATAAATTATTATACATTTTTATTGCTTTCACGCAAATTTTTACATTTTAAAATGTGTGTTGCAGAAGAGGAATAGCGTTGGCGTGTTCTGGTGATGTGATCTACGCTGTTGGTGGGTTAGATGATGCAACATGTTTTAACACAGTTGAAAGATACGATCCAGGGCGGGACAACTGGAGTTTTATTGCGCCCATGGAAACACCCCGTGGTGGTGTCGGCGTGGCTACTTTAAAGGTATAAAATTTTGCCTTGATGTACAATACTGCACATCATCTGTGTACAGAGACTGGTAACTAAAATTAAAGTATTTGTAATAGCTAAAATCACTTGATGTTTAAATATGTTATTAATTTTACTGACTTAATTGAATACCAGGAATCTGTTTCTTGGACCAAATGTACCATCTTCTGTTGCAAAAGTTTAATGAAATTTGTAGCAGGCTGTAGATATTTATCCTGGCGGTCATACTTTGAATTGAATTATTTTCTAACATTCACTAGCCTTCAGTTCTCAGTGACATTTAGACATTGCACAACTTACGAATAATTGTCTCCATAAAATCCTGAATATATATTTATGTAATAATGAAATATGAATACTCCGAGTCCAGTTCTGCTATTTGAACAATAATACACCTTAAAATTCACTTCTTTAAAACAATAACTTATTTCACAATGTATGTTTACCATCTATCATTCTAAAAACATCTACTGTCTCAATCCCACAATGCCACGCTCTTGTTTCTGCTTTACATGTTTGTGGTCAACTATTTTGTAATATCATATTGACATTACCACAGTGATTATCTAATTTGCTAGAGAATCTAATTTGAGTGACCTTCCTTTGTAGATCTCTGGTTCTAACTGTATACCAAATGTTATGAACATAATGATAACAGAGTCGAAAACCATGTCCGCTTAGAATGGCTACACAACACACATTTCGTGAACACATTTTTACGGACGAGTTACAAGCACATGTAAACATAAGAACGACAAGCAATACAGCATGTAATATTCATAACATTCACCCCCAGTTCAAATTGTGCTTACTAAATTATTAAATTATATTAAGGTACAATTTCTCTATGTAAAAAAATTGTGAGTTTAAAACAAAACAAACACATACACAAATAGCCATGGTATGTGCCGCAGTGTCTTTAATATATAGTACTATTTTTATAGAAAAGATTGTGCCGCATTGTTTATGTGCTAAATTTTTTTTTCCTTTCACCCACATTATTATCGTCTAAAAACTAGGATTTGTGATGATGAGAAGTCATGGGTCATATACTTTGTACTTCACTCAAATAAGTTTCTTGACTTACACCTACAGCTTCTGTTAATGAAGTTTTTATGAAATGGCTAGGTCCTGTAGGGAAGGCCTGACACAAGACTCAGAGACTAGATCTTTTAAAGATTTGAAGACACATTGAATTATTTATTCAAATAAAATAAACTATAAGCATCACTGCAATCAATTTCAATACACTACTAAGCTACACCTTACTGCTACAATAAAAAAAAAAGTTTAATCCTCTAACTACCATAATACTGGTCTAAGAACAATAACGCCTCTCTATACAAAACAAGCTATTCTAATCACACACAAAAAAAAACAACATAAAATATCTTTTATCTGAAAACCCAGATCTAATACAATCATCCTAGGTCCAGACAACCCATGGTACACTCATTCAACACTAGAAAAAAAAAAACAGCAACATTGGTCTAAGTTTATGAAATGTGTTTTTGTCATACTGGACTCTTTTTTTCTGTTCCTTCTGTTCATTTCTTCTAGGGCCAGCTGTATGCCCTGGGGGGCAATGATGGTACCAGCTCTTTGGACAGCTGTGAGAGATATGACCCTTACCTGAACAGGTGGAGCCCCATAGCCCCTATGTGCAAGAGACGAGCCGGTGCTGGTGTGGCTGTGTTAGATGGCTACATTTATGTTGTTGGTAAGCTTTGGACAAGTTTGTTGGTTGCACTTTTAACTAAAGTTAATACTTTTTAAACCATAGTATTGTTTTCTTAAAAACTTTATTTTTATGGCTGGATTTTTTCCTTTTAACATGCATTTTAATATTTAAAAAAAAAATTGTTTGTGTCTCTTCAGATGTTTTGACATCATGTTTATAAGTTAATGAAATGTTGTCTAGTTTTGGGTTCATTATTATTGGCCTTCTGTAATGCTCAGAATGGAAAATTCCTCTGGGTCATTATTCAAATAATAGGAAAACAAACATTTGATTAAAAATGAACAGAGGGTGTGAAGGTAGCCGTGTATAATTGGCAAACACATGTGATCAAGCTCAGTGTATCCTAATAAAATGTAATATGTAAAGAGACATTCAGGAAAGAGCTGTTGTGAATACTGTATCTAGAAACTTGTGTGAAATCTATTTAAGGAGTTTTAAATTGTTCAGTTCAGTCATTCTACATTTAGTCTGTGATACCAATGTTCAGTTGTAAGTACAGTTATTAAAGTAGCAATCTTCTTGGATATGTGAAGTCATTTAAGTTGGTTGTAGTGTTGGACTACTTGCAGCTTGTGAAAGGGACACACAGACTTTGCAATCCATTCAATAAAAATGTATTGATCAAAACCTGTGCAAACATAAACTTTGAGATTTATTTAGTTTCTCATCTTATTCTGGCCTGTGCATAGGTCACCTACCTCCCCCCTCTAGGTGTATCAGCCTTGGGGGGAGACTCTCCATCTGTCCCCACATCTCATCCTGGCCTGTGCATAGGTCACCTACCTTCCCCCTCTTGGTGTATCAGCCCTGGGGAAGTCTCTCCAACTGTCCCCACATCTTATCCATCTAAATCTTGGCACCATATATTTCTGGGTTGACTCCTCTTACCAGGGCTGATTGCTCCAAATTGGGCTCTGCATCTGTCAGGGGCGCCACAATTTAAGTCTAGCATATCATTATCAATCATAGCTCTTGTCACAGGATTTTAAAGATGTAGAACTTTAAGGGTTAACATATTTAGAGCATCATAGGATTTACATAATTTTAATTAACCCACTGGCGCTTATTGCATTTAAGTTGCTTTCTAGGCATGCTGTGTAATACATGTTGATAGACTGATCTAATTAATAGTAATAGTTATTAATTAATAGTAGTCATTATTGTAAGAAAAATTAGAAGAGGGGCCCCACAAGCATTTATTAAATTGGACCCTGTAATTTGTAAGGCTGGCCTTGCCTCTTACACTTTGTTGGTTCCAGGTGAGGGCCTGACTTGTTATGTTGGATGCAGGCTTGGGAATAGAGTGTTGACTATCCATCAACAGTATCTCTGAAGGATATCTACTTCAGTGGGCTGCTTTGTTCTTTGAAATAGTTCCTCATTAGTGATCTTGTCTGCCATGTACTATAAGAATCTTCCTGTGGCAGGTGCTGACAAATACCTCAATTGTTTTTTTTTCATGATGGTGTTGATGGTTCTCCAGGTGGCTGCTCTCATAGAGCAGTATAAGCTTCACAATAGTGTTGAAATGCCTGATCTATTTTAGTTAACTTTATCATTATTGATTTAGTAATATCTAAATACACTTTCTAACTTCTGACAGGTGGATTCGATGACAACTCACCACTTGACTGTGTGGAAAAATATGATGTCAAGACAAACACTTGGACACGAGTGGCTAACATGTCCTGCTGCAGGGGTGGAGTTGGTGTCAGTGCTCTGGGTGGACGTCTGTACGCCGTTGGTGGCCATGATGGCTGTAACTATCTCAACTCAGTGGAAGCTTATGATCCTCTGACCAATAAGTGAGTTCCAGTTTGAGCGTTTGAATTAAATTAATTTGTTAGAACATTTAGATGTATTAGACACCTAAGAAAAATACACTTTGTTTTTTAAAGAAGTTACATCTGTATGTTTGTATCAGGTTATGGTGAATAAATTCCGAGTTAAAAAGTGGCTAAATGCTAGAAAATATGTAGGATGCAGATGGGTTAGCATAGTCATGTAAAACACTCCACTCATCCTTAATTTTCGGAATCAAAGATATTATCGTTTTTTTTTTAATTATAGATTTTCAGTATCTTTTTGTGGATTGTTTTAGATGTTTTTGCCTTTAATGCTATCTCCAAAACTTAGCTGCAGTATATTATCAATAACTTCTCAAACACTTGAATAAATTTTGGCCTCACTATTAATACAAAAAAAAACAAAAAAACAACTGAAGCCCTGTTTCTGCTAGCTCCAGAAAAAGGCCTACTTCTATAATAAATGGACCAAGTATAAAGGCACTGGACAGATTTACCTACATTGGCATTGATAATGAAATAGACTCACGGATGGCAAATGCCAGTTTGTCCCGAAATGTTTGGAACTGAAAAGGCATTACGACACATAGTTAGAGATTGATAGGTCAGTGCTATGTAAACACAGTCAAAGGTTGTAAAAAAATTTTTTTTATTTTTTTTAAAGATTGAATTTACATTTGAATGTTGATGTTAAAACGCGTTCATTTCATCTCCAGGTGGGAACCAGCTCAAGGCATAGAGCAATACAGAGCAGGAGCTGGAGTGGCCTACTGTGATTGTTCTCCTAAACTGCTAAGACAGGTCACGTCTGCCAATGTTACAGGACATTTGTAAAAAAGGAAAATATCTTTTTGAATCAAAACTTTGTTTAAATGTCCAAGTGATATCAAAAGTCAGTGTTCAAGCAAATGTGTACAAATGTTTATATTTATCAAGTTGTCACAATTCTTAGCAAAGTGCCAAATTGATAAAAAAAAATGGCATGGCTCAGTAAGTTAATTCTGACCCCATTCTTGAAATTTTTTACCCTAACAAAGTCTAAAACAGTTCAGCTTACATGAAATGTTTACATACCACCAATGTATTTTGAACTTCTTTACTAATTTTTGAATATAAACTTTAACATTTTGACATTATAGAATAAAAACATATATACCTATAGAATAAATACATACACCTAAAGAGTTCCAGTCAACCAGAGAAAAAAAAATTATTTTGATTTCTTAATACTTTCGAGAGTCCAGCATTTCATGGGGATCTCTCCTTCAAAGTTTGGCACGTTGAATGCAAATGGAAAGTTAACATTAGGCTATTTTATAACCTCTGTACATTTGTTAATAACTTTTTCTAAAGAAGGCTTCAAGGTATTGTCCATACTGTAAAAAAAAAAACGCTATCAAAAACAGTTTGATATCGTCCACTGCAAACAGTCTTGGTACATTGTGATATGGTTTGGTACAATTAGCCTCTTGATTTTGAGGCATACAAATCCATGCTTGTCTCAGTTGTTTGCAGAACAAACCTCAGACATCCTTTAGGGAAACTAAATACACTAATGATTTGTGCCTACTGAGGTCTAGTGTGAAGAGGGGCCATAACTGGGGTTTGATATATTGATTCGTTCAAAGGTAATGTATTGAAGCACTGCCCAGGAGATTGTATCTAATTAATCCATTGTGAATTAAACAGTTCAGATTGACTTATGTATCACTTGGATTTTTTTTTATTGTCTTTCACTATTGATATTATTTTTGTATTAATTTTTTTTAAAATTGACTGTTGCTTTTGTGTCATGAAATCAAAACATAATACACAAATGTCAATTTTTTATTTTTATTTATTACACAATGTTCACAAGACCAATTTTCTATTCAGTTACTTTATACTGCTTGCATGCTGTTTGAACAGACTGTATACTGCTTGTATGCTTTGTGTCCTGTACACAATTTAGACTCTGTAATAGATTTAGAATTATTTTATAGAAGCTAGTCTCTCTTTAAAAAAAGAAAGATTCTTTTTGAATTGGATGCCTGCCATGTATAACATTTGTTGCATTGTTTCAATTCCAAAACTTGCATTTCTCAGAGTTCCGTGCAAAGTAAACACCACAGAGTCATTGGCTCAACATCAACAACAAACATAATCAACAGCAACCACAGCCATTTTTCATTAGCACTAAGGTCAAAACCATCTCCCCATTTTTCTCTAGTTAATCTTCTACTGCATCTCTTTTGTTCAGTTCTTTTGTTCATGTCTTTTTGTTCATCTCTTTTGTTCAGTTCTTTTGTTCATGTCTTTTGTTCATGTCTTTTTGTTCATGTCCAGCCTTGAAATAAATAGTTCAATTATGTCTGATTTTTTAAAATGTCTTTCTTTCTGACACTCAATAAATTATATTTAAGAATAATGTTTAATTAGAAGTAAGTACTTTAGTAGGTCTCTAATAATATGGTTATAGTAATAGTTATTATTGTAAAAAAAAAATTAGATGAGGGTCCTCACAAGCATCCATTAAATTGGGCCCTGTAATGTATTTTTCATTTCTTTTTTAATTTCTTTACTTCTTTTTGGATATAAACTCTAAAATTTGTGACATTATAAAATATAAAAACATATACCTGTAAGAATAAACAAGGTTGCCTGAATCAGCCATGCTTTTGCATATAAATCTTTGCTTATAATATCATACGTGAACATTGAACAATTTCATAAAGCAGTCACTGGTGTAGAATCCAGAGAGATGTTGGATTAACTAGCTGTTTATCATTGAGGCTGCAAAGCCTGCTTGAAACTCAATTTTTTTTAATGGTGGGTTTAGGTTTTACTGTAATCTTCTACATCTGTTCTCGGTCGTAAATTTCTCTTTCTGAAAAGTTGCACACCGTTATGTTTGTTTCAGAACCTTTCTGCTCCGTTCCCAATTTTTAGTAATCTATGATGTTCTGACCTTCACCTACCACTTCCCTCGTTATGAAGAAAAAATATTAATTTCACGACATTATTTAAATATCTGTACATTGTACAATATCTTATAAAACGTTAAAAACACAGTGTATAGAATAAAATAAACATTACAAATGCCTTCTTGTTCGGCATACGGTTGTACGCAACGACGACCAGAAAACGGGATATCGCTTCATCGGTTAGTTTGGTTTTTAATCACTAAAGACTAAACTTTAGTGAGTTAGAGTTTAGTTAATGTTGTTAGTGCCATTTAATTATTTATATAAATTTTGGTAAAAGTGCATTTTAGTGGCGTCTATTATTTTTGTAACGTATTTATGTAAGTAAGGTTAGGGTAAGGATTAGCCTAACCCTAATCCTATCTCTAATCCTAACCCTTATATTAACCTTAACCCTGATCCTAACCCTTACATTACAAAATTAATAGACGCCGCTACATACTAAACATTTTAGATGTAGGCCAGAGTTTAATTAGGGAAAGATTAGTTAGTATTGCTGTAACATTATTATTAGTAGTAGGTAGTAGTACTCTTTTCACTTCAATTTTATCAATTTTGTGGTGATTTCAGTGCGGTAAAAAGTATAAAAAATATAACAAACCTCTTGCAAATCATTTTTGTGCTTTTTTCAGCCCACAATAGTGCTTAATTTCGATGTAATCATTATATTTCGGTTTTGTAGGCCTTGATCTGGTGATTGTATAAATCACTTTACATGCTCTACAGCGCTTTGTAATTGACCCATTGGAATATCTAGACCACCAGATATGAACTTAGGCCTTAGAGGAGTTTAGAAAAAAACATGATGACAAAATACGAGGCTAATTTGAGTCGTTACGAGAATTAGAAAACTGGTATCGCAATGAAAACGGATGGAATGTTTTGAGTAAACCAATATGGCGAATAGGCTCCTCCCACTGGCTTCAACCGATAATGAACATTTGATAGCAACCGCCATCTCCATCTAAATATAACCTCCTTGCTGTACCTAGATCTACTTAACAATAGAAAAAATACATTTAGATCTAGATCTAGCTCAAATTGCTTTCGTCAATATGCAATTTTTTCCTTCTCAATTTGCATGACTTTCAAAATGAGATCTTTAAATAATTATTTATAAATTAAGCCAACATTTCGACATCTATGTCACTATTTATTTTTATCTTGTAGATCCCAAAGCAGAATTTAAAACAAGAAAGTCAATATTGTTTATCAGTTTTTTTTTGCCTTTTTCTTCTTGCCGATTTTCGGCGCCAAGCACAGGCATTTAGGAATTTGGTCCAAGCAGTTTGTTCTTGCAAATCTGGCATAGGTAAAATTGAAGTAGCCTTCGCAAGACAAATGCTTGACTAGATGTTTGCTGGGGACTCTCCTGGCAAATTCTTCCATTCGCTGCTTGTGGGGGTCAATAATAATTTTGCTACTGACTTCAGTAATCGTTTGCTGCATGGCACGCACGGCTAAGAGGAAGAGAAATAAATACACGTAGTCAAAATATCATGCACTACAATCTTATCTGGAGGCGCGTGGCTGATCGGTAAAGCGCTTGGGTCCCGGGTTCGAAACCTAGTGAAGACTGGGATTTTTAACTTTGGGATATTTGGGGGCGCCTCTAAATCTACCCAACTCTAATGGGTACCTGACATTAGTTGGGGAAAATAAAGGTGGTTGGTCGCTCTGCTAGCCACATGACACCCTCGTTAACTGTGGGCCTCAGAGTTTTTAGATGACCTTTACTTTACAATCTAACATAGTTACTCAAACTATGTGTCGTCTAAAGAGGGCTATTACCCCAACATGTAGTTAATGATCTTAGGCCTGACTTTAGAGACGGAAAGAATACTACAATGAAAGCACAAATATCGGTACATTAACACTGCACAAATATGACAACACAGCCTAATCCAATTCTCCAAAAGAAACAATTTAAAGATGACTCTTATTCCATTTTCTAGGACAAAGTCATACTAGTGCTCCTTCTTTCCCCAGTTTTCTTAGAGTTTGTGAAGGGGTGCCTAAATCAGACATGAATATCACTGCCTTAGCAGAAAGCCTCTAATTAGCATGGCTTGACGTGGATACGTTTGAAGTCTGTAATTTTAAGATAAGAAAGTCTAGTCTAAGTGTGAGCTGGCGCTCCTAGATCTAATTTTTGACCTAATTTTATTTAATTTATATTATTTACATAGGCCAGGGCTATGTTGTTTGTAATTTAGTGTCCTTTTTAATTTTTATAGTTCAGTGCTGATTATTTTGTAGTTTCCGCTATTTATAACTTTTTGCTAGTTTTAGCCTTTTTTCTGTTATTTGTGTTTTACTCGTAGAAGAAAAGTAGTTTTTAAAATAGTTAACTAGCCTTAGAGCTGTGGATGTTATTTTCTATTTTTTGTCCCTGGTTAGTTCTGCTTATTTTTGTCTTTGGCATTAGTGTTGGATTAGTTGTTATTTTTTTTTATATCAGTTTATGTGCAGGTCTGTAAACGGTATAGAGCCCCCAGATGAGTTTAGAATAGAAATAACTTTTTATCTTCCTTTTTGTATTTTTATAGATTTAAATTTTAAGATTCTCTTTTTAATGCTGTTTAATTTGGTATATAATGTTGTGTAGTCCGTGTCTTTAGTAATTTGCTAGATTTTATTGTTGTGTACGGCTAGGTACAAATTAGGGAAATAGGTAGTCCAGTTTAGTTTTAGATAATTAGCGTGACGTCATGCTCTCCGATACGTTCGCGCTGACCAGTTATAGCTAGCTCCGGGACCACGTTGAGCTCTCTTTTGTCTTGACCAGTGGTCAGTGCGGACGGTGGTGCTTGTGTAAAGTTATTTTTGTGTAGTGTAATTTCAGCTGGGACCGCCTGCTATAATTTCTGTCCCGCTGTCTGTCTGCCACAGTTATTACTGTCAAGCTGTCTAACTGTCTGTCTAGCTGTCTAACTGCCTTTATAGCTGCCGCAGTTATTGCTGCCGCAAATAGCTATCAAACTGTTGTATAGTTCTGCCCTGTTGATCTGGTAGTTGTGAGATTTAGATTAGAAAATGTCAGTTACAGCGGTTATTGTTTTGTAGGTTATTTTAGTGGTTTATTGTCTTGTAAGGTATCTTGGTGGATTATGGTGAATCGGGGTAACTAGTGGTTTTATTTGGGTTTGGTTTGTTGGATAGTGATTGTAGTTGTAATAGTATAGATTAAGTAGAGTTGATGAGTTGTTTAGGTTTTGTTTATATAGTTGTTTTGGTCTAGTTGTTTACGTATATTTTCGTTTGCACACATATTTTTATTGATTTTTTTTGTCTCGTATAAATAAAGTGTATATAAGTTTGTTTTATAATTTTAGTTGGTTATTTTATCTTTAGTTAGTTAGTTTAGTTTAGTTTAGCTTAGTTTAATTGTGCTGTCTGGTTGCTTAGGCTACTATAGCCCCTTGGTCGCAGACCGAGGTGCACAGATTGGGCCCACCCAGCAGAGCTACCACCTGCCTACTGAAATAAATGAACAAATGTTGAGCAGCAGCAGATAACCCAAAAAAAGGGCCTCACTCAGTAGCGCCACCCTGACCTGCTCACATAAGTCTACAACTTTGTCCTTGGTAACGAGTCAAATCCTTCCCCCCCCCCCCCCTGTTTTTCTGCTACTCATGAGAAAGATGTTATTGTATGATTCTAAATATTACGCTACTCACCATAAGTCGATGATTGCACATCTAATTCTACTCACCTTGAGGTATGCTAATGGTTATCCAACAAATACATTTCAGCTTGTTATGAGGAAAGCTTAGGATTTCGTATCAAGCGCCACTTACCTTAAATCAACGATCGCACATCTAATTCTACTCACCTTGAGGTATGCTAATGGTTATCCAACAAATACATTTCAGCTTGTTATGAGGAAAGCTTAGGATTTCGTATCAAGCGCCACTTACCTTAAATCAACGATCGCGCATCTAATTCTACTCACCTTGAGGTATGCTAATGGTTATCCAACAAATACATTTCAGCTTGTTATGAGGAAAGCTTAGGATTTCGTATCAAGCGCCACTTACCTTAAATCAACGATCGCACATCTAATTCTACTCACCTTGAGGTATGCTAATGGTTATCCAACAAATACATTTCAGCTTGTTATGAGGAAAGCTTAGGATTTCGTATCAAGCGCCACTTACCTTAAATCAACGATCGCTCATCTAATTCTACTCACCTTGAGTCAATGATTGTTTGACAAGTGCTGCTAAGCTTCATGAAACAAGTGTACACAGCCAGATTTTTGAAATGATAAGTCTTGTCTCCATAGTATTATTAGGGGCACTCCTAAGTGAATCTCTAAAAGTACCCACCTTGGGGGGCGCCCCCAGTCTCCTCGTCGTACTCATCGTCGTCGTCGCCCGCCCCATCGTCCTCATCTGTGTCGGCACCAACACAGACGACATTGCTGGTGTTCTCGTCTCTCCCAGCCCTCTTGGACCCGCCAACATCATTTCTGTGTCTGCCTCTGCACGGCCTGGTCACATCGTCTTTGTTAAGTCTGACGTCTGCAATTGATGGAAAGGCAAGCGAGAATTGACTGCATTCACCAACATGAAGGTCGCGTGATAACCGTTGATAAAACAACGAAAAATACCGTCACGTGATATCCATTGTTAATACTAATTAGGTCATAAGTTGTTTAGAACAGATAGTGAAGCATGTGGCTCAATGTTGTTTGTTTACGATTGGTGAATGATGGGGGGGGGGGAGTGGGGAGAGTCCAAATTTTAAAATCCCCCTGGCCTTCACTTGAAATGGGGGCCTCAAATGAGTGCCCGAAATTTGCTTTTACATTAAATATTACGCCATTATCTTATTTCATGATGTCGAATGTCAAAATGCAGGGGGGCTCCTAAAGAGGTCACCCCCGGGGCTCCCAAATCCCTAGCTACGCCACTGGGTCCAATGTTCAGTGACAGCGATATCTCCATTCTATAAGCTATTTCTTTCGTAAAAGCATAAGCCTGTATAATTGCTGACGACGAAGTGTTTTGACCCCAATAGGTTTATATCCTGAGTAAAATTCGAAAGAAAGGTAAATCTTGGGAAATATTGAAAATGAAAGAGGTTGGACGGGTATGGAGATCTCAGGTGCCCTGAAAATTTAAATAAAAACATTCAGGCATCATGCAAACTGAAATAAAACCCAGGTATTTCGTTATGAAAACTAAAATACCTAGGCATTACGCAAACTAAAATACCCAGGTGTTATGTAAACTGAATAAAAAAAACAGGTGTTATGCTAATAGAAATACCCAGATATTACGCAAACAAAAATGCCCATGTGTTATGCAAATGAATGTGCGTTTTCTTGTTTCATTATTAATTAAAAATCAGGAATATTTAAGATAAGATAATTTTTATTGATCCAATCAAATGGAAATTCAGTTTGACTACAATTGACAATCTCAGCGTAACTACTGTACAAAAACAGTATAGTTGTAAATACGAACAATATTCACACATGAAACACATACACACTCCCAACCATCGCTTTATAAATTAGACTTCTATGAACTTCTCGATGACGACAGATGATCTTGTAACACTCTGACCGATCAGATCTGATGTTACAGTGGTTCAATGGGTGCAAGTTATCTTTAAGAATAGTGAGTGTTTTGGAAAGGCATCTTACATGAAAAAGCTCTTCAAGTCTCAACATTTGTCATAGCTACAGCTTATCGTGTCTTTTCTGATCTGTTTTGATTATTTGAAAGAGACCCACCTTTTGACCTACTTTTTTGAACACGGAATACTCACAACATTTAGGCGTATCAGCGTAAGGATCTGGCCTGCCAGTCTCTTGCTTAGATCGCACCACCAAGTCACTGCTCTGACCTGTAGGGCGTTAATTCTGAACATCGTAAATTGTATTGCATTGAAACAGATGTCTGCCTGGTCTTGTGGTATGCACTTCGGGCTTTCATTCTTCCCATGACGTCCCGCAGGATGTTTAGGTCAAGGACGTTATCATCTTCCTTTCTGAAGAAACGCCTAAAACTTATAAAACAATATATGGGATCATTATCTAGATATCTAGGCAAGTGAGGACTCTTATCAATGAAGGAGAGTAGAAGGCAGTTTCTCATTACCCGCAGCCAAAGCACTGGAGGCCTATTTGATCCGGTACGTGTCGTTTTGGCGCCGGGACGTTTTGGCGACGGAACGTTTTGGCGCGAGATATCATTTGACGATAATTTAATAAGCACGTAACTTTTATAATAATGTTTATTTCACTCTACCATAATATTGTATGTATAGTAGGAATTCTAACACCGTTCAGCGAATTGTTTTTTTTTTAATTATAAAGGTTTTGCTTATTTCATGACTATAGGTCTATAATAAGTCAGATTCCTGAATGGTAATGACATGCTATATGTGAGTTCTGCTAATCGCACTGGATGACATTTTTGGATTTCTTTCCAAAAGATTTTGTTTTTTATTTGACATTAGTGTAATATACGAATTAGCTAAGTGTCACACTGTAATATAAAAAAAAACCATGTTAACATCTAACAATAACTCCACACATAGTAAAGATCAAGACTCGGAATGTGGTCAGTAAAAACTCTAACGTGAATCCACAAATGTAAACAAACACTATGGGCGACAATAGATAGAAACAAATTCACGCCACCCAACCATATGGAAATTCATTGATGGAATACGAGCTGTCCAGAATGGCCGTGACCTTATATATGTACAATATATCCGGGGAGACCAGCCACCTTCTAAACGAAAAAAAGTATATTGACACAGACAAAAGAATCAATGTAATTGTACAAACTTATCAACAGAGGAACATCATTGAATACCTCAAGGGACTTGCACACAACTTTGTAATGAACCCTTGAATTCCAGCGACTTAGGCAAATAACCATGGTGTCTATGTATACTTAAAGTATTTTGAGAAACATGGTACATGTATTATATTTTTACTTATTATTAGCAAGTGTTTGGTATGTATAGCTGGAGATACCATACAGAGTCATTAAATAAACCAATGTTAATGTAAACAAATAATTGCATCAATTTTTAGTTTATCATCTTTTCATTTTGTATTTTATTTTTGTTTTTAATTTTATCGTAATATCTTTAAAAACTTGTTTGAAAATAAAAGTGTGCCTCTTAATAAACACACATACACAAGCCAAAATGTTTATTAAAGATGTGAAAAACAAACACACATTTACATTTAGTACGTGAAAAATATGTCTTAACACAAACACTCAAGCAAAACATAGATATGAATAATTCTTTTTAAAAGAAATAATACAATAAACGTACATAATGTATATCGCGACAAAACGGCGGCGCCAAAACGTCCTGCTTCGTATTTGATCTGCTACAGCACTTGGCTTCAAGCAGGAGTGGAGTGGGTATCAAAATCAGCATGGGCATTTTTATACCATCCGGCCCATAATATTTATATCATAAGATAGTCATCCAGTTCTATACCTCCTCGAAATCATTATGATCAGTTTGATAAAGTAGCCCTTTCAGACCTTGATATCTATGGGGCAGGTGATGTAAAGGACATATGCTTCTATAAAGGTCATCTGTTTCTGTAAATGCCATCCATTTTTGTGCCCTACGGTTTACGAGGGTGTCATGTGACCTACGGTTTACGAGGGTGTCATGTGCCCTACGGTTTACGAGGGTGTCATGTGACCTACGGTTTACGAGGGTGTCACGTGACCTACGGTTTACGAGGGTGTCATGTGACCTACGGTTTACGAGGGTGTCATGTGACCTACGGTTTACGAGGGTGTCATGTGACCTACGGTTTACGAGGGTGACACGTGACCTACGGTTTACGAGGGTGTCACGTGACCTACGGTTTACGAGGGTGTCATGTGACCTACGGTTTACGAGGGTGTCATGTGACCAGCACAACGACCAACCACCTTCACTTTCTCCACAATTAATGCCAGTTACCCATTAGAGCTGGCTGCATTCAAAAATAAAAAAATCTCATTCTTCACCAGAATTTGAACACGGGACCCCTAGGTTCGTAAGCCAAGCTTTTCCACTCAGCCATCCATCCTCTTGTCTGCAGGTGTAGGGTCTTCATTAGTTCGTAAAATGTGTTCGATTTGATTAGTATCACACTGTAGAGTCAGCACAAGATTTTTTTTTTTTTTTTTTAACACGACGCTCAAGGGGTCACTTTTATAAGAGAACATTGTAATACCTTTAACAATACGTGTCATAGTGACATCCATGCGGCAATTTCAGTGGCCCTTACCGGTCCATTTGGGTACCGGCCGGCCGGGCATTTGCCCAAATGCCAATATAGCCAGGCCGCCCCTGGCTTCAAGGTCCTGGACGAGGACAACTTTTCCTTAACTTACACGTACATGAATATTGTCATGGAAAAAAGGAGGGGGGGGGGATAACATCTGAACTGAGATGTCTTAACGTTAAGTCAAGCTACGCTTTATTTCCTAATATATTAACAGAGCATTCTCGGAAACAGTGTATGGCCAAAAAATATTAATGAAATATGTTTGTATATGTTTTACATGATTAGGATGTTCCTTCAGATTTCAAAGATTATTTAATTCCTAGCCCAAAACCTTCCGCAGAACGACGGGGGATGGCAGCGGGCAGGGTTCAAACACGGGACATTCGAGACGACCGAATAACAACCCAGAGCGCATACCACAAGGCCAGGCAGCTATTCGTGTACTTAAAATCTCATTTATAGCATAGAAGCAGCATGCCATTTGTGTTTCACAAGCGAATTAAAAAAGATCACGCAGGATCTATTGGGTTAAAATTTGTAACTATAAAAGTATTTCACAGAACTAATGAGATCAAAGACTGGACATTAGCTATGACCGGATGAGATCAAAGACTGGACATTAGCTATGACCTGATGAGATCAAGGACTGGGCATTAGCTATGACCGGATGAGATCAAAGACTGGATATTAGCTATGACCGGATGAAATCAAAGACTGGACATTAGCTATTACCGGATTAGATCAAGGACTGGGCATTAGCTATGACCGGAACAATGTCACAGCTGCAGAATGTTTCCAGCGAACCCTAACCCAATGCATAAACGTGCGTACAGCATATATATAAGCATATCTATCTATCTATATATATATATATATATATAATTATATATATATATATATATATATAAAATTATATATATATATATATATATATATAATTATATATATATATATATATATATTATATATATATATATATATTCGATATATGAGAATAAAATAAGACTGTTTCTCAATCTTCGGCGAAAAAAAAACCAGTCATGTTGAGGCCTTTCTCTTGCAAGCTCGGGGGTCTGGGAGAGCGCTGTAAGGTTCCTCAGTGGGTTGCCCCGATGCCAAAAGCGTTTTCTTGCATTTTTCACGGCTGAAACGTATTCTCCTGACATCTACAGCTCATTATTTATTAGTGGGGTTCGGGGCGAAGCCCCGACGCCAAAAGGGTTTTCTTGCATTCTTCACTGCAGAAACGCATTCTCCTGACATCTACAGCTTATTATTCATTCTATTATAAAGGACCTTTTGAAAAATGTTTGAAAATATTCTAATATGAATTTATAGTCCCTGAAAAGATAAGATACCACACATATTTAGATTAAGGCTTTGAGGATCGCCGCCGAAAAAAAAAATTATTCGATAAATAATATTCAATAAAATTCAAGCATAAATTGTGAATTATAGTCCTAAATTTATTTAACTAGAAAAATTTGGTTGGAAAAAGGCGACTAGGAAAAGATCTGGCTTTTCAACTCATCTCAACCGTGACTGTTATATTGAAACATTTTGTTTGAATTATAACGTTTCCAAAGCAAAGTCTTTCTTAAAATAGTTATGATAAATTCATGTGAAATTACACAAACTCTGTCTGGAAAGGGGAAGGGCGGTAAAATGAAAACGATTAATCCTCTCTCCTTTTTATAATTTCTGCTAATAATTGCATTTTGCATTAAAGAATAGGGGTTGGGCGACTCGATATAAGAATTTACTTTATAGCATATATAAATTATATTATTGACAGATTTCTTAAATTTTGTAATTTCTTACTATAATACAAAAAGAAAAAGTATTGGTTTGTCCGATGGGGGGAAGGTGATTGCATGTATCGCACTTCCACCTGTTTATATTATATAGATATTAGACTAATTTTGTTCACATACTATGAGTTCTCCATAAAAGTAGGACGCCCCCCCCCCCCTATACACACTCAAAAGGTTTAGATGGGAAGGGCAGTAGAGGTATTCGCTCCTCCACTTCCAATCGGCCAACAGATGAACGACATAATATAGAGACCGGTTAAAATACCAATAACAAGTTTTAATCATATAGATATTTAATTGATTTTGTTAGCAATCTGTGATTTCTACAAATAGATAGGACCGCTCCCCCCCCCACTCGAAAGTTTATGCCATCGCCCCCTCCCGTCCCTACCAAATCGGCCAAAATACTAGAAAGGGGGGTCGAAATAATCTAAAAATAGGTTGAAATATAAATAATTAGTATATATTATTAACATAAGTAACAAATTCGTATACAAATTGTGTGAATTCTATACTAAAAGTCGTCCGCCCCCCCCTTGGGGGGGGGTCGGCCGAGTGGAAGGGGGCCATCGCACCTACCGCCCCCCCCCCCGGATCCGCCAGTGGTGTCGACACAGTTTGGGATCAGCGGCATCACATGTTCTTCAACGGTGTAGCACTGCATGCTGCAAGCTACTTCCAAGTTGAATTCCGAAGCCTTTTCGGTGTTTGGGCATAGCTGCAAAGCATCAGAGGTTTGAATTCAAAGTTATGTTTCTCCTAGGAGGGAAGCCAGCCAAGGTAGCGAGCTCCTCCTGCCCCGAATCTTACTGGTTTAAGAGACAGTTAGTCGCCTTTCCCCCTTCTCCTGTCAGTGACAACATTTTCGCCGGACCCAATGTCTGAGCCACACGTGAAGTCCAGGAGTTGGACTGTCAGAGGCGACCCTTATGGAATTTACAGCACGAAGAGCTTCACTCTTACAGAGCCAGCAACGCCGCTGATCCCACATTTGCCGTACTTTTGGATACATCAGCTGTGTGGATAGGGCGGAACTGCTGTGTGGGCGACATCATTCCGACCTTAACTAAAGTCCAGCCATTCATCTCATTTCTATGGGACGATCCATAGTCTCTTCGCAACTGAAATAGGACATAGTAGCCTAAACATGGAAAACTGTACACAAAAAGCTCACCAAAACAAGAGTACTTAAACTTTCTCAAATCTTTTATCTCTGAGACTGAAGATTTTGTCTGTTCTTTGTATAACTTCTTGTGTTCAGTGTTCAGCCTGCACCCGGTCTGTTCCAAATACGGCTGGCTTTGCAAGGTCGTTATCGTCTGACCCCGATCTAAGACGTAGACCTTTTTGTGGCCTATCTTGTGACCTGTCTCGATTTTAGTGTTGGTCAACTGAGAATTGGACAAGAGACTAGATCTGTCTTTCTGAAATATTCGTTCACACATAGCTACTGTACTACAGGATGCTACATACTATTTTCATCCGATCTTACAAGCTAACAAAGTTATTCTTTACTCATCTTACATAAACACAGATTGTACTTCGCTTCCATGCTTTGTACATTATCTCTAGATTTTTTTGTGTCCTGGTCTGCAATAGTTTCTGAAGTCTAATAAATGAGTAATTTTTGATTAATTGACTATTTACATGCTATATTAATTAACTGTTCTTTAACTAGTTTTTATTATTCAAAAAACATTTAGACCAGATCCAGATCAAAGTTAGATAAATAGAGCCTTCACATTTTTCACTCATAGTCTTGTACATACAAATATGGATATTTGGTTTATGTCTCTAGTTTTACATACACAGCGTCAACAAAGAAGAAATTAATATGAACAGTTGTCATTTATTCTCAGTATTTTGTTTTTTATGTGTTCAAAATGTCAGTGGTAGCGGCATGACATTCAATATATTAAATTTGAAGTGCGCAAAAAAAAGTGTGCATATTGTGTGTGTGTGTGTGTGTGTGTGTGTGTGAGAGAGAGAGAGAGAGAGAGAGAGAGAAAACAAACTCTGATAGTTAATGAGTATTTTCTATTTTTATGTCCGAAGCTATCTCTCATTTAGCATCACGGTGTTAAAGCCTTGCCAGTATGTGGAGTTAAAGCCCCTATTGCTGGAGGTCGATGTGAAGACTACAGAAATCTTCAAATACAAAATTTAATCAAATACTCAGAAAGACACAAAGATAAAGGCACATTCCTCGTTCCATATGCTAGGACAAATTCGTACAAATACTCCTTCTTCCATAGTGCTATTAGAGCATGGAATGGGTTGCCTGAGCTAGCCAGAAAAAACAGTGACTTGGCAGAATTTAAGTCATTGGTTAATATGCATGACAGAATGCATGACGCGTAGGACGTAATCATCTTCTTTTTTTGTAAGTAACGTCTGAGCTGAGGTCCATGTTTTTTTCACTGTCCATAAGCTTTATTGGTCACCATCTCTCTCCACGATGGCAAATCACGTAGCGTTCGGGCGCATATAGTGCGGAAGGCTCTCTCCGCTGAGATTGGTAGTCCGATTAATCGACTTCCACAGCTTCTTCCCAGATGGTGCCCTAGGATTTTATCTTTGAAGAAGGTGCGATTCCTCACGAAAGATGGCGGGGCATTTATACCGCAAGGGTTGGAGCCTGGGACCATCAAGATAGCAGTCAAGAGTGCTTACCACACAATGTGCCAAATAAACTGATGTAGGCCCACTTGTACAAGATTTAGATCTATATTTTATTTCAAAAGATATCCTTGATGTAATAATAATTCGAAAAAAAAGCGACAACTTTAGATTTTGATTCTATTTCCGTTTTTTCATTGGTCGCGAACCAAAACAAAGTCACGGGACAATGTAGAGATTTTAGATCTAGATCTAGATTATGTTTCATTTAGGCCAGTAGAGTGGTTGATTTTACGACAGTTCCCTGTGACTTTGCCTAATAATTTAAACAAGGATCTGAATTGCTATTTACCTTGTTTGAATCAAGACCTGCACATTATCAATTTTCTAACCCCCAATCCAACATGAAGGAACTTATTTACATTTGTTTACTGGTCATGATTTGCCAAGTGAGGAAAGTGCATGGTCAGGTAATATTAATATAATATTTAAATATAAAAATAGTTAGATCTAGATCTAGATCTCTATAAAATAACAATAAATAATAATGTTATAATATACTCATCATATAGATTCTAGATATAGAATCTAGATCTAATTAGTAATTATCTTTATGATTTATGATAAATTTATCTTATTAAATTATATTTTTTTATATTATAAAAATGATATTATAATTAAATTATTATCAGATCTTAGATTAAAATCTAATACTTAATACTTCATTACTACTAATAGTTATTTAAAATTTTACTTTGTAGGAATCATCATCTGTCATCATGTTACCGTTGTTAGGCAACTTGAACTTTTTCACTTGTTCATGTTCAACTAAAGTTACTAAACTCTAGTAGTCTCATAGTACTAGATCTAGATCTCTAGGTTAATATATATATAATATACTATTATAATTATATAGATCTAGATAATAATAGATCTAGTAAATTTACAATGTCTTCGATTCAGAAGATTAAAGATGTTTGCATTGTTTTACTTGACTATAGTATATCATCTAGTATATGCAAACCCTGTTGTGACTTGCATGTTTTTCTGTATCTCATGGAGACAAAGCTGTCTATTTTTTCTTTTCATCTTCTGGACCTGTCTTTAATAAGGGCTTTTTTGGGTCTCAAATGTGTGTCCTGCAGCCTTTGTGAGAGCTCTCCTACTGTCTCTTTCAGAGACCATCTTTTGTCAGCTTCTTTCCTCTTTGTTAGTGAGGGCGATATAACGCCAGAAGACTGAGTTGACCTTTATAGCACTTACGGAAGGAAAGAAGATCGCCTTTGTCATGCGGTCTGGCCCAGGACAGTTATCGAATGGTAATTAGTGCTTCCATATTGTTCACACTGGCCTCCAGCAGAACATAACTATTTTTTAATGTAGTCTTGCCATTTTGTAGTGAAGGCACCTTAGATTGAAGCGTTCAAGGTACTTGTCACAGCCTCAATAAGACATTAAAACAGTGTCCAGAAAACACATAAAAAGAAACCTTTGATCCTAGAGAGGAACTGAAATTTAAAAGGCAGTTACTATTTAAGCTCAGTTGAGATCAGATGTATCAGATGTCAATGGAATTCA
This sequence comes from Biomphalaria sudanica, assembly GCA_036873155.1. NCBI lineage: Eukaryota > Metazoa > Mollusca > Gastropoda > Planorbidae > Biomphalaria > Biomphalaria sudanica. Next base: position 224,260 of record JAZGLO010006345.1, on the reverse strand, counting down.
TTATAACTTATACTCTAAAATATTTTTCATACTATGGATTACTTGTATCATGTGTCACTACTAATTCATATTTGATTGTCTGTTCTTCTTATTAAATATATTGTCTGCTGACATAACTGTGTCCAGTGTATTTAAATCTTTGTTGTGATCTTAAGTTTGACTCAAAATTCATTCAAGTACATAAAACAATACATCTTTAGGAACAACACTAACACCCTGTGATAGTAAGTGTGTTTGCCTTGCCTGGCTACTAGTTTATTGTGTGTGACTGTGTATGAAATAACCAGTTGGCCTTTATTGTACATGGATGAGTGAACAGCAAAGAAAGTGTGTAAGTCAGGACTGTGTAAAAAGGGGAAGGACACGAATAGCCGACTAATAAAGCAATGTGTTAATGGAGACTATTGTTGTTTTTAGTGTGTCTATTACACACCCTATATAATAGGGGAGGTTACAGACCCATAAATGGCTTCAATAGAGCACCCAGGTCTCAGAGCCATACATTCACTTTCTATAAGATAATTACTTAGAGACTTTATTAGTTAAAATTAGATTTTCAGATCTCAAATTCTAGTCTAGATCCAGATCTGTAATAGTATAATAATAATATTGATCCAATTATATTAATAATATATTTTAAAAAATATTCTTAGAATTAAGATTGACTTGTAAGATCTAATCTTAGCTTTAGTATTACAATAACACCATTACTGTGCCATACTGTGGTGAGTTAAGGAAATGTAGCTTTGTCATTAATAACATTTTTCCTAATAAAAATATGTAATCCTCTTAACATCTATGCTAGCCCTAGATGGCATCTTGTTAGGTAATTAAAAAGGTAATCTCATTTCAATGGAAAAGTAGGCTTATAAATAATGTAACATATATTTGAAACGTTATTCATTGCTGATGATGAAGCACATTTCCTTCAATCTGTGTCTGGGGCGCTGGGATTAGCAACACAATTCTCCTCTAGTACATGTAGTTATTGTAGCCTTCTATTTTCTTTTATTTGGGGTATGCCTTATTAGTGGGCATATCTATATATAGTAAGTGTTGTATCCTACACTATTCTATACAATGAAATGCTCTTCACAGAGAAAAAACTTTAAAAGGAGCAGACTACGGCGGAGCATTTCAGACTTAGACTTAGAATAGGTCCTCCCAAGCCGTTCGGCGCATTTGGCGGCAAGCTGTCTCCATAAAGATCTGTCATTGGCAATGTCTGAAGCCTCCTCCCACCTGGTGTCCACTGTTCTGAGGTCCTCCATGAAGGTGTGTCACCAAGTAATACGAGGACGTCCCTGTTTGTGCTTTCCTTGTATTGGCTTCCATGTTATCACAACTCTTGGTGTGCATTTCAGACCAGCCATTAAAAAAAATATTTAAATCCTGACCTGAATCCTGAAGAAATTTTACTTTAGAGATCAGCTTTGCAAGTAAAACACTGATAGGCATTGCTGGATATATGACATACAAACCATGATGGATAGAATGATCTTTATGGTATTAATGGATACAATACTTCCGAGTTGTGTGGTATGTACTCCAGACTGTTGTCATGATGTTCATGGGTTTCAACTCTGCCTGCCACCATGCCCTGCAATCCTGCAGGGGGGTTTTAAGCTAGGATGTAATCATCTTAACTTTCTAAAAACAGCAATAGTTTGCTTCAGATGTTCCTTCAGATTTGAAGATAATTACATCATAGCTCAAACCTCCTGCAGGACATCAGGGGATGGCCCCAGGCAGGATTTGAACCTGGAACCATCAAGATTTGACAGTCCAGACAGAGCACATATCATATGACCAGGCAGCCATTTAAAACATCTTAAAGCTGTTACAAGTGAAGTCTCTTTAATCTAGGTCAAATAGTATAAAATTAATGCAACATTAATTCATAGTTGCAAAAAGATATCCTGCTGCATTCATTGGGCAGATGATGTATAGCTCATCTACCTCTATGGCCGACAGTTAGCAAGGGTGCCATGTGGCCACTAAGCTCCATTTAGAGTTGGATGGACTCAACTGAAATATAACTGAAGATCATTACATTCGGATTAATCTGTGGCCAATCATCACAAATCATAAATCATTTTTAAGAAATAAAAAATTTTTCAGAATTATATTGTATTAGTGAACCACTGTCTGTCATGTACTTGTTAACACAGCACACTGTGTAGTTAAAAAGTAATATTGTTTGGTTTTATTTTGCTTTTACAGAGTGTGAATGTGACTTGCCAGAAAGGACAGTATCCACCTGATCCAAAGTAAGTATTTGTTCCTCATGTCTTAGGATCATTTTCTCATTCGTGGCCACACTGTAACTTTTTTATCAACATACTACAATCATACTGATGCAGTACCAGTAAGTATATATTGGCCTGGGGTGTAATAAGAATGCCATGACCTAACAACTATCTGTAAAAGTTATCTGAAATTTAAAAATTAGGAAACCTTATAATATATATAATCCTATGTAGCATATATTACTACACTGATAATGAAATTACTAACATAATTTTTCCGTTTTCTAGATCCAATAAGATATTTAGATTTTCTAAAAATGTAAAATAATCTCAAAACTACTGTGTTTACATTTAAAAAAATAAATAAACAAATAACAGGGGAAGTAATTTAGCTCCCTTTATTATGTGAGTTAATTAAGAAAAGATGTTTGATTCTTTTAGTCCATGTATATTGTTTTCTTGTTGATTTGTGAGGCTAAGCTGCATTTCCTCCCCTTCCTCCTGCAACTATACACAGCTAGGCCAATATTTGAGATGTATTGTTGATAGACTTTTGCAATAAATAACTTGAGAATTATTGCATTTAGGCCAAGAATTTTTACTAGTTGATATAACTGATAAACATGATAATAGGCTTAATCAACTTCATTATTTTATTCTAATTATTTATTTACTATCTTGAACAAGTGATTACTTTTTTGTGTAACTGTAGTGTCGTCAGCACTGATAGCATTGACCAGTTGGCAGCATAAGTGTTTCAACATTATTTTCTTTTATGTGCCTGCTTATTGAACTCAACCATTTTAATGGTCTTATCCTGACATATCTCAAACTTCTTTCTTGTTTTCATGATTAGAATCACTGAATGTGATTTCAAACTTTTGTATATTTCATGCTATAAGCATGTTTTAGTGCACTCAGGTCCTATCTCTTTTGAGTCAGGATTCAAACTGGAGCCCCTTTGATAGCTAGTGAAGCAGTTAATGTATCACATTCCACCAGATATTTGAAACTCTTGAAGGGTTTTAAATTGATTTTAATTCACAATTATATTTTCAATAGTGAAATAATTCACCTGTTTCCTAACCTCTAAATCTTCTAATTGCTGGTACACAAGCAACAAAATAGTTTATTTTCACTGGAACTTTCAAATATTTTTTGTTTTACCTAGAACAAAAGTTGGTACTTTCGTCATCAACCTAGATTTACCTCCAGAGAAACGATGGGCTGAACTTGGTGCAGCTAAAGGCCCACAGGTACAGACTTAACTTTCAGTTTCATTTTCATTTCTCATGTACCTCAATAGGACCAAATTCTTAAACTTATTTCAACTCAGATTAAATGTTTGTTTTTTTTTTGAAGTGATTTAAATGATTGTTTGTTTTTTTCCTTCAGATTTTATATTTGATTGCTGGCTTCAAGGAGTTTGTAACTGACTGGGGTGCAGCAGGTCAAGCGCTAATTAATTTTGTTGATTCTAAAGGTGTAAGTCAAGAAATGTTATGTACTAGGAAACCATTATAGTCACAAGCTTATTAAATATTAAACTATTTCTTAGCAATTATGAAATCCACTTTTTTAAATCCTTGACACCCAATGAACACAATTAGAAATTCATTAGTTCTGAAAAAGTCAAACCAAATTAAAATTTTAATGGTCATCATTATTTCTGTGAATGCAGGGTAACCTGGATGACACTTTACCATATCCGTTTGCTTCTGAAATTAAAGGGCTCGCTAATGCTGTTGGCATGAATCTAGGTGAATTAAATTTATTAGTATATTTTTTGCACTTGAAATCTTAGATTTTTAAATATTTTCTCTAGAATATTTTTTCCTCAATGCTTTAATAATAATGTATTTATTTCTTCTTATTTTTACCTTTATTCCGTTGTGTTTTAAAAATATTTTAAAAATTAAAATCTACTCACTTGTTGAAATAAAATAAAGATTAAAGGAAAGTTTCCTGATTCAGATCTTGCGTTTTATAGGGCAGAAGATGTAACGGTAATCCGGACACCACAATGACCTACGGTCTTTACTTTCCCCCAACCAATGTCAGGTACCCATTAGAGCTGGGTGGACTCAGAGGTGCCCAAAGATCCCTAAAGTTAAAATCCCTGTTCTCACCATGATTTGAACCAGGGACCCTGGTTTGGAAGTTAATTGCTTTTCCGCTCAGCCACAGTGCCTCCACTTGTTGAAATACTCATCAGATAATCCTCTCAGTATTCCTCAGATTATTGCTTAATAAATAGAACATCAACCCCCCCCCCCCCCCCCCCCCAATATCTTTGTTTCCCAAAGAGGAAGGTGTGCTACAGTACTTTGATCTAATCTCAGACTTCCAGGGAGATTTTTAATGTTCTTTTAAATGTAGATGTATCTTATGATCTGTACGTTGAACTCTCACTTTGCACTTAACCTTTTTTTTATCTAGGTGAAATGGTTCTGTACAATCTCTTCTATGAGTTTTTTACTGTCTGCACTTCCATTGTTGCTGAAGATTCTCTCGGTAATTAGACTATATCTTAATACTGTTTTATTGTTGCTTGTTGTTGTGTTTTCATATTTTACTGACTTTGCTTAAAGTTGATATTTTTCTTCTACAACATTTGGTTCTGTAAGTTTTGCACTTCAAACTAAAAAAAAAAAAAAGTCATTAATGTAATTTGAACTAAATAACTAAACAGACGTTAAGCTACTGATCAATGTGCATTATTAGATTGATTAGAATAAGAAGCAAAGTTAAAGATGGTCATGAGTGCAAAAACAGTGCATCCCTCAGTAACTGGCTAATATTTTTATTTTCTTAGGCATATATATTGAGCATTGTTTTTTTTTTTCTGACCTAAAGAGTGATCTTGTATTAAAATTCCAGGGCAACTTTATCATGCTAGAAATTTGGACTTTGGTCTTTTCATTGGGTAAGTATTTTTTTTTAAATAATTCAGTCATTTTGAAGTTCATTGTATATATATATATATCTGGATTATTGTTACTGTGATTGCTTTAAAAAGCATTAAAAAAAGCAAGTTGTGCAACTTGAATTCAAAATCAGGGCTCAAGTCTCCTCAAGGGTACTAATTCTACTTATACCATCCCTTCTGTCAAGTGCAATTTCTTTCTCCTGTTTGATACCAAACTAAATAATTAATTACCAGCAGTAAATTAACTGATTGGTTGAATTTTTTAAAAATTGATTTTTGTTTTGCCAGGTATGAGAAATAATCGTGCTAAATTTCAACTTGATCTGAGATTGAGTGTGTTAAAATTTTTACCAGACTAACAGAGTGAGTTAATGTATGCTTCGTAAAAATTGGGACCCGTTCCAAGTGTCTAACGTAGTCAATGGGCTAATTCAAATATATTGAAGGAAAATGTATTTGTGCCTCTAGAAATAAATTATTGAACTGCTTCATTGATAAACTTTTGTACTGTTTAGGTGGGACATCAAAAATAAAACATGGGCCATCACCGAGAGATTACGTCCATTGATTGTCAATCTGGACTGGCAGAAGGGCGGCAAAACAGTTTTCAAGTCAGTCAACTTTGCTGGATATATTGGAATACTGACCGCTGTTAAGCCAGTAAGTTCATGTGGCTGAATATACATTGACTGGATATAATAATTTCTAGGTGCCTCAGAAAATATAATATAGTAAATCAGTTGATTGGTAATATTAGACCTATGAATATGAAATATTTTCTCTACTATATATTTCTACCATTTGACCTCAAAGAAGAGGGCAGTTGAGAATTTTTGGGTTAGTCATAATCGCAAAGAAATATATTATTTGTAAGTAAGGGTAGCAGACCAATTTTCACTATTCCTTTAGTACCAAAAAATAAAGATTTTTAGGACATTGTCTTTTGAATTTTCCCTAAACATAAAAAAATGTTGCAAATCTTAAAACTGCCCCCCCCCCCCCCAAAAAAAAACAACAACCCCCCAACCAATTACTAAAGTGATTTAGAACACTCTTTCTTCATTTTACTTGCATCTATATTGCTATTGTTATACCGTAGATATGCTGAGGTGGACAACTGAATTTCCATTTGTTCGCACCAATACAATTATCTTATCTTAAAAGACTTGCTATTTAAGATTTGACATTTTTTCTTGGCCTTAACATTGTCTTATATTGTTGTTATTTTTTTCAGCAATTATTTACATTGTCTTATATTGTTGTTATTTTTTTCAGCAATTATTTACATTGTCTTATATTGTTGTTATTTTTTTCAGCAATTATTTACATTGTCTTATATTGTTGTTATTTTTTTCAGCAATTATTTACATTGTCTTATATTGTTGTTATTTTTTTCAGCAATTATTTACATTGTCTTATATTGTTGTTATTTTTTCTCAGCAATTATTTACATTGTCTTATATTGTTGTTATTTTTTTCAGCAATTATTTACATTGTCTTATATTGTTGTTATTTTTTTCAGCAATTATTTACATTGTCCATGGATGAGCGCTTCAATCCTGATGGTGGATTTATTGGTGACTAAAGCAATTTACTTTTTGTTATTTATATAATGCAACACTTGAACTTGATTTTGTGAGATGAAAGACCAACAACTAATGCTGTGTATTATTGTAAACAGGTATAATAAAATGGATCCTTGGAAATCACAATGAGACTTGGATGAGTTTCTTGACTCGAGATGTGATGGAAAATGCCACAAGTTATGCCGAGGCCAGAACTAAGCTAGAAAAAACTGTTATGCTGGCTCCAGCTTATTTTATTCTGGGTGGAAATCAATCTGGACAGGTGGGAGACATTTTAGATTTGGCTTGAACATTTCTTGATTCTTTTATCTCTGGGATGTTTAAATACCATAACTTTGTTCATTAGGGTTGTGTTATCACCCGTGCCAGAGTATCTAATCTGGACAGGTGTGAGACATTTCAGATTAGGCTTGAACATTTCTTAGTACTTTTATCTCTGGGGCTAAAAGGTGGTCGACGTAACAGAGGCGCCCCATGGAAATGCTTTAAAGACCAGCTTAGGCGCCAACTTGCCTTAGCTGACATAGAGGAGAGCACCTGGTTGCATGTGGCCTCTGAACGAGACAGCTGGAGGTCACTCACAAAGGCCGTGGGATACAAATTTGAGACCAAAAGAAAATCCACTGCCGAGGACAGACGTAGACAGCGAAAAGAAAATCCACTGCTGAGGACAGACGTAGACAGCGAAAAGAAAATCCACTGCCGAGGACAGACGTAGACAGCGAAAAGAAAATCTAAATCGACCACCTGCGGACAATGATTATGCTTGCCCATGGTGTGGCAAAATATGTAGGTTACAGCTGGGGCTGCGCAGCCACAGGAAATACTGCATTCCTCACAAATCTTCGGACTCAAAGACAAGCCTTATTATCACCCGTGCCAGAGAATGTAATCTGGACAGGTGTGAGACATTTTAGATTAGGCTTGAACATTTCTTGGTTCTTTTATCTCTGGGGTGTTTAAATACCATATTCTTGTTCTATAGGGCTGTGTTATCACCCGTGCCAGAGAATCTAATCTGGACACCTGGGAAATGCGCAATGCATCAGGCTGGTATATACTTGAAACTAACTATGATCATTGGGAACCACCATTCTTCCTAGATGATCGCCGGACCCCTGCCCACAAGTGTATGGACCAAATGGGTCAAAAGGTCAGTAAATAGTAGTTCTTGACCGACAAAAAAAGGAATTTTTCAGGTCAACGATTCATAATTTCAAAAGTTATTTTAACTCACTCTGTAAAAGGAAGATGGCTAACTTAAGACTGCTGATGGGGTTTTAAAAAAAAAACAACAGGTGTGAACAGAGTGCAACATTTCATAGCAGACATAAAAGTAATATGTTGTTGTTATGTTTTATATGGCACATCAGTTGAGGTCATAGTCTTATAAAAACATATCCCTCTTTTATGAAAATCTGTTGAACATGATAATATAAAGGAGAGAAACTGATCAGCTATCTAACCTGTGGCAGAAAAACTAACGTTGCGATAGATTTTAAGGATTAGTTTTTAGTCTTTGTGTTTCTGAATCTGCCCTGAATATCTTTCGTAATCTCAAAATTTGTTGTAAAATTCCCATTTCTATTTGAGAATTAAAAGAACAAAAAGAAGAACAAAAAAAGTTGTATATAGAACTTGTGTTATCTAATGGTATCTTTGTCATAAGTTTGTAATGTATGTTTGTAGTTTGTTGAATGTATGTTTGCTGTCATTGGAAGTTTGATTCACAATCTGAAAAAAAAAATCCATCTTTATTTTTGTTTCTCTTGTGTTTCAGAATGCTGGTTTTGCTGGTATCTTCAATGTTCTTTCAACACAGCCAGTTTTAAACAAGGTACTGGGCTAGAGTTTGAATCTCCCTTAGCATTCCTCTGTCCCATCCATTAAAGTTAGTCAGTAAATAAAAAATGTGTGTTTAATTATGTAGAGAACTAGGTAATAATTATTAAAGAAAAACACCTTTAATATAAAATATGTCCTTTTTTTTCTCCATATATCTTATCTTATATAATACAGACGTTACTTCAAAAAAGAAGATGATTACGTCCTACGCGTCATGCATTTAGTCATGCATATTAACCAATGACTTAAATTCTGCGAAGTCACTGATTTTCCTGGCTAGCTCAGGCAACCCATTCCATGCTCTAATAGCACTAGGGAAGAAGGAGTATTTGTACAAATTTGTCCTAGCATATGGGACGAGGAATGTTCCTTTATTTTTGTGTCTTTCAGAGTATTTTATTAAAGTTTGTTTTTGTATTTGAAGATTATGGTTCAGTGTTTTATGTATAATTGCTACTTTACTTTTGAGTCTTCTGTCCTGAAGACTTTCTAAATTTAGTGATTTTACTAATGGTGTTACTCTAGTCAAATGTGAATATTTGTTTGTTTTGAATCTCACTGCTCTATTTTGTGTCTGTTCCAGTTTCTTAATGTTTTCTTGAGTTGAGGGGTCCCAAACGGAGGATGCATATTCTATTATTGGCCTAACCAAGGTTAAATAACATTTTAGTTTTATGTTATTTGATTTATAGAAATTTCTTTTGATAAATCCTAATACTTTGTTTGATTTTTTGATAGTTTCATCAATATGCGCATTCCATGCCAGTTTTTCATTTATTATAACACCTAGGTATTTTGCGTTTTTAGTCTGTGTTACTGGTTTGCCATGAATAAGATAAGTGGAATTAATTTGTTTTAGGTTTTTTGTTACTCTTAACAACTGACATTTTTCTGGGTGGAAAGACATGCTCCAATTTGATTCCCATTTCTGTAATTCATCTAATTCTCTTTGTAAAATATCTGTGTCTTGTGTTGTTTTTATTGTTCTATATATTAGGCAATCTGACTTTTGTTCCTGAAGTAATGCAATTTGGTAAATCATTTATGTAAATTAAAAATATTAGTGGACCCAAGACTGTTCCTTAAGGTACACCTGAGTTTACTGTTATCGGTGTTGATTTATAGCCATTTATTTTTACAGTTTGTTCTCTCCCTATCAGAAAATCTTTAATCCACTGATGCAATGGACCATTAATGCTGAAATATTTTAATTTTTTAAGCAAACTATGGTGGTGAACTTTGTCAAAAGCCTTAGAAAAATCTAGTAAGATAGCATCTATTTGTTCACTATTATCTAAACCTTTTGAAAAATCATCAATTAGTCCTATTAGTTGTGTTTCACATGATCTATATTTCCTAAAGCCATGTTGGTATGGTGTGAGGACATTATGTTTGTCTAAGTGGTTTATGATGTTGCTACATATTATGTGTTCTAGGATTTTACATGTGATGCTGGTAAGTGATACTTTTCTGTAGTTTCCTGGGTCAGATTTTTCTCCTTTTTTAAATAGGGGGGTGACATTAGCTTCTTTCCAGTCCTTTGGTACTCTGCCCTGGTTAAGCGAAGCCTGAAAGAGTATTTTGAACACTGGGGCTAGCTCATAGCTTAGTTCTTTGAGTAATCTAGCTGGAATACCATCAGGTCCAGACGCTTTATTTGATTTGGTGTTGGCTAATAGTTTTTGAATTCCATTTTCTTGTACTACTGTATCTTCTATGTTGTTTACTTGGTTCAAATTCAGTAAAGGCTGAGAATGCTGATGCAAAGTATTTGTTTAGGATGTTTGCTTAAGTTTCATTATCATTATATATTATGTTATGTTCATCTTTTAATGGCGCTATGCCTGTTGTTTCCATTTTCTTAGACTTAATGTATGACCATAGGTTTTTGTTGTTATCTTTAGATATTACATTGTTTATGTATTCACTCTGCAGCTGTCTGCTTACTTTTTGGGTTAAGTGTTTAATTTTTATATACTTTTTGTAAACTCTTTCTGCCTTAGTTTCTTTAAATTTTCTATATAGGTTTTCCTTCTGTTTACAAAGCTTCTTTATTAAACCAGCATTTATTTATTTTGTTTGATGTGTATTTAGTTGGTATATGATTTTCTATAATGCTTTTAAGATGGTTTTTAATGAAATTCCAGAGGTCATCGACTGGTTGGTTAATGTCTTTTTCTAATAAGAATGTTTGTTGAAAGTTTAATGCATCTTGGTGTAGTTGTATTAGGTTACATTTATTCCAGAGTAAGATTTTTCTTTAGGGTTTTGTATTGGCTACTGCTTTTATCTGACTGTATTTTTATGATCTCATGGTCTGATAGACCAGGGATAATATCATAATCAACTACTAATCCAGGTCTGTTGATTAAGAAGAGATCTAATGTGTTGTTTAATCTAGTTGGCTTTTTAATGATTTGATCTAAACTTAGGTTGTGTAAAGTTTCTATGAAAAGCTCATTTATGTCCTTAAGGTTTTGGTGTTTATCTATGGTTAGTGTTTTCCAATTTATATCAGGTAGGTTGAAATCACCCATAATCCAAAAAACTGCATTTTTATTTGTCTCTTTAAGTGTAGTAATCTGATGCTGCCTATTATTAGGGATGTTGATGTGGTATTAATTTTACAAAATGTTGATTCTATATTTTTTGAGTTAGGTACGGTAATTTCTTCTGCTATAAGAGTGTTTTTTATTGCTAGAAGAACTCCTCCATGATTATCAGCCCTATCTTTTCTAAAAATTTCATAATTACTATTGAAAATTTCTGCATTATAAATTTCAGGATGTAGCCAAGTTTCTGTTCCTGCAATTATGTCTGGTTTCTCACATTCTAATAAAATTTCTAAGTCTGCTGTTTTGTTCCTAATGCTTTGAAAATTTATTACTAAGGTTTTAAGGTATTTTGGTATTACTTCTTTAGTAGGTTTGTTTAGTGAGGCTGTTGTATTAATTTTAGTAGATTTAGGTTTAACAGGAGTGGATCTGGCTAGTGGTTGGTGAGTTTGGTTTGGGATGGTGTTTAGGATATTGTATGGGTTAGAAGTGTCTGCATCAAAGGAATCAAACAGTCCTGATGTAAACTGAGGTAACCCACACGGTATACAGTGCCATGATGCGTCTTTGTTGCCTAAGGCATAATAATATTCATATGGAGACATGATGCATGCAGATGTTGCATCTATCTTTAGATCTAGGCCCTGGATTTGACTCTACATCTCCTGCTATTAATATTAACAGTGATAGGTATTTATTTCTGCTGTGTCTGATTGAGAACTTCCATTTGTAATGGGTAATCTTCTTTAATGTTATGGATGTGTATGTTAGGTTATTTTTGAAGTTGCATTGATCTAAAGTGTGATGATTGATTATGACTGTTGTTTCCTTTTTAAGTTTAGTGTTGACTAAGGTAGATCTAGTTCTGTGTTCAGCTAGTCTGTATTTAGTAATTATTAGGATAATATATATATGTTTAATTTAAAAAAAAAATTTTTTTTAAAGTATCATTACTTTTAGGGTTGTATTTTTAAGGTATCTTAAATTTCAAATCAATGAGATTTAAATAACAATACTTTTCATTGACTGTGCTTTTAAAAAAAGAGTAACACCTATAGTAAAATCACTAAATTTAGAAAGTCTTCAGGACAGAAGACTAAAAAGTAAAATAGCAATTATACATAAAACACTGAACCATAATCTTCAAATACAAAAACAAAATTTAATAAAATACTCAGAAAGGCACAAAGATAAAGGCACATTCCTCATCCCTTATGCTAGGACAAATTATTATAAAATGCTCCTTCTTCCCTAGTGTTATTAGAGCATGGAATGGGTTGCCTGAGCTAGCCAGGAAAACCAGTGACTTGGCAGTATTTAAGTCATTGGTTAATATGCATGACTGAATGCATGACGCGTAGGACGTAATCATCTTCTTTTTTGAAGTAACGTCTGTATTATATAAGATAAGATAAAAATAAACTTGAAACCATATATTTATGGAACAGAATTGGCTCTACTCTCTTACATTGTTTCCAGTTGACTTAGCCTCCTCACAACGCTGTTACACTTGTTCATGAATTTGTTTGACTTTGTTGTATCGTCCAAAAATCCTGTGACATCAGATAATTGTCATGTTATCATAGGCCTTTTTTATAACACCTAGTTAAGACGAAATATTTGCATTCATTATATTTTTCTAGTAGAAATTTTTAGAGGTGATCCATTGTGGATTTAACTTGTTGGGTATATTGTGGCAGGTTCTGAATCTTTTAGGCATAAATCCTACATTCCTCATTCAACCGCAGCAACAACATTTTTCTAAATAATACCAGAATCAAAGTTCAGCCTTGCCTGGATAACAATTGATACTTAGTATTAATCATTGTCATTGGTTGCTATAAGAAATAAGAACTCATTTTAACTCGGATAGTTATTATTTTGCTTTTCTTAGAGAATTAGTATCCTTAGAATATCCATTTCAAAAAAAGAATAACCTATTTGTGGTGCATTTAAAATGTTAGCGTTACTGTTTGTAAAATGTTTGACGTTTCGGATGTTGCTTCAGAATTGAAGATAATTTACTTCTTGCTCCAAACCTCCCGCAGGATGACGGGATGGGATAGGGCAAGTTTTGATCCCTGGACCATCGATAAGTCCAAATGACAGTCTAGCATGCAAACTGCACACGCAGCCAGTAAATAATTAAAAGCCATATAATGTTATAGTCAATACCTAAATGCAATATATGGTGATGATTCTGAAGATTAAGGATGAGTCCAATGTTTCACATGACTTCTGTTCTATACAATCTTACAGTAAATCACTAAATGATATATTATGTTTGTGGTTGCTGTTTCTGTTGTGTGTGATATAGAAATGAGCAACATTCTGTATTTATTTACAGCTGACAACCTATAGTGCACTGATGCAGGTGTCTACCGGTAATTTGGAAACATATATACAGACATGTCCAGACCCTTGCAGTCCCTGGTAGTCAATTTTGCAGTGGACATTTCAACCTGCACACAATTTATTGTTAACTAATCCAACAGATGTTTTTTTTATCTGATTAAAAATTTCTCCATGAATTATTTGTCATCTGGTAGAACATTTAAAAAAAAATATTTTAAGATTTAAAAATAAAAAATTTATTATTTATTTAAAACTCGTTAAAACACTAAATTTGAAGAGCTTTGTTTGCATTAGTTCATTTCCTGTCCCCATTGAGATTATACCTCAGTGTCACTTGAATGTACACTGCTGGTATTTAGTGTGTACCACTACTTTGATGTTTAAGTTATATTCTGTTTATCTTGTGCCTCACTGACTGGCTAAAACCAGAATTTTCATTGCAGTCCCTTTTTTTTTTTAAAAGGAAATGTCATAGACATAGAAATATATAGACTGGCCATCAAGTTGGATCTTGTTTGCATATTTTTTAATGCTGTCTTTACCGATAATGTAAATGTCTTGGCTGTTTAAGAATCCCAAGTTGTTTATATTTATATGTGATAGACATCTTGTAGAAACTTTGTTTTATATAGGCTATGTTTATAAAAACAACAGTTGTTAAAACTTCTCAATAATTTATATAGGCTATGTTTATAAAAACAACAGTTGTTAAAACTTCTCAATAATTTATATAGGCTATGTTTATAAAAACAACAGTTGTTAAAACTTCTCAATAATTTATATAGGCTATGTTTATAAAAACAACAGTTGTTAAAACTTCTCAATAATTTATATAGGCTATGTTTATAAAAACAACAGTTGTTAAAACTTCTCAATAATTTATATAGGCTATGTTTATAAAAACAGCAGTTGTTAAAACTTCTCAATAATTTATATAGGCTATGTTTATAAAAACAACAGTTGTTAAAACTTCTCAATAATTTATATAGGCTATGTTTATAAAAACAACAGTTGTTAAAACTTCTCAATAATTTATATAGGCTATGTTTATAAAAACAACAGTTGTTAAAACTTCTCAATAATTTATATAGGCTATGTTTAAACCAATTGTTGAACTTTGCTTTCCAATTTGCCTAAAAAAAAAAAATGATAACACATTACATTTGACCTGTGGATGTGAGTAGGTCTGTCGACCTAATGTTGAGAAATAGTTTAAAAACTTGGATTTAACATTTGTCTGATGTTTACAAGGAACGATCATTGTTGTTTGTCTGTCAAAAGTTTTGTTATATGTTTGTTTTTGATCACCTGAAGTGCAATTAAATGTATATTTTTACAACAATAGGACATTCCTCTGACCACTAATACTTTGTTGATATCCTCATGGTACATTTTGATCTCATTTTAATTGAACACTTGACCAGCAGGTCAGAATAAAAAAATTTACTTACTGAGAGATGGACTATGTAAATGTGACACAGTTTTGTTTCGTTCCTCCTTGTAGTTTCATGTTTTACTAAATGAAGAGAGGGATGATGGGAAGACAGGAAACAAAAATGTCAAACCTCACAACGTCTGAACATCTTTTCATCCCATTCATTCACACACAGAGGTTTTAAATATCTAGTTTGTTGTAAATATAGATAACCGAAAAGACACAATTCTTTCTCTCTCTCTCTCTCTCTCTCTCTCAAACACACACACACTAACTCACTGAGTGCCATAGTAAAATAGAAAATTTTAAAAATTCTTTTACTAAATTTTTTTCTTTTTTTTTTTTTATACAGTAACTTTTTTGAATGTTGCTAAACGTTCTCAATCGTTTATGATTTAAATATAAAATTTTGAAAAAAAAATTGTTGCAGAGTTTTATTGTAATAAATTTTTATTAATTTGCTGCTTAAATACAATTTTTACATTGTATTTACCACTTCCTCTGACCCACTACATGGAGGGCATTTCTATTGAAGGTTCTGTGTTAGAGAATCTTCAGAATGTTCTATGCAGGATTCAAATATTTTTAAGGACAATTTTACAATGTCATCATCTTTAAGCTGAGTGAACGTCTGACAATTCTGACTGTTTGTGTGGGTAGTGTTACTATGACTTGTGACAATCCTTTAAAATAAAAAAAAACAACACCTCACTACTTGATACTAAATACAATTCAGGTATAACTAATTGCTTTTTTAAAAGTCTAATATTTAAGACTACGCCTAACGATGCCCTTTGTTATTTGTTTCTCATGTGATGTCTACCTACCAGACAAATGTTTTATTTTCTTACTATTTATGTTTGGAATAAAAAAAGGATAATGTTTGTATTTAGTTTGTTTTTCCTTCCTATTTCTTGTTTCAACAGTAAACCACTCTCCACTTTCTAATGTCTCCGCAATGTAAAACATTTCCTTCACTTTGGCTAGA
Organism: Biomphalaria sudanica; assembly: GCA_036873155.1. Lineage (NCBI taxonomy): Eukaryota > Metazoa > Mollusca > Gastropoda > Planorbidae > Biomphalaria > Biomphalaria sudanica. Next base: position 208,318 of record JAZGLO010006345.1, on the reverse strand, counting down.
GCTTCTTTTCAAGAAAAATCAAATTAAATCAATCTTCAGAAATCTGAATAGCCTCTTATTTACTTTCCAATTTTTACAAAATTTAAATTTAATTACACATTAGATTTCCATAATATTTTATGCCTGAAGAATGTCGTCAGTTGTTAAACAGTGACTATTGGTTGGCATCCTGATATTACGGTGCCAGCTACAAACTCAGTTAAAACATGTTTTAAAATCAAAGCAGTGTTCCTATACATACATGCAGCTGGTAAACATCTGAAAGTTAGGTTTCACGTTTTCCTTGGGATATTAATTATGATAAAAAATTTTAAACATTTTGATAGAATTTCATTACAAAATTTAAATATGCTTAGCCGAAATGAAAAAAAAACACCTTGAAATATGTAGAGATTTATACTTTGATTGTAGGTGTAAATAGAAATGCAACATTGAAATATTTTTTTAATAGTGAGAAATTATTAAAAGGAAACAAAAAGAGCAACCCGAAAATACAATATGATGTCCAAGTTTATTCAAGCTTATTGATGATAATGTTTCTTCATTAAAAATTTATCTTTACTATGTTTTCCGATTTATCTTCATTATTTCCCTTGATTTATCATCATTATTTCCCCTGATTTATCTTCATTATTTCCCTTGATTTATCTTCCTTTGCTGATGATGACTTAGCGATGTGCTTGTATTCTAAAGTGAACTCTCTGACCGCACGTCTTTCTGATGGTGTTCAGTGTCTGGCTGAGACTTCGCTAGCTTTTCTTTTTTGTATCTGTTGTGTCTGAGACTTGTCCTGATGTCTTGGACAATGTCTTCACCAGCGACCGTATGGTCATTTTATTGTCTTTGGTTCTAGCGGCGGATGTCGACCTGCCCCTGGGCACACTGAGGCTCCTCGTATGGCCAGCTTCCGGTTTCGTGTCAACACTGTTTACCCTTCTTCCGGTCAACTTAGCGCCAGCACCACGTAGATTCGGTTGGTCATCTGGTTTCGTCAAGTTGTCCCTTTCATTCAAACGCCTTGCAGCCTGTTTATGGACCACCTCGCTCCATTTGTACCGGGGCATTGAAGAGTTCGTCTCTAAAATGTCCAGGCGCTGCGGAACAACAGTTTCATCTTGATTTCTTGTGGCAATAGGTTTTTTTAAGCTCATGCAAGTCGTCTGCTCCACCTCCATCCTTCCCTGCATCCTTTTTCGCTTTCTCGCGCCTGTAATAGTATCCTCAGGAGAACGAGAAACACTGCTGCATGGCCCCGAAGAACTTATTTTATCCACATCTTCACTCTTACGCATTCTTTTGGAGGATTTGTTGGTCTTTTTGGTGGAGGAACCCTTTAACAACGACGCTTGCCTTTGAAATGTTTTGTGAAGGTGTGGTCGGTGCAAAAAGTTGTGGTGTTTATCCAGACATATTCGCTTTGTTTTGGCACGCTTTAGGAGATTTTTTAATTCGCAGCAGGGCGTTTTAGGAATCGGTTCGTCGTCGGAATATCCTTCGGAAATCAAACGATTAGAGGGCGAAGCCACGTTACGTTTTACAGATTCATTATGTAGGCAAATAGTTGACGGCGTGCAGTTACATCTTTGAGGTGAGTTCTCAAATAGGTGCACAATGGATCTGACAGGGCTCCCAGATGACGAAATTGGCCGATTTCTAGACTCGCTACGTTTTCTGGCGGCTTTTGGGGATTGTGGGAGGTTGACCTGAATTCCTAGTTCTCTGTGAGCGTTTCTGTTCACTTGGAGAGCTTGGTTGTGCGCGGATTTACTGGCTCGTAGCCGAAGCATTTTCTTGGAGTCTGACAAGACCTTCATCATGGGAACTTTCCTTTTAGCATGCATCGAGCATCTGCAATCTCCAGAGTCCCGCAGCGCCACAGGTGGTCGGGAAGAACTGTTGTCCACTTCAGTGGCTTGTAAGTCCAGGTCACAACTGAGAAAGTTAAAAAAAAAACACAAAACTATTACCAGGCTTAGACAAATTATTCCAAAAACAATTAAATCCGTTTCATTAAGTTCATAATACATTGCCTCTGTTTAGGTCATATTAGTTTATTTCACTGCCATTATATCAACGTCACATTTCTGTGTATAGTGTAATCAAAGTTTTATTGATTTTATTGTTCACAAGAGAAATGTGTTCAAGTTATTTATAGGTCTATTTATTTAAAATATAATACGCCTACATCGGTTTAGTTGTACAAGCTGATTGGAGCTGCGAAATAACGCCCGAACCAACGAGTCGATTTTTTGTGTGTCAAGGTCAGCCTTGTAGTTTGCGAGTGGGTAAAGGGGGGGGGATCATATTCTTAAAGCCTGGCCAAGCGCTATCCTCCCACATTACTGAGGCCAACATAATGGTTTTTGCTTTCTTGTTATTTAAATTTCTTTTCTTTAACCCGTTTTAAACCGAGACCTTTCGTTTAGAAGGCCTCACCACTGATCTGTAACGTCAGGACCTGTGGGCAGTGGAAACCGATAGCTTGTTGCCACGTCGTACAGACCTGTGGCGACTAGCTATTGGTTTAAGCTGCCCACATGTTTGCCTTCTATGACGATATGTCTAGTTTAAGCCAAGGTTTGCCAATGCAGGCCAGAGTAATCTTTGCTCTTGGTATGTTTGTTTGGTAGTTTATGGTTTCAGTTAAAACAAAATTGTTGTAGGACGTTTTAATCTTCTGTTTTGAAGTAACGTCTGTATTTTATAAGATAAGAGAAGAGAAATGTTATCACAAATAAACTTACAATGCATCTCCAATGATGTCCTGGTCATCTGCGGAATAAAACATGGACATAATTCACACACAAACCTTTAAAATGAATTGAATTCACACACAACTATTTTGTTCTCATCTGCACTACAACAGTGATCCTCAAGCTACTTTCCGCGGGCGATATTCAGCACGTTCTTTACGGCCCCTTAAGATTTTTGCCCACAGCACACAATAAGGCCATAAAGTTCCGTTGGAATTGACCATCTATAAGCTGTGAGGCGGCCCGTGACATGCGTGCCGTGGTTGAACAAGGTTGATCACTACTTGAACTAAAACATACAGTTACTTTGTTACAGTGTTGTTTGTGTTTGATCTAGTTGAACTCAGGATCACCATGATGAGGATTACAGCGCTTGCCTGTATGCTGCCATTTACATTATTTAAAATATATTCGCATATATCTCAAGATACAGGCACACAACCCCTTTTTTTATATTCTCAATTTGTTCCAATTGAGATTAAAACAGAACTCTACTTGAAGTGTGAGCCAATAGATTGAAATAAAGACAGTAGACCCAGACAAATAAATCCTTCGTGGGGGAGTTTTTTTTTAATAAAAAAATGGGTTTAGGGATGAGAGAAAGGAGAATCCAAATTTAAAGAAATAAAGCACACCTCACCCGGCCCTACCCACCTTATCACCAAATAAAAGTTTCATATTTTTTTAAAGTAAGGATGACGTCTTTGTTGTGTATATTCCGTACATTACATATGTATATATATATTTTTAAAACCGCACCAACTACATGACTTGCTCATCATAGTACCATCTCCCTTTTACCTGTTATTAGTAATTTGGTTTGTGGGGCGCCACAAATGATCAGGTCACCATCTTTCTCCATTCCTCCTTGTTTTTTACCAGAACTAGAGTAGCTGCCCATTCACTGATGCTGTCATCTCATCCCTTTCTTATCTGCCTGTTCTTCATTTCCCTGGAACTATTCCCTGCAGGAAAGTCTTGGCGACCCCGTGGACCTGGCGCTGTGGCAGTCTTAGCCTGCGTTTTTTTTTTTTTTTGGCTAGATGGTCCTCGTGATGTCATTGGGATCCCATTCCAGATGTCCCCATTAGTGATGCTGTCTTAGTAGGTTATAGATCTACCTAAAGTCATTCTGGAGGCGCGGTGGCTGAGAGGCAAAGCGCTTGGTGTCTGAACCGGGGGGTCCCGGGTTCAAATTCTGGTGAAGACTGGGATTTTTAATTTCGGGATCGTTGGCGCCTCTGAGTCCACCCAGCTTTAATGGGTACCTAATACTAGTTGGGGAAAAGTAAAGGCGATTGGTCGTTGTGCTGGCCACATGACACCCTCGTTAACCGTAGGCCACAAAAACAGATGAACTTTACATCTGAAAGGGGAACTTTACTTTTTTTTGAGTCTTTCTGTAGCGTCCCGACTCCATGGCTATGATCCTCCTCTCTACTCCAGCGATTAGAATCCATGAACAATTGAAAACTAAGAACTTAAAATGAAGCAGAGAATTTACACAATAAAACGGAGAATTTTAATAGATTCGAACTAGACCACTCTACCTAATGATTCGGTTGCCGACCACGTAGTGAATTGTCTTGTAGATGTTCCAACATCTCGAGTGACTGGATTCCAGCCGCCCTCCCGCGTGACCCAATCGCGGCGGCCGTCTCGTGCGGCTAAATTCCACTCGACATCACGTCTGACTTGATCCCAGTAGACATCTCGAGTGACTGAGTTCCACTCTGGATGTGCGAAGGAGTGCCAGTCTGACTGCGTGACGTTTGACTCTGTATCCCAGAAGACATTGTTCTTTTTTTTTTAATTGCAGAAAATTAAAAAGAAAAAAAAAAATTAACATTACTTTTATGGAAGAAGAAAAACATAAACATAAGATACATTTTCCCGCCAGATCTATTTCGTAAAAACGGAAGGATATAACCAAGTGAGTAAACAGGCTAATATAAAGTAAAGTTCCCCTTTGAAACCTCAAGAACTTGCAATCTATAATGCAGACGGTGTAAAGGTCGAGCAACCGGCTCTACTTCTCCCCACCCCCCCAACTTACGCCATTAGAGCTGAGGCGCCCTAAAGATCCTGAAATACAAGAAAGAAAGAAATAGTAATGACAAAAAAAAAAGGCGAATGTAATTTGTTTGTTCTGGAGAGTGAAAAGGTCGGAAGTAGTTTCATAGCCTTAACTTTGAGTTATGGACTGATGTGTGTCTTTTTAGGGGAGAGTAAGGGTTAAACGAAATCATTACTGAGGAAGTCATGTGACTATTATATTTGACGACTTGCTGTAAACGTCTCTTAAAATTAAGTTTTTGTCTTATTAATTGATAACAACTGGAATACGAAACAGAGAAGATGAGAGAGAGAGAGAGAGAAAGAGAGGAAAGTGACATAAGTATGAAAGATGGCTGCCTGGTCGAGCGTTATGTCGTTCGGACTTCTCGATGGTCCCGGATGGTCCCGGGTTCAAACCCTGTCCTCTGCCATCGTTCTTCGGGAGTTTCGTACAAGGAAGTAGACTTCAGCTCCGAAGGAACATCCGAAGAATGCAAAACGAGAGCGAGCGACAGAAAACAAAGAGGGAAAGGAAAGAGAGAGACAGAGAGAGAGACAGAGAGAGAGGAAGAGAGACAGAGAGAGGAAGAGAGACAGAGAGAGGAAGAGAGACAGAGAGAGAAAGAGAGAGAGAGAGAAAGAGAGAGACAGAGAGAGAGAGAAACAGAGAGAGAAAGAGAGACAGAGAACGAGAAAGGGAGAGAGAAAGAGAGAAAGAGAGAGAGAGAAAGAGAGAGAGAGACAGAAAGAGAGAGAGAGAGAAAGAGAGAGACAGAGAGAGAAAGAGAGAGAGAGACAGAAAGAGAGAGAGAGAGAGAAAGAGAGAGAGACAGAGAGAGAAAGAGAGAGAAAGAGAGAGAGACAGAGAGAGAGAGAGAGAGAGCAAGAAAGAGACAGAGAGAGCAAGAGAGAGAGAGTGAGAAAGAGATTTTTATTTAAAGAAGGGATACACAAAGCACTTTATCTAGAATTTCGGAAATTATAATTACTCCACTGCCCTATAGACTAGATCTAGTGAAATTCGTAGACACATTAAGGACCCCAGTCAATCTGTTTTAGTAAATAAAATAAGGAATTGATCAGAAAAAATATAGACCTTGATGGACGCCTGAAAGATCCCGAAAGTAAAATCCCAGTTTCACCAGAATTGGAGTCGAGCCCAAGACTAACGGTTTGGAAACCAAGGGCTTTACCATACAGCCACCGCGCCTCCTTAGTTGGTAAATAATTCAATACATTATCTTATAGTCTTTCTGTACCTTTTCATAAATTTTCCTTTTTTTTTTGGGGGGGGGGGGGGGTTGGTGGTGGATGAGCCGTGGAAAAAATTATATCAAACTGTTTTTTTTTACCAATACTTTGCAATGCCTATGAAATCAGTAAGTCTTGGACTCGGAGCTTTGGCTCAAAACATTGACACAATGGTACCCAACATGGTAGATCCTGGGGACAATGTGCATTTCTGAAATGTTTTGTGTGTGTTTGAAGTTTCCAAGGACCGGATGTGACCAGCGTGCATAAAAAACATCAACGCTTTAGATAGTTACAAAGAGATAACAGAACCACCTGTCTCAAACGGCTGCTGATATCTTGGTAGATGTCATATATAAACTGTAACCTGGAAATATAAGGATTAAAAGCAAAAATGTACAAAGTAGTGTTGAACTAAGATCAAGTAACCAATGGGGAAGAATTAGGTGACTTTCATCTTTTTCGGTTTTAAATATATTCTCCCCCTGTCCTCCTTTTGCCAGTCGCGCGCGGTGGCGGGGGGGGGGATGGTTAAGCGCTAGGCTTCCGAACCTCAGGTCCTAGTTTTGAATTTCGGCGAGTTCTGGGGATTTTGAATTTCGGGATTTTTAGGAGACCCCTCTAATGTCTACCTAATTTAAGTTGGGAAAAAAAGCAAAGGCGGTTGGTCGTTGTGCTGGCCACATGATACCCTGGTCGTTAACCGTAGGCCAAAGAAACATTATTAATTAACATCATCTGTTCTATAGATCAAAAAGTCTGAAAGCGGAGCTTTACTTTTATCTATATTAAATCTCAAACAAATTTCAGTTTGATTCAATGTTCTTTGTTTTTTTTTCACAAGTATCGGTTGTTCCCTCAAAATATGAAAACCATCCAAACCTCCTGCAGGAAGGTAGAGGATAGAAAAAAAATGGCTACGGATTGAGCTCAGGATCTTAAGACGACAATCTAAACCACACGACCACCAAACAACTAAATCAAAACGTAGTTGAATTATTCCAAGTCGTCTGCTTGTATCAACACGTTAACCTCGTTTTGAAAACGAGGCTTAGGTAAAGTTAAATAATTTTTAAACTCAAAACAAATGAATGCGAACAAAATCGATCTACAAACAGGGACACAGCGATATGAGTGAGAACATATTTTCTGGTTCAGTTTATATATAAATATCACACCTGTGCTATAGTCAGTAGGACATCTTATAACGAGACGATAGCTCTTGTTTTGTTTTAGAAAATGCGGACGTTCCTAACAGAAGGTGAGATTTGTATGTCACAGTTCAAACCACGATGACCTGCTAATTATCTTAAAAAAAAAAAAAGCAAGCTAAAAATCTATGGCCATATACAAGATCTTCGGGACTCGCAAAGACCTTCCTTCAGGGAACAGTACCGGGAAAAAGAAGAAGAGGCAGACAGAGAAAGCGATAGGAGGACATAAAAGAATGGACGGGCCTGCCATTGAAAGAGGCTCTAACTAAGGCGAAAGACAGAGAGGAACGAAGAAAGACGGTTGACAAATCTTGCATGGTGCCCAAACGGTCCAACAGACTAAGTGATAGGTAAAGGTAAGGTAAAGGTAAAGGTAAGGTAAAGGTAAGGTAAAGTTAAGGTAAAGGTAAGGTTAAGGTAAGGTAAAGATAAGGTAAAGGTAAGGTAAAGGTAAGGTAAAGGTAAGGTTAAGGTAAGATAAGGTAAAGGTAAAGGAAAGGTAAAGGTAAGGTAAAGATAAGGTAAAGATAAGGTAGAGGTAAGTCCAAACCTCGAGCAGAAAGTAGGAAATATAATCTTATCTTCTTATCTTATATAATACAGACGTTACTTCAGAAAAGAAGATGATTACGTCATGCATTTAGTCATGCACATTAACCATTGATCTAAATTTCCTGGCTAGCTCTGGCAACCTATTCCATGCTCTAATAGCACTAGGGAAGAAGGAGTATTTGTACAAATTTGTCCTAGCATATGGGACGAGAAATGTGCCTCTATTTTTGTGTCTTTCAGATTATTTTATTAGATTTTGTTTTTTATTTGAAGATTATTTATGGTTCAGTGTTTTATGTATAATTGCTACTTTACTTTTGAGTCTTCTATCCTGAAGGCTTTCTAAATTTAGTGATTTTACTAATGGTGTTACTCTAGTCAAATGTGAATATTCATTTGTTATGAATCTCACTGCTCTATTTTGTGTCTCTTCCAGTTTAATGTTTTCTTGAGTTGAGGGACAGGGCACAAACCTGGAACCATCGTCTCGACAGTCCGAAGCGCATATCATCTTATCTTATATATTACAGACGTTACTTTCAAAAAGAAGCTAATTACGTCCTTCGCATTTCATGTGCCTATCTAGTCATGCATGTTAATCAATGACTTAAACTCTGCTAAGCACCCGTATTAGGCTAGATCTAGAGGCTAAAGTAAAATCCCGACTACTCTAGACTTGTTTTTTTTGTGTAAGAGTCTAAGACTTGATGTAGATTTAAATTCTATATGACTTGTAGTAAGGTATATCTAGATCTACTACTCATATAGATCTAGATTATTCTAGATCTAGACTAGTAGCCTAGTTGAAGTGGTTCAAGATCTAGACTATAGATGTAGATTCTAGTAGAAATATATATCTCTGAGTGATGGACCTATATCTAAATACCTACACATTGATTAAATTTGCTAGCATAGAAATGATTTCATAAAACAGAATAAAAATATTATCTGCCATCTTTCCCTCCAGTTTTGTTTACGTTGAGATAACATTTGTTGCATTCATTCAATAGTTGTACAAGTGGGCGAGACAAAACAGGAAGTGACATAGTGGCCAATAAAAAAGTGACCTTTCAAAATCTTATTTCTTTCTATACATCTTATCTTATCTTATCTTAGAAAATACAGACGTTACTTAAAAAAAAAGAATATGATTACGTCCTACACGTCATGCATTTAGTCATGCATGTTAACCAATGACTTAAATTCTGACAAGTCACTGGTTTTCCTGGCTAGCTCAGGCAACCCATTCCATGCTCTAATAGCACTAGAGAAGAAGGAGTATTTGTACAAATTTGTCCTAGCATATGGGACGAGGAATGTGCCTTTATCTTTGTGTCTTTCAGAGTATTTTATTAGATTTGTTTTTGTATTTGAAGATTATGGTTCGGTGTTTTATGTATAATTGCTAATTTAGTTTTATGTCTTCTATTCTGAGGGCTTTCTAAATTTAGTGCTCTATCTCTCTCATAGAATGTATATATATATATAGTCCATGCTCTATCTCTCTCATAGACTGTATATATATATAGTCCATGCTCTATCTCTAGCATAGAATGTATATATATATAGTCCATGCTCTATCTCTCTCATAGAATGTATATATATATAGTCCATGCTCTATCTCTCTCATAGAATGTATATATATATAGTCTATGCTCTATCTCTCTCATAGAATGTATATATATATAGTCTATGCTCTATCTCTCTCATAGAATGTATATATATATAGTCTATGCTCTATCTCTCTCATAGAATGTATATATATATAGTCTATGCTCTATCTCTCTCATAGAATGTATATATATATATAGTCCATGCTCTATCTCTCGCATAGAATGTATATATATATAGTCTATGCTCTATCTCTCTCATAGAATGTATATATATATAGTCCATGCTCTATCTCTCTCATAGAATGTATATATATATAGTCCATGCTCTATCTCTCTCATAGAATGTATATATATATAGTCCATGCTCTATCTCTCTCATAGAATGTATATATATATATATATAGTCCATGCTCTATCTCTCTCATAGAATGTATATATATATATAGTCCATGCTCTATCTCTCTCATAGACTGTATATATATATATAGTCCATGCTCTATCTCTCTCATAGAATGTATATATATATATAGTCCATGCTCTATCTCTCGCATAGAATGTATATATATATAGTCCATGCTCTATCTCTCGCATAGAATGTATATATATATAGTCTATGCTCTATCTCTCTCATAGAATGTATATATATATAGTACATGCTCTATCTCTCTCATAGACTGTATATATATATAGTACATGCTCTATCTCTCTCATAGACTGTATATATATATAGTACATGCTCTATCTCTCTCATAGACTGTATATATATATAGTACATGCTCTATCTCTCTCATAGACTGTATATATATATAGTCCATGCTCTATCTCTCGCATAGAATGTATATATATATAGTCTATGCTCTATCTCTCTCATAGAATGTATATATATATAGTCCATGCTCTATCTCTCTCATAGAATGTATATATATATATATATAGTCCATGCTCTATCTCTCTCATAGAATGTATATATATATAGTCTATGCTCTATCTCTCTCATAGAATGTATATATATATATAGTCCATGCTCTATCTCTCTCATAGAATGTATATATATATATAGTCCATGCTCTATCTCTCTCATAGACTGTATATATATATATAGTCCATGCTCTATCTCTCTCATAGAATGTATATATATATATAGTCCATGCTCTATCTCTCTCATAGAATGTATATATATATATAGTCCATGCTCTATCTCTCGCATAGAATGTATATATATATAGTCCATGCTCTATCTCTCGCATAGAATGTATATATATATAGTCTATGCTCTATCTCTCTCATTGACTGTATATATATATATAGTCCATGCTCTATCTCTCTCATAGAATGTATATATATATAGTACATGCTCTATCTCTCTCATAGACTGTATATATATATAGTACATGCTCTATCTCTCTCATAGACTGTATATATATATAGTACATGCTCTATCTCTCTCATAGACTGTATATATATATAGTACATGCTCTATCTCTCTCATAGACTGTATATATATATAGTCCATGCTCTATCTCTCGCATAGAATGTATATATATATATAGTCCATGCTCTATCTCTCTCATAGAATGTATATATATATATAGTCCATGCTCTATCTCTCTCATAGAATGTATATATATATATAGTCCATGCTCTATCTCTCTCATAGAATGTATATTTATATATAGTCCATGCTCTATCTCTCTCATAGAATGTATATATATATATAGTCCATGCTCTATCTCTCTCATAGACTGTATATCAATATATATATATAGTCCATGCTCTATCTCTCTCATAGAATGTATATATATATATAGTCCATGCTCTATCTCTCTCATAGAATGTATATATATATATAGTCCATGCTCTATCTCTCTCATAGAATGTATATATATATATATATATATAGTCCATGCTCTATCTCTCTCATAGAATGTATATATATATAGTCTATGCTCTATCTCTCTCATAGAATGTATATATATATATAGTCCATGCTCTATCTCTCTCATAGAATGTATATATATATATAGTCCATGCTCTATCTCTCTCATAGAATGTATATATATATATAGTCCATGCTCTATCTCTCTCATAGACTGTATATATATATATAGTCCATGCTCTATCTCTCGCATAGAATGTATATATATATAGTCTATGCTCTATCTCTCTCATAGAATGTATATATATATATAGTCCATGCTCTATCTCTCTCATAGAATGTATATATATATATAGTCCATGCTCTATCTCTCTCATAGAATGTATATATATATATATATATAGTCCATGCTCTATCTCTCTCATAGAATGTATATATATATAGTCCATGCTCTATCTCTCTCATAGACTGTATATATATATATAGTCCATGCTCTATCTCTCGCATAGAATGTATATATATATATAGTCCATGCTCTATCTCTCGCATAGAATGTATATATATATAGTCTATGCTCTATCTCTCTCATAGAATGTATATATATATATAGTCCATGCTCTATCTCTCTCATAGAATGTATATATATATATAGTCCATGCTCTATCTCTCTCATAGAATGTATATATATATATATATATAGTCCATGCTCTATCTCTCTCATAGAATGTATATATATATAGTCCATGCTCTATCTCTCTCATAGACTGTATATATATATATAGTCCATGCTCTATCTCTCGCATAGAATGTATATATATATATAGTCCATGCTCTATCTCTCTCATAGAATGTATATATATATAGTCTATGCTCTATCTCTCTCATAGAATGTATATATATATAGTACATGCTCTATCTCTCTCATAGAATGTATATATATATAGTACATGCTCTATCTCTCTCATAGAATGTATATATATATAGTCCATGCTCTATCTCTCTCATAGAATGTATATATATATAGTCCATGCTCTATCTCTCTCATAGAATGTATATATATATAGTCTATGCTCTATCTCTCTCATAGAATGTATATATATATAGTCTATGCTCTATCTCTCTCATAGAATGTATATATATATAGTACATGCTCTATCTCTCTCATAGAATGTATATATATATAGTACATGCTCTATCTCTCTCATAGACTGTATATATATATAGTACATGCTCTATCTCTCTCATTGACTGTATATATATATAGTACATGCTCTATCTCTCTCATAGACTGTATATATATATAGTCTATGCTCTATCTCTCTCATAGACTGTATATATATAGTCTATGCTCTATCTCTCTCATAGACTGTATATAGTCTATGCTCTATCTCTCTCATAGACTATATATATATATATATATATATATATATATATATAGTACATGCACTATCTCTCTCATAGAATGTATATATATATAGTCTATGCTCTATCTCTCTCATAGACTGTATATATATAGTCTATGCTCTATCTCTCTCATAGACTGTATATAGTCTATGCTCTATCTCTCTCATAGACTATATATATATATATATATATATATATATATATATAGTACATGCTCTATCTCTCTCATAGACTGTATATATATATAGTCTATGCTCTATCTCTCTCATAGACTGTATATATATAGTCTATGCTCTATCTCTCTCATAGACTGTATATAGTCTATGCTCTATCTCTCTCATAGACTATATATATATATATATATATATATATATATATATAGTACATGCACTATCTCTCTCATAGAATGTATATATATATAGTCTATGCTCTATCTCTCTCATAGACTGTATATATATAGTCTATGCTCTATCTCTCTCATAGACTGTATATAGTCTATGCTCTATCTCTCTCATAGACTATATATATATATATATATATATATATATATATATAGTACATGCTCTATCTCTCTCATAGACTGTATATATATATAGTCTATGCTCTATCTCTCTCATAGACTGTATATATATAGTCTATGCTCTATCTCTCTCATAGACTGTATATAGTCTATGCTCTATCTCTCTCATAGACTATATATATATATATATATATATATATATATATATAGTACATGCTCTATCTCTCTCATAGACTGTATATATATAGTCCATGCTCTATCTCTCTCATAGAATGTATATATATATATATATAGTCCATGCTCTATCTCTCTCATAGAATGTATATATATATATATATAGTCCATGCTCTATCTCTCTCATAGAATGTATATATATATATATATAGTCCATGCTCTATCTCTCTCATAGAATGTATATATATATATATATAGTCCATGCTCTATCTCTCTCATAGAATGTATATATATATATATAGTCCATGCTCTATCTCTCTCATAGAATGTATATATATATATATATAGTCCATGCTCTATCTCTCTCATAGAATGTATATATATATATATATAGTCCATGCTCTATCTCTCTCATAGAATGTATATATATATATATATAGTCCATGCTCTATCTCTCTCATAGAATGTATATATATATATATATAGTCCATGCTCTATCTCTCTCATAGAATGTATATATATATATATATAGTCCATGCTCTATCTCTCTCATAGAATGTATATATATATATATATAGTCCATGCTCTATCTCTCTCATAGAATGTATATATATATATATATAGTCCATGCTCTATCTCTCTCATAGAATGTATATATATATATAGTCCATGCTCTATCTCTCTCATAGAATGTATATATATATATATAGTCCATGCTCTATCTCTCTCATAGACTGTATATAGTCCATGCTCTATCTCTCTCATAGAATGTATATATATATATATATAGTCCATGCTCTATCTCTCTCATAGAATGTATATATATATATATAGTCCATGCTCTATCTCTCTCATAGAATGTATATATATATATATATAGTCCATGCTCTATCTCTCTCATAGAATGTCTATATATATATATAGTCCATGCTCTATCTCTCTCATAGAATGTATATATATATATAGTCCATGCTCTATCTCTCTCATAGAATGTATATATATATATATAGTCCATGCTCTATCTCTCTCATAGACTGTATATAGTCCATGCTCTATCTCTCTCATAGACTGTATATAGTCTATGCTCTATCTCTCTCTCTCTCTATGATTAAAGGGGAAACTTCTATTCTGGGAATTAGAAATAAGATAAGATAATTTTATTGATCCAATCAAATGGAAATTCAGTTTGACTACAGTTGACAACCTCAGCGTAACTACTGTGCAATAACAGTATAGATGAACAAATGCACAACATAGCACAGCTTAGCAAAGATTATTATTATTATAGGCCTAGGTACTCCAGTGGCAACAAGTTCATGCTATATATAACAATAAAGAAAGAAATAATTTTTGAATTTCTTTTCTAAAAGATTACAAATAAGACAAATAAAAAGACAGACAATGATTTCAAATGTATAATTGTCTGTGTAATACCTATAAATAAACAACAATAATAGTTAACAGAAACTCATTGATGGGGGTTATCAGTTTCATTTTCAAAGAATCAATATCAATGAAATTTAAAAAAAAAAAGCTTCACATCTCTGCGATTTGTATTTGTGTATTTGTGTATAATCAACTTGCACTATTAAAATGCAAACAACAAACTGTCGTAAAAAAATTATAAAAAATTACAGCAAAGTTCTAGTTGACTTCCTACAGTCTAATGTTTACAAATCTCTACGACCTTGGAGACTCGGAAGTAGAACATAGAAATACTTTTACAAATGTGTCATTAATAATTCTAAAAACTGCAATAAAAGGGAAAAAAAAAACAATAACAGAAACAGGAGACTTACATTAGAATATTTTTTCTGGTATAAAAAAAAAAGTCAAAGTCTGTTTACTCTCTCAGCAAAGCTCGCACTTTGAAGGGATGAGGCGTTCTAGAAAATCCATAGCGTCCTCCCATTGCTGGCATTTTACCAGATTCTTCAGGTACAAATTTATAGCGTTGAATCAAAGCTGCCATAAATAGAAAAAGTTCCATCGCAGCAAGAGGCTCTCCCAAACATCTTCTACTGCCATCAGAGAAAGGCAAAAATGCTTTCTTCACTGTCAGTACGCCGTTCTCGAGAAATCTCTCAGGTCTGAAGTTCATGGGGTCCCCCCAGACTTCCTCGTCCCATAAAAGAGAATCTAAAACTGGAATTACAACGGTCCCTTTCGGGATGAAACATCCTTTAATCGTTGAGTCCCTAGCTGACATTCGTTCTAAGCTTAATGGTATAATGCTAGCGAGACGCTGGGTCTCGTAAATAAAAGCATTTAGAAATACCAAATTTTTTCTGCTGCTCCAAGGAGGCAGATGGTCAGCTCCGACATGCTCTTTGATTTCTTCAAAGAGCTTCTCTTGAATCTCAGGAAAGTTGACCAGAAACAGAACGCCGTAGAGAAGCGTGGTGCTGGATGTCTCCGTGCCAGCATTGAAGAAGTTATAGCAATTATACAGCCGATTTCCATCTTCAAAAGTTGAACTGCATCCAGCTTCCTTTCTTTTTTCCATCTCTGCCGTAAACATATGGACAATGCAATGCCCCTCATTGCGACTATCAGAAACAGTTTCCTGAATCATACGTGTAAAGTGAGCTATCATGGTTTTGATTGTTTGCATAAATTCTCGATAGTGAAAACAATCCAAAGGTATACGTCTGATAATCTTGTAAAAGAAATGCAATGGCGAAGAAGGGGAGGCTATTTCAAATTGTCGCATTGTTATATCTCGCATTTGGTTGAACAGTTTTTCGTCATAATCATATCGTCTGCCGAAAGTAATGTAACATATGACGTTAGAAACACTGGCTGTGAACAGTTTTCGTAAATCTAAGGGTTGTCCTTTGGACTGGTCAATTTCATGAAGCAAGTGACCAACCTCAGCATGGATTCTCTCTGCCATGACGTTGCGTCCGATCCCCAGTTCTTTGAGTGCCTGCTGGAGAAACGCCCTCTGCTCTCGCCATTCCTCTCCAGCAAGGGAGATGACTCCCTTGTGGTTAAACAGAACTTCATGTATGAATCCGTCCGATCTGTTCATGAAGATGGCGTGTTTCTTGACCAGCGCCTCGTGAATCGCTTCGTAGCCGTTGATGAAGACGACCTGCTTGTAGCCATAGCGAACCAGGAAGACGTCACCGAGTCTGAGGAAGTTAACATTTAGTTTTAGATTTGAATGATTTTGAGTTAATGTATAGAATCAGTTCGACCAAATTACCCCATTTACAAAGATTATAACTAACTCCATCCGTCAGTCGGTCTGTCTGTTTGTCGGTCTGTCTGGTAGAAATTTGGGACAAGGTTTTTTTTTCGACCACTTTTCATTCACGAATCAAGTTAAAATGCTGTGCAGTTATACATAGTCGATGGGAATACAAAACTTTAACCAATTAGTTCATCAATTAGTAATAATTAATTCATTTTGTTTTATCTAGAAAAAGGGAGTTAAACCTTGTAGTATTGAGAGATATGGAAATTATTATTTCGGTTCTTTCCCTTTCGTTAAACTCTTACTATCCTCATTTGTTATTTTATAAATTTCAGACATTGCTTCATAAAAGATGTTCACTCCCTAAGCTTATCTAGATCCATGTGTTAGTCTAGTACTAAATGTTTCCTACAGATCTAAACTCTATTAAGAGCACATTTTTGTGTGTGTTTGATTCATGCTAACCTTTCACTTGCTTGAATGACCATTAAAAATAAAGAGTTCTCATATGAATTTGTCCTAACATATGGAACAAGAAATGCGTTTTTATCCTTAAATTGTATTTTCTGGTCACCTGACGTAGTTAATTACGTACATGTGTACAGTAGTGAATCACGTATAGCCACACTGACTCATACAGTAGTGAATCACGTATAGCCATACTGACTCATACAGTAGTGAATCACGTATAGTCACACTGACTCACACAGTAGTGAATCACGTATTGTCACACTGACTCATACAAAAGTGAATCACGTATAGCCACACTGACTCATACAGTAGTGAATCACGTATAGCCACACTGACTCATACAGTAGTGAATCACGTATAGCCATACTGACTCATACAGTAGTGAACCACGTATTGTAACACTGACTCATACAGTAGTGAACCACGTATAGCCACACTGACTCATACAGTAGTGAATCACGTATTGTCACACTGACTCATACAGTAGTGAATCACGTATAGCCACACTGACTCATACAGTAGTGAATCACGTATAGCCACACTGACTCATACAGTAGTGAATCACGTATTGTCACACTGACTCATACAGTAGTGAATCACGTATAGCCACACTGACTCATACAGTAGTGAATCACGTATAGCCATACTGACTCATACAGTAGTGAATCACGTATAGCCATACTGACTCATACAGTATTGAATCACATATAGCCATACTGACTCATACAGTAGTGAATCACGTATAGTCACACTGACTCATACAGTAGTGAATCACGTATAGTCACACTGACTCATACAGTAGTGAATCACGTATTGTCACACTGACTCATACAGTAGTGAATCACGCATAGCCACACTGACTCATACAGTAGTGAATCACGTATAGTCACACTGACTCATATAGTAGTGAATCACGTATAGTCACACTGACTCATACAGTAGTGAATCACGTATAGTCACACTGACTCATACAGTAGTGAATCACGTATAGTCACACTGACTCATACAGTAGTGAATCACGTATAGTATAGTCATACTTCTTCTTTTTCTTAAACTGTCAGGTAGAGTTTAGCCTTCGGCTCTTGGAACTCTAGGCCAGCAAAAGTGAACAAAAGCTCCCTCTCACCGGCCTGTATGAAAACAGTGTACACTGTTTTGTCTGGCGGGTGTGTCAGACTCGCGACAAGAGGCCGCGTATAGATCTACGTAGACCCCAGCCATTTTTCTTTTCTCTGCCAGGCTAACCGTGCGGAACACGCCATTTATTATGTAACGCCCCTGGACTGTGACAAGGTTGTGGGAGCTCTTTACAAGAATTTAAGTCATTGGTTAACATGCATGACTAGATACATGACGCTTAAGAAATAATCATATTCTTTTTTTAAAGTAGGCCTAATGTTTGTATTTTATAAGATAAGATAAGATTTCACTACTTGGATATTCAGTACAATTTGTTCCCTTAGGTTTCTTAACAATTTGTTCACTTTTGACATGTTTACAATTTGTTCACTTTTGACATGTTTACAATTATTTGTTCACTTTTGACATGTTTAATTTTTTTTACTTTAGTCTGTTTACCAGTTTTATTTGTAAGGAAAACATTCTGACAGAGATCGCATATTATTTAATTAACTGCCCTATGGAACATCTTCGCTATAACGCTACAAACCTTTTTCTCCATTGAATGAACTGATTGGTTGGATCCGTCTCTACCAAATGAACGTGACCAATCAAAGGTAACGACAGTCCTGGTTCAGGCGGGAAACCTTTTTTGCGTTGAGAAGTCCACCAGTACAGCGTAGACAAGACTATCACAAATATTAAAATGGCATCGATCATTTTAACCTGGGAAATAGAAACATACACAACCTTTTAATTAAAAAAGTAGATTTATATATATAATATATATGTATATATAGTTCTTTCATCGTGGTTCAATGATGACCACTTTTGTCATCCATGGGGCTGCTGGCTTTGCACTGGGGTTTTGTGCCTCCTCGTGTAGCTGGTGAGACCTATCTGAGCCCGGAATGTTCGGCTGCACATTGAGCAGGTTTTTCCAGCTGGAGCTAGTGTCATTGGCCTTGCTTCTCTTCTCTGACGTTTTTCTTCTGCAAGAGCTGTTCTCTTGTCGTCAGGGATTTGTGCGCCAGTGTTCACAGCGCGACGCCATGATGCTCTGTCATGTGCTTCTGTAGATTTATTATAGCTATAAACAGTTCAACTAGTTTAACATTGGATATAGCATGTAAAGGTTTATATCTGTCTTCATGGTTTAAGCTCTCAATCGTATCTCTTATTAAGTATTAACTTGAAGATGTTTATGGGGTCTAATGGAATGGGTTGCCTGAGCCCTGAGCCAGCAAATAAACCAATAACATGGCAGAATTGAAGTCTTTGGTTAGCATGCATGACTGAATGCGTGACGCGTAGGACGTAATCATATTCTTTTAAAAAAATATATTTTTGTATTTTAAATATTTTAAAAGGTAATCTTCGCTTTGAAAAGCCGGCCCCATACAAGGTACTGGTAGGTTGGGTATGTACTAGAGTAGCCTCCCTTTAATCTGATTATCTTTTATTGAAATAATCTTCATTCTTTGCTTTTCCTTGTCTTCGCTACCTCGTAGCTTTATATATAAAAAAAATTCACGTCTGTACACTTCGAGGAGTGATCAAGGGCTAGAATTTAAATAATTGTTTTCGATTTCACATTGTTTGAGGAAGATCTTGAGAATACATTTCTATTTCTGGAGTTGACCCCATTGACAACGTTTTCCAGCGCATACCTCCGTAAAAAAAAGGCATTTTAGAAGTCAATTTTCAGGACCACGGGTCCAAGCCATCTTATGACGGTATAGTAAATCAGAATATCTATCATTTGGACCACACATTTTGAATTATGTTAATATAATATTGTAAATCAGGTATTAGCATTCTTTATCTCCCCTGCGGCTAAGATCAATGCTAAAATGAAAATTTAATAATGCGTAATTAGCAAAGTAATTATTTTTTTTGACACTCGTTATTATTGAATTAGCTACTAAAGGGGATATCAATAGTGTCTAGTAATGTTAACTGGACACGCACACTTTTATCACCAATCACTGGATCATCTCCTGCAGACTGGCACATAGACATTTTGCACGTCGCTATTTGTTCCCTGTTTTTTACAAGTCATCTAAAGTCATAGAATAAAGAAGAGTTAACATAAAGCTTACAACTTTTAGACTTAAACTAATTTGCAAACCCTGAAATAAGCTTGATTCCTCTTCAAACAAAAAGTTTAAGAATATTCTCTAACGGAAACGAATTATCTCTCTTTTAGTAATTGAATCTTCTGTGTAGAAACTGAAAGCTACTAGAACGAAAGCTGAGCGGTAAAGCGCTTGGTTTCCGAACTAGGGGTCCCGAGTTAGAATTCTGATGAAGACTGGGATTTTTAATTTCGGAATTTTTGGGCGCCTCTGAGTCCACCCAGCTCTAATTTGTACCTGACACTAGTTGGGGAAAATTAAAGGCGGTTGGTCGTTGTGCTGGCCACATGACACCCTCGTTAACCGTGGCTCACAGAAACAGATGGCCTTTACATCATCTGCCCTATGCAACTTCTTGTGTATATTATTCTGACAAGCGTGACACGTGCCTCACGCGACATTAACATATAATTCAGTCAGTGATGATTTAATTGCTCGCCCACCAAAAACATCGCTCGTATATCGAGTCGTTTTTTTTAAAGAACGCTATTTGATTGTCTTGCTAAATGTTCGCTAACGGAGTTACTCGTTCTCCGAGGTGTAGAGAAATAATGAAAATTCACTCTATTTATTTCCAATGACTAGACTTTACGTCTGCAGCTTACAAAAACACCTTTCCAAAGTCTCCAGAACAGAAATACTATGACTTAATGATTGCAGCTATTGCGCGAGTTTATCAACATGCGCAAGCTGCCAGTTGGTCATGAGATAAAGACAAGACTTCGAGCAGCGTATTAAAACATGTATGTGGAGATAGCTCTGATAATTACTTAGAAACAAACATGTGTATTTACAAAAATATTGAGAGAAAACTGGCAAGTCAATATGACACCGGATGTTAGTGGCTTCCTTTTTTTTTTAACATGACATCTACCAGCCGTAACAATATTATGCAGGGATATTCTATTCACAATACTCTTGACCTAATTCTCGATTGAATAAATTTAAAATATACACCAAAAGGAAAGGAATCTCGTACACTTCTGATGCGGTGAGAGAGAGCTACAGTTACAGTATCAAAGATAATGTACTGCATGATAAAAAGTCAAGGGGACATTACTCGCATTAATTTTAAAACCAGACAATTTAAAAAATGAAGACAAAATTGTCATTGTGAAATTGAGTAAGCCTTACTGAGATCAGGGCCAGCTATAACAATTGCCGAGCCCTATGCGAAACAGATTGCGCTGGGCCCAGTCTAGCTAGGGATAAGGATAATAAGTGAAAATTAAGATTTTATATTAGAAAATAATTTTTTTTTTGCATTTTATTCATACTTTTCTAAGTACAAAATCACGATCAAATTAACTTTACGAGCCTTGCGTGTAGCGAAGTCATAAAGTATCTCATCAGAATTCTGTTTTCTATATAGATCAATCTTAATAGCAATAGCAAGAATTGTCAAATTGTTCAATCTATCTTCGTGAATTGTTGACCTCGATGAATTGAATGACACCCCAATATGACAATTTTGTTCATTTTTCAGGAAATTTTTATGATTTCAGATTTCCATGAGCTCCTTGAAAAACAGGGGGCCGCCGAAACCCTGTAATATGAGTTATAGTGGTTTCACTTAATAATTTACACCTAGAATTTGCAAGGGGCCTATGAAAGTGAGGGGCCCACTGGGGCCAGAGATTGCAGCGGTCTTAGGCAGGCCCTGACTGAGAATCATATGTCATATTTCATTGTTCATCTAAGTTTATTTTCAAGAGAAACTATTTACAAATCTACTTGTTGCAATCAATGGTTCGTCTCGCATTAAAGTGTATGCTATTTGAAGAGTCGTGAGTCACACGTCGATTCTCGAATGCTAGATCTAAACAACATTTTTTTTTTTTTGGATTTACAGCTGAAGAGAATCTACATTGCTAACAACAATAATCAAATATAACAACAGAAATACATGCACTGTTTCATCCCCTGTTTCAGTAGATAACACCGAAGAGTCCTCCTACTTATTCTCCTCCATACATGGAGTTTGAAGCATTAGTGCTGCTTGAAAGGATGACAAGCCCGATGACTGATACCTGGTCTCTGCTTGGCGATGGGTCCGGCTCGGATCTCCGTGGTTAGAGCTCTCAGAGTATCTATGTGTCATCATCCTGGGCATGCTACCCTGCCTCATAGTGGCGCCCGGGTGGAAACGATCGTAGGAGGGAAACGATTAGGCTAAGTGGTAGCAAAACAAGACTTCCGTGGGGGTGCCTAAGGGGGTGTGTGAGAGCATCCTCATTGCACTGCGCGGAGTTGTAAAAAAAGCTCCCACAACCTTGTCACAATCCATGTGCCGTTACATAAATGGCGTGTCCCGCACGGTTAGCCTGGTCTAGAAAAGGAAAATGGCGGGGGTCTTAGTGTACGCGGTCTCTTGCCACGAGCCTGACCCACCCAAGAGGCGAAGGCTCAACTCTACCTGACAGTTTCAAGAAGAAGAAGAAATGTGTCACCATATTCTCTTCAACTTCTTCTCTTATCTTATATATTACAGACGTTACTTCAAAAAGAAGATAACTACATCCTTCGCATTTCATGTGTCAATCTAGTCATGCATGTTAACCCTTAAAGTGCTGAGCTTTTTTTTTTTACAATGAGAGCATACAAAATGGAATTACAATCCTAGTGTTTAGACTTAAAAGGCTAAACTGCCACTCGCGTCTAAAGGGTTAATTAATGAATTAAACTCTGCTTAGTCGTTGGTTTTCCTGGCTGATTCAGGCAACCCATTTCATTCTCGCCACTAGGGAAGAAGGAGCACTTGTGCGAATTAGTTCTAGCGTATGGAATAAGAAATGTGCCTCTATCTTTGTGTCTTTTTGAGTATTTCTCATTGGGTTTTGTTTTTCTACTTGTAAGTTATGGTTTAGTGTTGTATGTACTTTAGTGCGGTTATTTTCTGTTACCTGCAACCATTCAACCACTGCTACATCAGATCTGAACGAAGTGGTCGTCTCCTTTCCATTAGTACTAAAACAGAAAGATTTAAAAACTCCTTCATCCCACTTTCGGTCAGAGTGTTACAAGATCATCTGTCGTCATCGAGAAGTTCATAGAAGTCTAATTCATAAAGCGCTGGTTGTGAGTGTGTATGTGTTTCGTGTGTGAATGTTGTTCGTATTTGCATCTATACTGTTATTGTTGCAAAAGTTACACTGAGGTGGTCAATTGCAGTCAAACTTAATTTCCATTTGATTGGACCAATAAAAATAATCTTATCTTATCTTATCTTACATGTCATGTTTTTTTCATCATTGGTTATTTTCCATACACCTCCATAATCTTGCATGACAAACAAAATACACTCCCCTACCCCCCAATATGTCTTGTAGCATTGCAAGCTTATAGAGAGAATTGCTCTCTGTACAGGTCATTACATTTCTTTTATTGAACAGTTTCCTAATGTTACAGTGTCACGTTCTAAACAGTCGTAGAACAGACTGGAAACATAAATACAACTGTGAAATTGATAGGCTAAATGAGGGAGAAACATATGCACATGACCACGCTAGAAGATGATAGCCTCAAGCTACGTAAAAACTGAATTTAGATATTGTGTTATTGTTGCAGCAGATATTGTATCAGCTTACCCTACAGTTTCTCTCTGTGCGGTAGATTGCTGTTGAGCTATGAAGGAAAAATTGAAATCAACACCGCAAAAAACAAAACACGCCCTAAATTTGTGGAATTGTACTCACTATCCTTGGACTTAAACACTCACTTTCCGAATAAGTCTAATCTTTGGAGTATCTTTCTATTTTGTCCAATAGTTCCCCAAATGTTTCATATATTTGAGTTATTTGACAGAAAACGTAAATATATATGCCACAGCAGTTACAGATTTCCTAATGTGGAATCACAACATGGTATACACGTTCCAGAGGTCTCTATAACAGTTCAAACTCCCTGCCACAACCTGCTGTAGTTGCACTTTAATAGAGGGCATAGTAAAAAGGCTTTAGTAAGGCGAAGTTTGTGTACAGACTGTCTGAATATCGTGCGTGGTACAAGGATTCTCAACCTGGGGGTACTCTTTGAACATATTCAATAAACAGCATACATCTCATTTTCTTCGATTATAAACTCCATGTGTTTAATAGCGGTCTATTGCTTATATCAGTACTAGGACTCATAGCTGCAACGCACAGTGCTTCAGACCTCTCCTCTTCTGGCGCAGAAATAGTTAAACAAACGAAACTGGCTATCATTTGTCTTTATTATTAATTATTAAATTCACAGTTTTGATATGAAATTATGTTGAACATTTTATGCAAAATATCATAACCTGTCTAAAAGTCAGAAAAAAAATCAAACCACGATGTAACTTGTAATAATTCCACTAATAAATAGAGTAAGTAGGTATAAGAGAGGGTACATATCCCTTCAGTTTACAAGGCAGTGGGCGTAGCTAGGGATTAGGGGGCCGGAGGGCTTGCCCTCTTCAGGGGCCCCATTCATTTTGACATTCGACATCATGACATGAGATAATTTACTGAATAAATATATAACTTAATAATATATAACTCAGGCTGTATATGCAACAGGGTCACTAACCTATATAACAACATGAATGGCAAGATTTCATGGCAGTACCGTAATATTTATTATATAGAGTAAAATTCAAATTCAGATACTCCTTTGGGGGATCTTTGAATTTTGTCCCCCCCCAACTACGCCACTGTTACAAGGCATTCATTGCGACTGCAATTATGATTCCAAAGGCCCAATTTAAACAAAAGAAAGACTTTTAAATAAAACACATCATGACATGATGTACTTAATAAATATGTAACTTAATAATATTGTTACGATCTTCTCAATCAGGCCTTCTGCAAACACTACTTAACAACACAACAGCACATCTAACACAAGAACTTGACAACAAGAGCTTCAAGTAACAAATTGGCGATTTAATTACAAATACATCGACAGCCAATTCAACACAATTGTCTACATCAAATTCAAATGCTTTCTTGAACTTAACAGAACAGCTTAACTAAACATTACTAGTCTCTCTAGCTCGTACAGCTACATTCTCGAGGACTCACAAGGTACCACAGTCCTTATGCCTTGCTGTTCTGGACTCAACTGTCTTTTTAAACACACTGTCTCTTGACCGTGAAGGCTCTTGATCACATGACCACAACATAGTTCATACTTGCGGTTCTTAGCAGTACTGTTCCTTGTCTATCGACAGCCGTTGACCCGTTGACCTGTGTGATTGGCCTGAGTCGTGTGTATCAGTAGGCCGCACACACATTAACCCTTTCAGTCCGCCACTGGAGTTACAACAATATATACCTCAGCTTATATATATATATATATAATATATATATATGTAACTGGCCACTAACCTATATAACAACACGAATAGCAAGATTTCATGGCAGTGCCGTAATATTTATTATATAGGGTGAAATTAAAATTCAGACACTCGTTTGGGGGACCTTTGAATTTTGCCCCCCCTCCCCAGCTACGCCATTGTTACAATGCATTCATTGCGATTGCCATTATGATTCGAAGGGCCCAATTAAAACAAAAGAAAGAGTATTAAATAAAACACATCTGCTTTATTTATTTCATTTGTAACTCTGCCTTCTTACACTTCACAAGCTCATAGTTATACTAGTTACACCACATATTCAAGGCGTCCTTATCTTTAAGTAACAAACTCATTCGCTATGAAAAAGTTGACCTATTTGAGATCCCCTGTATGAGACCCGAACAGTTTTACACATCTGCTCAAGTGCATTCAAGTGTTGCAATATTTTTTTTTTTCACGTTTCCATTTCAACACATGCTTGAAAGTAGTTAAAGCACGCTCGGCCAGAGCATAAAACAGACAACAAAGTTACAAGATAGTTTGTGTGGAAACTGTTCTGTGTGAGTATTGTTGATGGTGATGACGACATCTTCTGCAAGCTCTTGTGCTAGCTTTAGTGTACTCTATTATGAAGGCCTGAGAGAGACTACAAAACATACTTGAGTAAGACGTGGTGATTAGACATAAAACACTGAACCATAATCTCAAATACAAAAGCAGAACCTAATTAAAATACTCAGAAAGACACAAAGATAAAGGCACATTCCTCGTCCCATATGCTAGGACAAATTTGTACAAATACTCCTTCTTCCCTAGTGCTATTAGAGCAAGGAATGGGTTGCCTGAGCTAACCAGGAAAACCAGTGACTTGGCAGAATTTAAGTCATTGGTTAATATGCATGACTAGATGCATGACGCGTAGGACGTAATCATCTTCTTTTTTTTTTGAAGTAACGTCTGTATTATATAAGATAAGAAGATAAATTATTTGTAAATTATTTTTGTTTTAAGAGAAATTTAAAAAGGATTAATTAAAAAAAAAGTTACTTCGGTGAAATGACGACCACTTTTGTCCTTCATGGGTTGAGGGCTTTGCACTGGGGTTTTGTGCCTCCTCATATGGCCATTTGAGCCCAGAATTTTCGGCTGCCTTGCTTTTCTTCTCTGGCGCCTTTCTTTCAGCGTTGTTTTCTTTTCCTCAGTAATTTGTGCGCCAGTTTTCACAGCACAACGCCATGATGCTCTGTCATGTGCTTCTGTCTCCCAAGTGGCTGGGTCAATGCTGAACGCTTTCAGAGAAGCTTTGAGGGTGTCCCTGAAGCATTTTCTTTGTCCACCTTGTGAGCGCTTTCCTTCCCTTGATTGGCCATACAGGAGTCGTTTAGGGATGCGTCAGTCTTCCGTTCTGCAGAAGCGTCCTGGCCATCGCAGCTTGGACCGTATCAGCATTGTGTGGATGCTTTGCAGACCCGCTCTTCGAAGGACTTCAGTATCTTGTATTTTTTCTTGCCATTTCAGTATTTTTCTTAGACATGTCTGTGGAAAACTGTGTACACTCTCCACGTTTCTGAGGCAGAGGATGACGGCTCGATAGATCCCTAGCTTTGTATTAGTATTCAAAAATAAAATCAATAGTAAACAGGGACTTGCTATTTCCTGATGACTCGCCCTAAATGCCTGCTCTGAAAATGATCTGTAGAGCATCGTCAGTGACTTCTCAAGAGCATGCTCAGACTTTGGCCTTACCATTTACACAACGAAAAGAAATTCTCTAATAAATTGATTGTAATTCAATTAAAGAGTTACAAGTCCCTAATGTTAACAACGATATTGACAATATATAGTGATGGGAACTAAACTAACTTTTAAAAATTAAACTAAAACTAGCCAGGAAAACCAGTGACTTGGCAGAATTTAAGTCATTGGTTAATATGCATGACTAAATGCATGACGCGTAGGACGTAATCATCTTCTTTTTTTGAAGTAACGTCTGTATTATATAAGATAAGATAAGATAAACTATAACAAACTTTTCATACTTTTTTTTTTTTCGGATAAACCCATTTTCGAAAAAACTAGTTTTATTTTCGTAGCGAAAGAGAAAAAACTTGAAAGGATCATTAGTTAAGTTTAACATACATCTAAATCCAATCCACTAGATTAGTAAACACAAACTTAGACCAGCAGGCCGCGGGTAATGTCAGGCTAGTACAGGGGTCGGCAACCTTTTCAGTCGGAAGAGCCAAAAATTACAATTTAAAAAAATTCGAAGTTTTTAAAGAGCCACAACATTTTTTTTCTGCCAACAATAAAAAGTGCTCGCATAAATGAAGTTTTTTATTTTAAAAACTAATCTATTTATTCATAAAAAATCTTTATTTATTGATATATATAAATAGCGTTCTCACAACCAATTAAATAATATTGTTACGAATCTCACTATCCAGGTTCTCTGCAAACTGCACCATACACCACCAACTTAAAGAACTTGACAACTCAGGGCTCCAAAGTAACGTAACACTTTAATAGTTGAATAAAGAACAGCCAATACTGTACAATTGGCAACACGTACACTGTACAAATATCTCTCCGATAACACCGTTCCGCCGTATCAACTCTTGCACTGGCCTCTCCGTCTCTTTCCGGGCTTGCACTGGGTTCAACAGTTCAGGACTGACTTCACACACAAGGCTCGTTGTGTTGGACGCGATCGCAGACCAAGATCAAGAAGCCAGTCGTCTCAACTGTACTTGACAGTACTCCTCACTGAACCGTTGTAATGCTCCGTACAGAACCACACCGTTGAACTGTGCTGTAGTCGACCGTGTTCTGAACCCTGCCGTGAACCTTCTCTCGTGAACCGTCTTGACTGCGACATCTCCGCTCTTTATATAGGGTCCCTGCTGGCCTTCTAGAACCGGACAGAACGTCGCTGGACCATTCTGGGTGGTCAGACGACTACAACCCTCGTGACGCTCCTGAGCTCATGTTGACACTCGTCTCGGCCGACCGTCGTAACTCGTCACGGCTGACCTCTCGTCTAGCGCTGGCCTGGGGCGATTTGCTTCGGCTGACTACACTCACACCACTACCCCCATCTGTGCCACCACCAGGTTTATAACAATATATATATATATATATGTGGCATGGGCATAGCCAGGAAAAAATATATTTATATATATGTTTGTATGGATGAATGTGTGT
The DNA here is from genome assembly GCA_036873155.1 of Biomphalaria sudanica. NCBI lineage: Eukaryota > Metazoa > Mollusca > Gastropoda > Planorbidae > Biomphalaria > Biomphalaria sudanica. The sequence continues at coordinate 179,449 of JAZGLO010006345.1, read as the reverse complement.
GTACATATTTAATCTCTATTACATTCTGACGCTTCATTCTTTTTGAAGATGTTTATTATGCCCTAGAATAGGTTCTTCCTGGAGTTAGTGAAAAAATTGTAGACTCCCCGCCCTTGACAGCAAGGGGTTTGGGGGAGCACTGAGAGCTCTCCCAGCGCGGGGCGGAGCCCCGCCGCCAAGCACTATTTCGGCGCATTTGCTGGCAAGCTATTTCCAAAAAAATCTGACACTGGCAATGTCTGAAGCCTCTTCCCACATGCTCTGAGGACCTCCATGAAAGTGTGGCGCCAAGTTGTACTAGGATGTCATCGCAACTCTTATTATGCGTAATTCATTTTGTCTGATAACATATCCCGCAAACCTCATGCGACGCTCTGTCACAACCTTAAGGGGTCGACTCCCATTTCGGCAAAGGATTTCCTTGATTTAGAGCCGATCTCTATAACTGACTCGTCAAAATCATCTGTTGGGGGGGGGGGGGGGGTTAAACTAAAATATATCTGGAGTTGTTTTTTTTTAAATTCAAAACCACATTTAGCTACGGTCATATAATTTGGTGACTGTAGTTTGCTTTAGAAATAATATTGAAGAGAGAGGTTTTCAACCTTAAAACGCTCTGTAAGGGGATTTTAAACTTAAAACTATCCTGAGGGGTTTTAAACTTTAAAAAAAGCCATCTGGAGGGAAGGGGTTGAAACTCAAAACCCCCAATTGGCTTGGCTACGCTCAAAAGAATTTTTGTGTGTAATTGGCTTTTTTTATATATTGAAGAGGTATTTTTTACCTTCAAACCCCTCTGAAGGGAAATTTAAACTCAAAACATCCAATAGGCTTTGCTACGCTCATAACATTTTAATAGCGAAATTTGTTTTTTTTTTATTTTGAAGATTTATTTTTTAGCTTTAAACCCCGCTGGCGGGGGGTTTAAACTAAAAACCCCTTTGTCTATGCTCATAGCATTTTGAGTGCGTAACCTGTTGTTTTTTTAAAATATTGAAGATGTATTTTTAGCTTCAAACCCAGCTGAAGAGTGGTTTAAACTCAAAACCCCTTTGGCTAAGCTCATACAATTTTGAGTGTGTAATTTGCTTTTTTATATTGAAGAGGGGTTTATCGTAAATTTTGGAGAGGGGTTTAAAATCAAAATCTTCCTTAGATGTGCTCTTGGAATTTTGGGATTGTCGTTTGCATTTTTTTTGTTTTATAGAAGAGGGGGATTTAAATGCAAAACACCTTGGTAGTGGGTTTCAAACTCAAACCCCCCTGGTAGGGGGTTTTAAACTCAAGACCCCCTGTAGGGGGTTTGGTAGGGGTTTTCAAACTCAAAACCCCTGGTAGGGGTTTTTAAAATCAAAACCCCCTGGTAGGGGTTTTCAAACTCAAAACCTCCTGGTAGGGAGTTTTAAACTCAAAACTCCTGGTAGGGATTTTAAACTCCAAGTTCCCTGGTATGGGGTTTTCAACTCAAATCCCCTGGTTGGGGGTTTCAAACTCAAAACTCCCTTGGCTGTGCTAGGGCAAGTGATGGTTTAGTGTTAAAATTTCACTTAAAATAAACAAAATTAAAGTAAAAGATCAGGCACAAAACTCCGACCCCCCCTGGGGGGATTTCATTTCAGGGGGGGGGGTTGACCCCCCGACTACGCCCATGATATGTGGATTTATTGAATAATTACTTATGTTATTAAGTAAATTAAAACCGTCATTAGAGAGCTATTACAGACTGACGACAGTGACGAGGCGTGTCACGAGAATGGGGTGCGGTAAAAAGCGATTACAAAAGGCTGAAAGATAGAATCGGTGTCTAATGCTCGTTAATCGATTTAGAAAGGTTTTTTTAATTTCTGAGAAATTAATAATTTTTGCGTATGGAACTAAAGAGCCGCAGCTTCACATCCAAAGAGCCGCATGTGGCTCGCGAGCCTCAGGTTGCCGACCCCGGGGCTAGTATATATATATATATATATATATATAAACTACATTGTGACATAATTAGCATTTTTTTCTATATTGTTATTGTTACAATAGTTACGCTGAGGAGGTCAATTGTAGTCAAACTGAATTTCCATTTATTGGACCAATAAAAATTATCTTATCTTATCTTATCTTATACTAAAGAAACAGAAAACTGTGTTGCAATTTTATGTCTTTGAGTTTCTCTTTTCTTTATCAGGACGTTTTTAAAGCTATGTCGGGCCCACAGTGCGAGGCTAGCACACATAGCGTTCTACGTCAGAGGCAGGGCCGGCCCTAGCAGTTGCGGGGCCCTATGCGAAACGGATCTCGCGGGACCTAGTCTAGGTAAGGATAAGCATAATGTCAATTTTTTTTTTTTTTGAATTAGAAAATAGGCCTACTTTCGTCTTTGCAATAAATTTTTATCAAATGAAAGCTCGCAATGTCACTTTTTATTTATTGGCACCCCAAATTTGTCAATTTCGTCTATTCTTTAGGAGATTTGAATAAATTTTTAAAAAGTTCAGAACTTTATCGTATATTTTGCCTTTTCATATTTCCTGGAGGCCCTGGAAAATGAGGAGGTCGCGAAAACCCTGTTTTAATGGTTTAATTTAATGTACACTTAGAATTAGCGCGGGGCCTATGAAAGCGCGGGGCCCACTGCGACCGCATAGGCTGCAGTGGCCTAAGGCCGGCCCTGGTCACAGGTCACGTGGTATACATTTTTAATAATGAACTGACTATTCTAAAAACAAGCAACAACAAAAACTGGCGTTTTTTTTTATAGAGGATTTTTTTTGTCTAGTGTTAGTTTGACGCGATACATTTCTGTAGCAGACGATTTAATCGTCACGTGACCAAACTGAATCTATTAGTGAAATTAAAAAATTATGTCAAATAAAAGTTCATAAATTCTTTTAAGGTTCATAGATAGATAGATAGATAGATAGATAGATAGATAGATAGATAGATAGATAGATAGATAGATAGATGTTAGTAGAAAGAAAAACGACAATAATTTAACAATTTGAAACATTTTCTTGATTTATCAAAGTCTGTTTACTCTCTCAGCAAAGCTCGCACTTTGAAGGGATGAGGCGTTCTAGAGAATCCATAGCGTCCTCCCATTGCTGGCATTTTACCAGATTCTTCAGGTACAAATTTATAGCGTTGAATCAAAGCTGCCATAAATAGAAAAAGCTCCATCGCAGCAAGAGGCTCTCCCAAACATCTTCTACTGCCATCAGAGAAAGGCAAAAATGCTTTCTTCACTGTCAGTACGCCGTTCTCGAGAAATCTCTCAGGTCTGAAGTTCATGGGGTCCCCCCAGACTTCCTCGTCCCATAAAAGAGAATCTAAAACTGGAATTACAACGGTCCCTTTCGGGATGAAACATCCTTTAATCGTTGAGTCGCTTGCTGACATTCGTTCTAAGCTTAATGGTATAATGCTAGCGAGACGCTGAGTCTCGTAAATAAAAGCATTTAGCAATACCAAATTTTTTCTGCTGCTCCAAGGAGGCAGATGGTCAGTTCCGACATGCTCTTTGATTTCTTCGAAGAGCTTCTCTTGAATCTCAGGAAAGTTGACCAGAAACAGAACGCCGTAGTGAAGCGTAGTGCTTGAGGTTTCGGTGCCAGCATCGAAAAAATTCCAACAATTATAAAGCAGATTGTCATCTTGAAAGGTTGAACTGCTTACAGATTCCTTTCTTTTTTTCATCTCTGCCGTAAACATATGGACGATGGAATGTCCATCATTGCGACTATCAGAAACAGTTTCCTGAATCAAACGTATAAAGTGAGCTTTCATGGTTTTGATTATTTGCATAAATTCTCGATAGTAGAAAAAATCCCAAGGTAGATTACGGATTATTTTGTAGAAGAAATGTAATGGGGAAGAAGGGGAGCCTATTTCAAACTGTCTAAGAGTTAGCTGTATCATTTGGATGAATACTTTGTCGTTATAATCATATCGTCTGCCGTACATAATGTAACAAATGACGTTACAAACACTGGCTGTGAACAGTTTTCGTAAATCTAAGGGTTGTCCTTTGGACTGGTCAATTTCATGAAGCAAGTGACCAACCTCAGCATGGATTCTCTCGGCCATGACGTTGCGTCCCATCCCAAGTTCTTTGAGTGCCTGCTTGAGAAACGTCCTCTGCTCTCGCCACTCCCCTCCCGGAAGTGATGCGACTCCTCTACAGTTGAAGAGAACTTCATGTATGAATCCGTCCGATCTGTTCATGAAAATGGCGTGTTTCTTGACCAGCGCCTCGTGAATCGCTTCGTAGCCGTTGATGAAGACCACCTGCTTGTAGCCATAGCGAACCAGGAAGACGTCACCGAGTCTGAGGACGATAACAAGACGTTTTTTTATCATCAAAATGTTCGTAAAACGGTTTACGTGTTGATAATTTTTGGTCAGAGCTCCGTGACAATCTACTTCCTGGTCCAAACCTTCACGCAGGACAACCGGGGACGGCAGCGGGGAAGGTATGAATCCGGGAACCATCTAGACCAGTGATGCCCAGCCTAATTCGACCTGCGAGCCATCTTAACTTTCGACACTCGTTTCGCGGGCCACATGACCGAAAATGTACAAAAAACGAAATGAAATTGACCTGAAACAATTTTATTAGAAACCTGTCGATCTAGAACTTAATTTCATTGAATAGAATATGGAAGTTTATCTCTTTTTTTTTACGTAGCTGAAATTGGATTCTTTCCTCTGCTTAAAATGTGAGCAACATTGTAGATAGCTTGACCAATGACTCATTTTCTTGCCTTTTTTTGGTAAATATTCCCATCGATCCTCCAATCTCTAGACGTAGTTTAACAATATTTTATCCACGGCTCAAACTATGCATGCCGTCTTATTTGTTTCATAATGTCGTTTATATGTTAGTGTTTTTTAAAACAGCCACAGTTTACAAAACTTATTACCATGTTCCAAAAAAAAAGTAAAGATCCATTAACTTTTCCTTGTAGATTCTAAATTCAGAATCAACTTGTAGTTACTTCAACTCTTCCATTTCATAAACCTACATATTTTTAATGTCATGGTACCAATCCATCAGAGAAAAAGTCAGAGCCCTAACGTAGGTAAAGATAAATGTTTAACCATTTTTTTTAAAGGGGGGAATTTTCTACACTTTTTTTGACGTTTCGGCGGGCCGGATAAAACCACGTCACGAGCCGGATCTGGCCCGCGGGTCGTATTTTGGGCATCACTGATTTAGACGACTGAACGATAGTCCAGCACGTGTACCGAACGACCGGGCAGCAACCTTCGTTCTTTAATACGCATGAGTTAATGTAATTAAAAAAAATATCTGACTTTCATACTTTCCCGCCTTAAACCAGGCAGACGTCACCGAGTCTAAGAGCATTATCAACAAGATATTTGATGCCATATTTCTTAGAATTATGATTTAATTCATTGAACTTGTTAGTGTGGCTAGAGTCTGTTCGTTTGAATTATCTCAGAACATTTTAATTTTCATTTCAATTACCTTTATAAATTTCATAATATCTTCCATGGCCGTAGCAAAAGAGGGTTTACAGGATTTAACCGCCCCCTCCTCTTGTGCGTAAATCTTTGAGAATTAAAACAACAGCCTGAGAAAAACGAAATTAAACATTTCTAAACATGAGCCTAAGGGTTGAAGGGTGAAGTTTTAGTGCCAAATTCCCCCTTTCCCCTCAAAAAAAAAAAATCAACATTGATTTATTTTCTACCAAGTGACCTGGTTCCTGTAGAAAATTCTAGCAACAGCCGAGAAAAGGTTTAGCAAACTTTTGTTTGATTCCAGGACAAGAGGGGGTGGGATGGAGTGGAGGTTGAAATGGTTTGCATGCGTGCTCTTCATAGATTTGACCTTGGCTTTCAACACCACATCTAATGGTGTTCCACGAGGCCTGAATATTTGTTTCACAAACTACTGGAATAATTAACTAGTAAGCCAATACGTGAATTAATCTCTCTAAAAAAAATAAGCAAAGGATTCCACTAAATACGTAGAATGTGTGAAGTGTTCCGTTAAGGAAATTGTTTGGGAACCACTGTACTAGCAAGACTTTGAAATTGTTTCGTAGCAAACCTTTTCCTCCACTGAATGAACTGATTGGTTGGGTCTGTCTCTATCAAATAAGTGTGACCAATCAAAGGTAACGACAGTCCCGGCTCTGGTGGGAAACCTTTTTTACGTTGAGAAGTCCACCAGTACATGGCAGACAGGACAATCACAAAAACTAGAATGACATCAATCATTTTAACCTGGGAAATAGAAGCATATTAATTTAGAGATTAAAAAAAACTAGTAGAGTTTATTTACAGAATTAAACTAATAGGATCTTGTATATAAGTCAGTCAGCAAATTAGCATTTATCTCAATCATTTTGACCAGTGAATTAGTGTCGTAGCAGACGTGAACATAGCAGACGTGAAGATAGCAGACGTGAACATAGCAGACGTGAACATATCAGACGTGAACATAGCAGACGTGAACATAGCAGACGTGAACATAGAAGACGTGAACATAGCAGACGTGAACATAGCAGACGTGAACATAGCAGACGTGAAGATAGCACAATGGAAGAGACCCAGAGCAGCCTATGAATATATCAGACTTAGAGCAGTGTTAAATTACAAGAGACCAGAGTCTCTCAAACCTACAAAGTCTCGATTTCCCAGATAAGAGAATCACAACATCCTTACAATCGGGGGAGGGGGAACAACGAAGCCGGTCTATTCACATCGTAAAGGACAAAGAGAAACATTTTCATAGGAGTGATAAATCCAGGTGGGAATATTAACCACGTAAAGTGACCATCTTTCCAAAAAAAAATATTTTATATTGTAAGTTAGACTAGCTAGAATGGTTAGGATGGCTGCCTAGTCGTGCGGTTTGCTCGCTGGACTGTCGTTCCGATTTATCGATGGTCCCGGGTTAAAACCCTGTCCGCTCCCATCCCCCGTCGTCCTGCGGGAGTCTGGACTAGGAAGTAAACTCTGAAGGAACATCCAAAATCATGTCAAACATTTTTAGACCATTAAAAATCTTTACCATTTTCAAGAGGAGATAAGCGCTCCCCCCCCCCCCTTTTTCTGTCGTAACCTGCTGCCGTCTTTCTATTATACATAACAATTAAAAATTATCTACCAAACACCTCTTCAGACAAAAAAGATTAGTACTACAAAACATTCACTGGATTCCAAATATAAAGTAAATAAATACGGAACGAAAAAACGGAAAAATTGTGCCTTCAGATGTCTAGTTTTTTTTTTTTCAAGACATTCTTTAAAACCTACAGGACCCCGTTGTTTGAGCTTACAGACCCCAGATGGCTAATAGATCGCGAATTCCTTTTTTCTTTTTGGGAAAAGGTTGTTTTGTTTTAGTTGTCTGGCTCTACCAACCACAGCAATGGAATGCACGATAATCTCTAGTTGCACTATAAGAAAGCCTTGACCTAATTCTCAGAAGTCGGAGTTTAAAAGAAAAGGGCGCGAGAGGAAACAGAAATGATGTTCTTGGCATTTGGAAACTGTTTCCGCCGTAATGGCGGGAAAAATAAAATGGCGCAAAACTATTTCAACGCATACGTAAAATATTTTGGTTTATTAATTTTTAGAAATATAGATTTAAGATCTAGATTATAACGCACATATATAGCACACATACCATTCTATAATACATGGCCAGATTTACGACAGGATAAGATAAGGCAGTCACATAGGGTCTTCGGCATCGTTAAAGAATACATACATTTCAACATAAGAAAATACGGAAAGTGAATACATTCTAAACTAATCTATTTCTTTTTTTCCCCAAATATGATATTAAGGTGCCTCCACTAAAATCCTGTCTAGGGTCGTAACGAACAGTACTCCAGTTATTAAAATCCGGTACTGACTATAAATCTTTAACAAGTCCGCGTTATTTTTTTGTCGCGCTATTTTGTCGGTGCCACTTTGTCCGCGCTATTATCTCGTTCGCTATTGGACAGAGATCCGATTTTTCAATTGTTTTTGTGTAAGACTTAAAAGTACATGTATAATACAGAATGCGTGTGAAATGAAATAACATTATACATGCTTATAAATATAACATTCATATTTTCCTACGTAATGTGCGCCTTATGCATCTAATACTACCTAGCATACATGCGTCCCCCCTTTACCAGAGAACGTGTTAAATGTGGCCCATCATACAAATATTTGCCCACCTTTGTCTTCACCAGGCCTCACGGCAACCACGGTCAGAAGTCAAGCAGCTAGTCTATTTCATGTAACGTCGACTTTTGTACTTCGATACATTACTGGTACTAAAAATATTTAGCTTTTCTATAAATAGACATTTTCTACTTTAAAACTTAAAACGTTGAGTACAATAATCTGTGAACATTAATAGATAATGTGTTGCTGAAGTATTGTACAATATATAAATATTTAAATTATAAATGACCAAATTAGAGTACGTTACTACTAGCTACAACATAGCCGCAAATTAACCTTTTTGTTAATGTGAAAATATGCATATACTTAAGCTCCTAATAAACAATAATAAAAAAAAAATAGAGATAACCTAAAAATGAGTTATATTACAAAATGAAATAACTTTTAAGTTTTTCATGCACATACCTACTTTAAGCTCTGTACTTTTATAGAAACCAAATTACTTCATTATATGTACATTTTTGTAACTCTAGCAGACCCCAAAGAATCCTAGGGATATAGGATGAAGGTCCTTTGTCTTAGGTTCTTAAGGGAAAAATTGTTGCAAAAATAATATAAACAAAAATGAATTTTAATAACTCATAAGTCTTTAAAAAAAAAAAAAAAAAAAAAAAAATTATTTTTGGCAATACTCATTTTAAGGAACACCTTCAAAATTTTTTGTGAATGTCTTCCAGACCCTTGGTGTCATCAATTTCTGGACATTTACTGCCACCATTTTATAGACCTTTGCTGTCACCTTTTTCTGGACCATTGCTGTATCATTCTATTGGACTTCTGCTGTCATCATTTTCTGGACCCCTTGCTGTCACCATTTTATGGATCTTCGCTGCAGACTACTCCGCGATCGTACTGAAAATCCTGGAATATGACTTTGATAAGATGTTTTCAATGAAATTTTCCATGTATTATTATTATTTTCTTTTAATTTAGAACAATGTTTTGTGTGTCTTCTTTTGAATTAAAAAAAAAAAAAAAAAAAAAAAAAAAGCCCAATAAAGAGGCCAAGAGCCCAAAAAAGAGGCAATACCCAAAAAAGAGGCGAACAAAAGAGGCAAAGCCCAAGGATTCCTAGGATGTACTAAGCTCGACACCTGTAGTCAAAAGCTAAAAAGCTGAGGTATCCTAAAAAAAAAAAAAAAAAAAAAAAATATATATCTGGGAAAATGACTCTATAATTGATGAACTCCAGCGTTCATATTACAATGAACACTATACCAAATCTTATCTTATCTTATATAATACAGACGTTACTTCAAAAAAGAAGATGATTACGTCCTACGCGTCATGCATTTAGTCGTGCATATTAACCAATGACTTAAATTCTGCCAAGTCACTGGTTTTTCTGGCTAGCTCAGGCAACCCATTCCATGCTCTAATAGCACTAGGGAAGAAGGAGTATTTGTACAAATTTGTCCTAGCATATGGGACGAGGAATGTTCCTTTTTTTTTGTGTCTTTCCGAGTATTTTATTAGATTTTGCTTTTGTATTTGAAGATATACAGCTTCTCAATAACCTTGACTGCTCAACAGTATAGTATGGTCTGGACATGGATGCGTTAACCTGTTTGTCTTGTGTGTTATTGTAAGGGAAAGTATAATCTGAATAAACCACACAAAAAAAAGGCATCTCAATAAAAATATGAAAGTCAACACAAAAAACAAAGTATGGAACGAAAAAATAAATAAATATATGCTTAAATAAAATAATAAAAAACTCTTGGAAATCTCATGAAACTTCAAAAAATACGAAAAAGACCTGAAAATCTCATAAAATTATTAAAATCGACTGAAAACCCATAAGAATCGATTGAAAAAATTGACAAAATTGACAAAAATCCCGGAATAGTTAGGACCGGCGCTGGGTCCACACGACTACCAGGGAAACTTCATGGGGCGTAAACCGGCTATCCACACACACACACACACACAAATAAGTATAAGAATTGTTGACGCCACGCTCCACACACGCACAAGACATATTTTAAGAATTAGTCGGACTAACACACTGACCCCCTAATTTTGTCTGATCTTAGAAGATTCTTTCTGTTTCGTCTGAGTTTTCCCAAATGTCATGCTTAAGTTATATATGACGATTTTTTTTATTGCTATGAGATTAATAACAGATTACTTATCTAGGAAACAAAAGTTGTATAGATGCATACGTCTCTCTGAGAGCTCCTGATAACTAGGAAAGAAAGTTGTCTAGACTCCTGCCGCCACACCCTTCTGCAGCTGTTATGCAATGAAAGACAAAAAAACGTATTCTGCAACGCGATTCTATCTGACCTTATCAGTGCCTATTTATGCTATTAAATGTACGGGACCTAGACCTAGATACTGTTTATGTAGTAGTTCTCAATCATTGAATCTTGAAGGTACCCCTTGAAAAAATGAGATACACAACTAGGTTCGTCCTTTTACGGACTCCTCACTATCCTTGCCAGTAAGCACAGGTTTATTATTCTATTTTTTTAAAGTATTCAGAGTTGGTAAGCACCAAGGCTCTTTTTCTTCTCTAATATACGTATGTGTACTTTAATGCTGATTACTAAATGTACCCCAAGTCCTGGGCAATACCGTAACGACACATATAACAACCAATAAAGATTCAGAATGCCAATTCACGGACATATAACATGTTTATTACATGTGCTGTAACATAATACAGCCTCAGTTCTGACAAATGAAATATCCAGTATCAATTAAAATAACAGCTCAATATCCCATAGACTGAATAATGGCGACACAGAGAAATAATTAGAGTCTACACTTCGACTATATCTATATCCAAAAGTCCAACTGTCCTGGACTAGGAACAAAACCACACTGCCTTATTATGAGTTACATTATATTCAACAAAATCATCTTACCAAATAAAACAATCCAAAACAATAACAGTTTTGAAGTCAACAACCTGAATTGCCCCCCCCCCCCCTTTCTCCTCTACAGTAAACAGGAGACCCAGGCTGACCAGAACTCAGTCCTGACAGTAAGCGTATGAAACTTATTATCATTTGCCTTTTAATTAATGTTTATACTTATAAAAATAATAAACACTATTATTTCTTTTGTAAACTTTATTAAGTAATTATTTTAAATTACCTGGCCAAAACAAGGCACTCAGACAGATTTACATGAGCTACGTAATTGTGACGTATGTCTATTTCAATTTGATTTTGGCTTCTTCTTATAAAGTAAAGTTCCCCCTTTGGACCTTGTGGTCTATAGGGCTGATGGTGTAAAGGTCATCTGTTTCTGTGGCCTACGGTAAACGAGGATGCCATGTGGCCAGCACAATGACCAACCGCCTTTGCTTTTCCCCAACTCATGTCAGGTTCCCATTAGAGCTTGGTACACTCAGATGCGATTTGACAACGAGCCATTGGTCTAACCTGCACACAGGCTGTGACGTAGCAGGTCAGTGTTGAGGCCTTCTATAATGAATGGTCTCGGTGTTAGCTCTAGTTTTGCCCTCTAATTCTTTTCAAATGAGAACCGAAAGGGGAAAGCAGGCAAACAAAAGATAAATACATCAAGAGTTATTGACCATGTCACAAACCCACTCAAACTACAACTACTCTGGAGTGTTTGCACGTGCGTGTCTAGGGGTGTGATCGCTGGCTGCTTGAGAACACCTGTCCAGTTACTAGACAGGATTAAAACTTGCACTGGTGGAGAACTTTGGTCTCACAATGATAGTACGCTTGCGCTCTCAATAATAGAATGAACTCTTGTATGCTGTGGATATATTTTGTTTTAACAAAAGAACTGATAACATATGTTAGAATACAGAATCCAAAATAGTCGTCAATAAAGTAGAAGTTAAGTCAATTACTACACACACCAACTAACATCTGGTCTCTACTGATCCAATGGCGTGCCGAGGGTTGGGCTGGTTGGGCGGCCGTTATAATGGGTATCAAACCGCTAAATAATGCATGGACTATTTCAGTCACTCGTATGTTAATTTCGGTTACATGATATAAGGTTTGTGGGACATGTTCTCCATTAAATGAACTACGCATACCAAGAGTTGCGGTGACATGGAGACCAATACGAGGAAAGCGCAAACAGGAACGTCCTCGTGTAAAGTTGCGCCACACTTTCATGGAGTACCTCAGAGCAGTGGACACCGGGTGGGAAGAGGCTTCACACATAGCCAGTGACATTTCTTTGTGGAGACAGCTTGCCGCCCAATGCGCCGAACGGGCGCGGGAGGATCTAAGTCTAAGTCTAAGTAAGACTGGCTGTATAACGTAACATAAATGGCCGCCTCTCTCTTGATATCCTACTAAGAGAAGCACTGTGTGCTTCAAACTGCCTAAGGATCGCGGCCTCTTATATTTTTTTTCTCTGAAGCCTTTCTCATTTTTGGGTATAGCTGCAAGTTTTCCGTATCCTAGGAGGGCAGCCCGCCAAGGCTAATGAGTCCCTCCTGTCCGAAGCTTACAGTTAGGCTACAGTGACCTAGTTTAGTTTAGAGATTATGTTAATTTTGTAAATACATATATTGCGTATTGTTTTTAGCCACGATAAAAGTAGTGACGTAGTCAGACAGATGACGTATCAGAATAGGCGAACAGGAAGAACAAGATGGCTAGAGCTTAGAGAAGGTTGAATAGTGACAGAGACAGATAAGTAGCGACGGATAGGGAGACAAGACAAGCATCCCTTTCGTAAATAAATACATCAGTTGAAGTATTCAGAAGTCTGTCTTGTTAATTGTAATGTCCCTTGGCTAGTTTAGACTAGTTAAGTGAAGTAGTGTTAGATTGACTAAATACACAAGACTTAACCCCTAGTAGGTTTTTTTAAAACTCGAACCCCTCTGGTAGGGGTTTTAGAGTGAGTAATTTTCTTTTATTTATATTGAAGAGGTACTTTTTAGCTTCAAACTCACTGGAAGGGAGTTCAAACTCAAAATCCCTTTGACTACACTCATAACATTTTTAGTGTATAATTTGCTTGGTTTTTATTATTAAAGAGGTATTTTGTACCTTCAAACCCCGCTGAAGTGAACTACGCTCAGAACATTTTGAGTGCGTAATTAGCTTTTTTTTTTATATTAAAGAGGGGGTTTATCGTAAATTTTAGAGGGGGGTTTTAAAATAAAAAATCTTCCTTACCTGTGCTCTTGGAATTAGGGGATTTTCGTTTGCATTTTTTTTGTTTTATAGAAGAGGGGGAGTTAACTGCAAAAACCCCAGGTAGGGGGTTTAAAACTCAAAACCCCTGGCAGGGGGTTTTAAACTCAAAACCACTAGTAGGTTTTTTTTAAACTCAAACCCCTCTGGTAGGGTTTTTTAAACTCGAACCCCCCTGGAAGGGGTTTTTAAACTCAAAACCCCCTGGTAGGGGGTTTTAAACTCAAAACCCCTTTGGTTGTGCTGGGGCAAGTGATGGTTTAGTATTAAAATCTCACCTAAAATAAACAAAATCAGTCACTAAATTCCGACTCCCCCCCCCTTCGGGAGGGGGGATTTCATTTCGGGGGGGGGGTTTGAACCCCAACCCCCCCCTGGCTACGCCCATGATATATATATATATATATATATATATATATATATATATATATATATATATATATATATATATATATATATATATAAATCTCTTCATGGCTCAACATTTTGGACAAGAAGTAAAAGAAAGAACGGGGGGTGGAGAGAGAACAAGTAGTATTCACCCATCACTAAATAGCAGGGCCGGACTTTACCATTGTGACCCAGAAGTCATGGAAAGATCACTCTTTCATTTCTTCAAGTCTAACTAGATTTACACCCCCCCCCCCCTCCGTAGGTTTAGCAGCGAAAAAAACGAGAGGTGGGGGAGAAAAAGTAATCTACTCTCTATTTAACCGCCATTAAATAGCAGGGCCGGACCTAACCATTGTGAGGCCCTATGCGAAGCGGATTTCGCGGGGTCAAGTTTAGGTAGGAATACGGATAATAAGTGAAAATTAAGCGATTGTATTATAAAATACAATCGTCTTTGCATTTTGTTCATTCTTTGCTATGTCCATAATTACTTAACGAGCCTTGCGTGTAGCGAAGTCATACAGTATATCATAAAAATTCTGATTCCTATATAGTTCAAGCTCAATAGCAAGAATTACCAAATGTTTCAATCTTTGTACGAGAATTATTGGCCTCAAGTAATTCTTCATTAGTTTGAGGCGCGAGAAGCTTCTCTCAACAGATTCCACAATTATGGGTATTGCTTGATGTCGTTGTTTTTTTATCGCTCGTAGAATTGGCGTTTTCCATATTGAATGACACCCCAAAATGACAATTTTTTGTCTACATATATTAGGAGATTTTTTAAAAAGATGTTAATAATTTCCAGAGATTTCCAGGACTTTTTCGTATACATTGCAATTTCATGAGATTTCCAGGACTTTTTCGTATACATTGCAATTTCATGAGATTTCCAGGACTTTTTCGTATACATTGCAATTTCATGAGATTTCCAGGACTTTTTCGTATACATTGCAATTTCATGAGATTTCCAGGACTTTTTCGTATACATTGCAATTTCATGAGATTTCCAGGACTTTTTCGTATACATTGCAATTTCATGAGATTTCCAGGACTTTTTCGTATACATTGCAATTTCATGAGATTTCCAGGACTTTTTCGTATACATTGCAATTTCATGAGATTTCCAGGACTTTTTCGTATACATTGCAATTTCATGAGATTTCCAGGACTTTTTCGTATACATTGCAATTTCATGAGATTTCCAGGACTTTTTCGTATACATTGCAATTTCATGAGATTTCCAGGACTTTTTCGTATACATTGCAATTTCATGAGATTTCCAGGACTTTTTCGTATACATTGCAATTTCATGAGATTTCCAGGACTTTTTCGTATACATTGCAATTTCATGAGATTTCCAGGAGGTCCTGGTAAATCAGGAGGCCGCGGGAAATCTGCTATAAGTTATAAAATGGTTTCATTTAAAAATTTACACCTAGGATTAGCGCGGGTCCTATGAAAGTGCGGGGCCCACAGCGGTCGCACAGGTTGCAAAATAGCGGCGTATGCGTATGCTACGCAGTGGGTTTACTAGTGAGAAAATACATGGGAAAAGGGGGGGGGGTTACCAAGAACTATTCGGCATTTTAAAATCCGTGCCGGCAGAGAAGACAAAGACAACATTATATAGTAGAGATAATGCTGTGTTTTCGTTAAGCGTATTATATGTAACATAATCAATACAATATGTAACATTATCAATATAATAGGTAACACTATCAATGTTATATCCTTATGTATAAATAAAAAAATGCTTTTTAAGTGTGCATGAATATTACTTTAGCATTTAAAAGTGCTAACGAATATTACTTAAGTGGATACAGTAACTAACGGATAATTGCTTCAGTGGATGAAGTAACTAACGGAATATTACTTTCATAGGTGAGATGGCTAACGGGGTTAACGCCGAACTTCAACATTCCTTACTCGACCCACGTGAATGAGGCCGCCTCGTACAGTATTCATTGGCCTGGATGACCCGTGCATCAGGGACTGACCCACTGACCATTCACAGTTCATACAGTGTACCCTTATCGGTGACACACTCCTGACACACACACATCCTTAAGTAACCCTTCCTTCCCAACACACCAAGTGGCTAGTCGACAGGTCAGTTATAAAACTATCATATCAGCTTTTCGCTTCTGTAATAATATAGGGTCGCTTCTGTAATAATATAGACTCTATAGAGTAAACAATGAAGTTTACAAATATATCAACTTGTACACAAAAGTGATAGGACAATGTTGAATATACTACATGATAGATACTTTAATACTAGATACTAATCAACTATAAATAGATAACGAAAGAGATATCGACTGATATATATATATATATATTGTTGTTTCTATATTCTGAGTTTATACAGCTACATCCAGACACATTTCAGAGGACATCTGAAACGAAAATCAAGTCGGACTGTTCAAGTTTAGGTAATAAGGAGTTGTAGTTTACAGAGGATGAGACCAATACACCTGGTACTGCTCACTCTAGCAGTCGTCTCGTCTTTAACTGTCGCTCAGGTCAGTCGTAGTTACTTGTGTTCTTTAGTAGAGGGTGCGATTTGTTTCCATAGGGGATAAATGCAATCCATGGGTTATATGAGCTTCATTGAGATTCTGTAAACATTGATGTTATTGGCGTTCACGGAAACTAAAACGAGAATGACTTGAACGAGTATAATTTAACGGTAACATAACAGAAGGAGAATAACTTCAAATAATAAATCTGAATGAGAACTAGATTATTATAAGCCGGAGTTTAATATATATATATATATAGGGTTATAGTTGATATTTTTATATATATGTAGGTCATGGGGTAGAAACAAGTTAAGTATTTGTTTAAATCAATATTTCAGGGGCAACAGAATCTAAAATACAAATAAACAAACTTGTAATTAAAAGGGATTTCAAACTTCAGAATTATTAGGATTTTCTTGAGTCTACCCAACTCGGATGGTTACCTGACATTTCTTGGTTAAAGTCGGGCGTTTGGTCGTTGTGCTTGTCACATGACACTCTCGTTAACCGTTGGTCATGTGTCTTGCATCATTTGTCTCATGATCTAACCTCCATTAAAGGTCATTTTCGTTTTTTTCCTTCTAAAAGTAAAATGGTCAACATAAAATATTACTAAATTACTTGAAAAATATTTTCTAAGTTACTTAACAGTTCAAATTACTTGTAAAGTGCTTCAAAATTCTATCCAAATGACTTCTAAATGGACCTCATTCGCCAATCGTAAACAAACAACATTTAGTCACGTGATCTTGTTGATAAAACAATGGAAAAAACTGTCACGTGACAACCATCATGAATTAAACATGAGATCGTAAATTATATAGAAGAGATAGAGAACCACGTGGCTAAATGTTGTTTGTTTACGATTGGTGAATGAGGTCCATTAATTGTTTATTACTTTGCTTATGAATGACTATTAGTCTTCTAAATGACTTGAAATTCACTTCTAAATCACTTCAAAATTACTTGGCTGTATATCAATATACCAGATAGAAGTTTGCAACCAAATTGTTGACACACATGGGTTATTTCATCCAATCGCAGGTTTTGAATGTCACGTGTTCCACTGGACTATATCCTCCAGACCCAAAGTAAGTTTTGACTTTGAACCCACCTCCAGTACACGTTTATATATGACTTCATATTTAGAGCTTGTTTGTTTTTTAGTCAGGTGTCACTAAGGTCCGGAATGAAACTTTTTTACTGACGCCATAGTTGTCCGACTATGTAAACAAATAGTTGGAATGTGGGCATCTTTTGGTTGCCTGGTCACGTGATTTGAGCTCAGGACTGACGTTTGGTCATCTCGACGTCCGGGGTTCGAACCCTGCTTTCTGCCATTCCACGCCGTTCTGTGAGAGGTTTAGGATAAAATGTAATTCTCTTCAAAACCGAAACATAAAAATTTTTTTTAAAAAAAGTATTTTTTTTTTATAACATAAGTCTTAGTAATTATCTAGCGTATGTGATAAGAAATGTAGACAGAAAGTTTCCCTCCGCTACTCAAAGGATAAGAGGAATGGAAAAAAAAAAGGGGGGGTACACTGGAAACCTTACGTAAGTAGGCATTTATTGTATCATATGAGACCAAATCATTGATCGGGCACATTGTGGTCATCTGAGACCTACTGACACAGAGCTATGGACCAGTGGCCTAGCATGATCACTTTAAGGCCGGTTTCAAGAATGTATAATATCCCAATAGACTTCAAAGTGAAGCGAGACAAGCACAAATGGAGTCCAAATCATTTTGAAATAGACATATCGATGTATGAACCTACTTTCAAAATTAACAGTGTCGCGTTAGTCAAAAGTCTATTTTTTCAAGGAAGATACGATTACCTTACAGCAGCGGTTCTCAACCTTTTAAGCTCGGTGACCCCCTTTTTACAAATCCCCCATTCTGCCGCGACCCCCCCCCCCCACACACACACAGCAATAGAAGAATAGACAATAACAATCCATATTTTCGATGGTCTTAGGCGACCCCTGGCAAATCGTCAATCGACCCCCAAGAGGTCGCGACCCACAGGTTGAGAATCCCTGCCTTACAGCCTTACAATATCTTTTACAGGCCCCAATCAACCCTGGGCGCACTGGGCCCCCTTCACACTATAGTTGTTATCCACTGGCAAGGACAACTCTGGTATCACCTTATCTCCAACGCTATATCAAATGTCCTTGAAGTTGCTTATTCTCCCTGTATTTAACAACTTACCTTTTTTAATGCAGCTTCATTATAGATCACTCGCCAATACAAAAAAAAAAATAAAATTCAAGGGGCATAACTCTTTAATATCAGTACGTTTATGAACAAGTTCACAAAATGTGATAAAGAGTAATTGGCCTTGAATGAACCAGGTTTAATAAGTGTAACGTGCTGTGCTATTTATCTACCGAGCACACCGGGTCAGGGAAACACACACAATGTTTCTAAAAGCAAAAAACATTATCTTTGCCCATGTAGGGTTACACCATTTTATTTTCCTATTAACTTTTTTATAATTTGATTCTAAACAACTTTCGTTCCACACATGCCCCACTACAGTAAACAATGTACATTTCATTATTAATGCGTCGCTCAATTGGTTGTCAATACATTTACAAAAGAAACCAATTTTCGTCGCCTTACAATGGCTTAAAAAAATAAATACAATAGCATTTGTATTAGCATATACTACAGCTAGGGATTTGGGGTCTGGGGTGGGGGCTTGACCTCATTAGTGGACGCTGCATTTTGACATTCGACGTCATGACATGAGCTGTCTGGAACTAAGAGGGAACAGGGAACATCTGTGCTGTGAACCTCGGTCAGCTAAACATTGGTCAGCTAAACATTGGTTAGGCGTTCATCAGAGCTGTGTAGACAGAACGAGGCCAACAATGTCCAAAATTTTGTTGCAAAAGTATTTTTTTTTTTTTAACTTTAGGTCAAAGGTCACAGAGACTTACGTGATCGACCTTGACCTTCCACCAAGTCAGCGCTGGAATGAGCTGGCCAAAGCTAAAAGCTTTCAGGTAAAATTGACTGCATATAAGGGAGAGAGTTTAACCGAGATCCACCGCTGACACCAGTAGTGTGCAATGATTCCGTAGAGACCTATCATATTGAATCTAACATCCATTTTAAAAATATATTATTGAAAATACATTAAAGTTTTAGAAAGTAAATGTCACAACAGAACGCGAGTGTTAAGGCCTACAACTCTTCTAGATTTTGTGACGTTGTACACCACGATCAGTAACTAGTGCACTATATGTACTGTGCGCAGGGCTCTATATTTGTATATGAATCTCTGGATTTTCAGGACGCCCCTGAGTCCACTCAGCTCTTATGGGTACAAGACATTAGTTGGAGAAAGTAAATTTCGTTGGTCATTGTGCTGGTCACATGGCACCCTCGTTAACCATCGGTCATAGAAAAAAGAGGACCTTTACATCATGTTCCGCATAGATCGCAATGTCTGAAAGGGTTACATGACTTTTTACTTTATTGTAGTAAATGGAGGCCCGAGGCAAGTTTTTCGTGGAGATCCACGAAGACTTCCAACATTTATCTAAATGCACTCAGTGTTATGAAATGCATGCCATATAGCTAAAGAAATAGAGCAATTTTAAAATTAATCTCATTTGCACTTATTACTTACATTTAATACATATTTGTCCAAAAAAAAATCTTATTTCGAAATGTTTAGGCCCTAAGTGAGTGTGCGGAATTGGGTGTGTGACATAGTCTTGCATGTGATGACTCTTGCCCTGACTTTTTGATTCGATATAAACAGAGAATGTGCTGATCATAAAATGAGGTTTAAATGTAAAAAAAAAATTACATTGTGTTCGGAATATTACACTAACTTTCAGTTCACACTTGGTATATAGAGCCTTGCTTTTTTTTTTTTAAATTTTGATATAGATATAACAACAGTATATTTAAGAGGTAGTCACTTTTATGACTATAAATAATTTGTATAAAGATATTGTTTCTATTTTTCATTATTTTCTCAGATGCAGTCTTTAGTTGATAGCTTCATCACATTTCTTGAAGACTTTGGAACAATTGGCCAGGACATTGTCAATCTCATAGACAAAGAAGGGGTGACTGTTGAACACTAAACTGTTACATTTCAAATGATTAATTAAGAAAAACTTTAAAAACAAACATGGAGAAAACCTCGAACTTTATGATTTTGAAAAAAAGGGGGGGGGGGAATTATTAGCTAAAACGTTTTGTTTCTAAATGAACTTTCAAAATGTCATTTTTTATTTTTAACCGAGTATGTTATCTTTTTTTTTTTTTTTTAAACATTTCAGTATAGCCTAATTCTTTATGGGGGCAATGTGGCTGAGAGGTAAAGCACTTGCCTGCCAAAAGACAAAAGAGGGGTCTTTGGTATGAATATCGGCAAGGACTGGGATTTTGAGCATCATTATTTTAAAAAGTCCGAGTCCACCAGCTCTAAAGCAGTGATTCCCAAAGAGACACCCCAGGGGTCTACGAGGACTTCCAAGGGGTCTACGGAAATGAAAAAAAATAAATTGGGGGGTCTATGACCTGTAAATGGGGGTCTACGATATTGGATCTCATTTTAGGCATGTCAAGAATTTAAATTTCATTTTTTTATTAATGAGTTGTACCATAAAAATCAGCGAGAAAAACACATCTGAAGTTGATGAATTTTCCAAAAAAAAAATGAAGAGGGTCTACCGAAAACTGAAAAAACATGTCAAGGGGTCTACGAAACAAAAAAGTTTGGGAACCAGTGCTCTAAAGTTGACCTGACATTAGTTGGGGTAAAGTAAAGGCGCTTGGTCGTTGTACTGGCCACATGAGACCCTCGTCATCTTTTACGTTATCTGATCTATAGAACGCAAGGGCAACAATTACTTATTCCTTTATAATTCTGAAACATTGCAAAAGGCATGTTTAATTAGTTCAGCGTTCTAAAAATAGATTAGCTGTTTCGTTAAAATAATGAAGCCTATGTTAGTATTAAACACACTAAATCTCTTTAATTTGCTGTTGGTATGTTTTCCAAACAACCTGCTAATACTTGTAGGTAGATCTTCTCAACGGTCTACCTGTTACATTCGCAGAGGAGATTAGAGGAATTTCTCTAGCCAGTGGGATGAATATAGGTTAGTATAAACACAAGACATTATTTGTCAGAAATAGGCCTACATACGTTGTTCATTGTTCAACCGAGACCAGTCGTCACAGAAGGCCTGAACGCTGACCTGCAACGTCGCAAACTTGGGGTATTGGAGACCAATAGCTCGTTGCCACAGCTCTGTACGACGTGGAAATGAGCTATTGGTCTCCACTGCCCACAGGTTTAGGATGTGCAAGTCAGTGTGGAGGTCTGCTATAACGATTGGTCTTGGTTCAACCTTTCAAGCTATCTTTTCGAAAATACCAAAATTGCTACAATCTGGCTAAGCTTCTTTTAAATTTAACTCTGGCATTTTACGTCTCGAGAGACGATCTTTTCCCTTTGCAACTTCTTGTGTGACTAAAGAGGCCAATCCTTGATACACAGCTGCGATCGCAGGTTGGGCATATATAATCACCAGACGCCGTTGCATTTTCACCCTTCTTTCTGCTTCTGTTGTGTATGGCATCTGCAATCTTTGACCCTTCCTTTATGCTCTCTCTCCATGAGGATCTGTCCAGTGCCACCTCTTCCCAGTTGCCAGTGTCGATTTTGAAGAGCTTCATGTCGCGTTTGCATACATCCGTATAACGTAAAAGTGGGCGACCAGCGGCTCTCCTGCCTTCTATCAGATCGCCATACAGGATGTCCTGTGGAAGTCGACCTTCTGGCATTCTACGAACGTGGCCAAGCCAGCCAAGGCGTCTGCTGCTGATAACAGAGCGGATGTCCTGGCACCCTGCTCTTTGTAGCACCTCCTCATTGGTTATCTTATCTTGCCACCTTATTTTAAAGATCCGCCTTAGGCATCGGAGGTGGAAAACATTCAGCTTTTTTTCCTGCCATGAGTAGGTTGACCATGTTTCACTTCCGTACAGCAAGGTGCTCAACACACAGGTCCGGTAGACTAGGGCTTTAGTACTGTTAGTCAGCAATATGTTGTCCCAGACTCTTTTCTGCAGCCGTGACATGGTGGCCATTGCCTTGGCTATCCTGTTGTTTATGTCTTTATCCAGTAGAGTGTTGTTGGATATGATGGAGCCAAGGTAACAAAAGTGATCAACAATTTCTAGTGGTTGGCCATTAATGCTTACTTGAGGTGCAGTGTTTGTGTTTTGGACAAGTATCTTAGTCTTGCTTTGACTGATGTTTAAGCCGAACTTCTGGCAAGCAGCAGATAATTTGTCAACCAGGCACTGTAGCTGAATATCAGAATCAGCCACAATAGCTGCATCATCAGCATACAGGAGTTCCCTGACGAGTAGCTTCCTAACCTTGGTTTTTGCCCGCAGCCTTGAAACATTAAATAGTTTTCCAGAGGATCTTGTATGGAGAAACACACCTTCGTTTATGTCGTTGTATGCATAATGCAGTAGACAGGAGAAGAATATGCCAAACAGAGTAGGTGCGAGCACACATCCCTGCTTGACACCACTGCAAACCTCAAAAGGTGCTGATTGGGCTCCATTGAATTTGACAGTGCATTTAGTTTCCTCGTGAAAACACTCAATGAACTGCAGTAGTTTGGGAGGGCAACCTATTTTCCTCAAGAGTTTGAAAAGGCCACTTCTGCTGACCATGTCAAAAGCTTTAGTCAGATCAACAAAAACGATGTAAAGGGGTCTGTCTCTCTCTCTGAATTTCTCCTGCAGTAGTCGTAGAGAAGATATCATGTCTACAGTGGATCTACCACTTCTGAATCCACACTGAGACTCTGGGTAGACTCTAGAAGCTATCACTTGCAGCCTGGATAGTGCCACTCTAGCAAAGATCTTGCCCACTATACTGAGGAGAGAGATACCCCTGTAATTGTTGCAGTCACTCCGATCCCCTTTGTTCTTGTATATTGTGACTATAGTTGCGTCACGCATGTCCTGTGGGACATGACCTGTTTCCCAACAGCGGCAGAGGAGAATATAGAGTTCAGGGAGCAGGAGTGATTCGTTGACTTTCACTACTTCCACTGGGATACCATCACTCCCAGGAGATTTTCTATTTTTTATGCAGTTAATTGCTTTTTTAAGGTCACTGAGGCTCGGAAGATCATCTAGGCATTCCAGTACTGGAAGATCTGGTAGAGAAGCCAGGGCGACATCGTCTACTGTGTTCTGTGTGGCATAGACTTCGAGGTAGTGTTCTGTCCAACGTTCTAGCTGCTTGGTTTGATCAGTAATTTTTTCTCCTGATTTGGATAGAAGGGGGGCAGGCTTAGACACTGTTGGACCCAGGGCCGCTTTAATGCCATCAAATAGAGCTTTGCTATTTCCTGCGTGGAGACTGTCTTGGATTCTGTTGCAGGTATCCCTCCAAAAGGTGTTAGCACATTTTCTAGCCATTTGTTTCGCCTCTTTATTAGCACTTTTGAAGGCCTCCAAAGATCTTGGACTTGGCTTTGTCTTGAGAGCGAGTTGTGCAGATCGCTTTTTCTCGATGCAAGGTTCCATTTGTGCTAGATTTGCCTCAAACCAGTCTACATTTTTGTGTTTTTGAGGCCCAAAGGCGGTGATTGCCGAACTGTAGATTACATCTCTTAATTTCTCCCATCTGATAGAGATGTCTTCTTCATTACTTAACGAGGGGATTGAACTGTTCAAAAGCTTGCCAAAGAGTGCACACTTCTCTGGGTCACCTACATGGTTGACGTTAATTCGCCTAGTTCTGGGTTGAGTGGAAGTATAAGCCTTCTTGAGAAGTAGTTTGATTTTGCTTAGCACTAGTGAATGGTCTGAGTTGCAGTCCGCACTATGGTATGAACGGGTGTGGATGACACTTTTCAGATCCATCCTTCGGGTGATGCAGAGGTCAAGCTGGTGCCACCTTTTTGAGCGTGGGTGCTGCCAAGAGACTTTATGGCGTTCCTTGCCAGAGAAGAATGTATTTGTTACACACAGTTCATGAGAGCTACAAAACTCGAGTAGCCTTTGGCCATTGTCATTGATTTTGCCAACACCATGAGGTCCCAAGCATTGTGGCCATGCATCATTTCCACCACCAACACGGGCATTAAAGTCTCCATTTATATAGAGGTGCTCGGATTTTGGAATACTTTTAATTACGTCCTCTAGAGCTTGATAGAATCTGTCTTTGTCCTCTTCCGGTGCAGCAAGGGTTGGTGAGTAAGCACAGATTATATTAACTTTGCCTTGCGGTGATGCAAATTTCATGTGTGATACTCTTTCATTGCCAATGGGAAACATCGCGATGCAGGGGACGAGACTGTTTCTTATTGCGAAGCCGACGCCATGTATTCTAGGGCTTTGTTCTGGTTTTCCTTGCCAGTAGAATGTATAGTTGCTTTCTGTGAGAGATCCGCTGTCTGCCAGTCTGGTTTCTTGCAGGCAGGCCACATCAATGTTTAGTCTGCTGAGTTGTCTGTCGATGATAGCTGTTTGACGCATGTCTGTGACTAGTTCAGGGTCAGTATTGAAGCCAGGACACATTGTCCGTATGTTCCAGCTTGCTAAACGCATTAATTTTGAGGGTTTTCTTTTGATTGTATTTGCAGGTGCGGGTGAGCAGCTTGCTTTTTGATTTTGTCTTAGCACCAAGCACCCAGTGGTGCGGCAAGCTGTGGCGGGATAGCACTTTACTGTCCGAGGGCTGCTCGGCTTAAGGCAGGCAGTAGCTATCCAGTGAGGCTAAAAAGCCCCTCCTACCGTCAAGAGTGGTCCCTGGCGTTCCAGCTTACGCCAATCAGCTAGGAACCTATAACCGGTAACTACCACTCTCCGTGTTTTTCCAAAGACATTACTGTCAGAGATGGAGTGACCTCTCCATTGCTGGGGGAAAGCCTGGGCGGTAAATTTGCGAGTGCTGGGCTGCCCACACGTCAGCACACGCCTCTCTTCCATACTGACCGGGTCCAAAGGGATGGCGAGCCATCACAATTTGGGGACAGGTGGCTGCAGGAGTTTGCCAGAGAGCAGTAGTCTTACTACTGTCCCCCCGCCTACGGGGCTCCAGGACCGGATTTTCTGTTAGGGTTTACTCCCTTAGCCTTAGACCTTACAGGGACACACACACAAGGCAGTGAGGCTATTGACCTATAGCTAGGGGTTTGGTTTGTGGGCAACAGGGCGTGTCCGCACGCCGACGGGCCATGCCTGCCTCACATCTTGGGGCCAAACCTCCTCCGAGACCCTTGCAGTTTAGCCTGAGGCTTCGCAGCCTCAGTTTCCATCTGCCACCACGAGGAGGTACTGCATAGGACTTGCTGTGGAGAGGCTATGTACTGGCAAGAGAGACTTACAAAACTGCTCCCCTTTCACAGATGCTAGCCAGCGGTGGCAACAAGTCAAGCTACCACACTAGACGTTTCACACAGCCATTTGACAGATTAAAGAAGAGAATTTAACTAGTCTGTAGAATACATATTAAAGCCTCAAACTATATAGATCTAGTAGCAAATCTTTTGAAAGGAACAAAATTGAATTTTTGAATGCAAACATGATTGACTTTTAAGAAAACTACACCAAGCTCCCGTGATGATCATACTCGCTATTGATGTTCTCCAATGTCCACAATCTTCAATTTCAAATCCACCAAATTAATGTAATCTAAATTCATGTCCTCCACATTTCTCTTCTTACTAATTTTGTATACTAGCTTTTCTCCTGAAGTAGACGATGAATACTATATTACAAATTACCCGAAAATAAACTAGTTTCTAAAACATTTCAAAACAGGTCAAGTCGTCTTGTATAATTTGTTCTACGAGTTCTCTGATTTCTGCACATCAATTATTTCTGAAGATCTAAGCGGTGAGTAGGGACGTTTGTTTCGTCTTGAATCCTTTAAAATACAATAGAATCCAAAGCAGAACATTCTAGAAGAAGAAGAGGAAGAAGTCTATGGTTGGAACAATATGATCCAGTTACCTCCCCTGCTCCATGCAGCTGTTGGGTCCAAATGAACAGCAATAGCCGATACAGTTTGGGGTCAGCAGCAGCTGCATGTCACCGTTCCTATTTTTTTCTCAGCTTTGTCTCTCGATGAAGCCTTTTCCATGTTTGAGTTTAGCTTGAAGGGGCGGCAGAGGTTCAGATTCAGTTTTCTCCTAGCCAACTAACGAGCCCCTTCTGCCCGAAGCTTTCTGGATTAGGCGCCAATTTTTATTCACCTTTGCCCCTTCTCCAGCCACTGAAAACAGTTCCGCCGAACTCAATATCTAAGCCATACGGGAAGGCCATGGAGTTGGGCTGGTTGTTAGACGCCTTTTGAGACACATGCAATTGGAAGCATTTTATAAGTAGTGGAGTCATTTCTTCATCTACGGTACGGAGTCATCCTTTTGACTTGCAGAAACAAAAGAGTGATCTTTTATTGACTTCTGCCCAAACTGTCGAGGCATGAAGAGAATTATAAAGAGAGATTATTATTTTCATTTATTACATTCATTATTTACCTTTATTATTATTTACATGTATTATAATTATTTTTAGTTATTTATATTTAATATTATTAATTTTTTTTTTACATTTATTATTTTTTATATTTATTATTATTATTATTATTTTATGTTTATTGTTACTTTTGTGTACCAACTTTCCCTATATTTATTTACCAATTCTGGATTATATCCATGTTGTTGTAGTATTATGGGTTCGTATGTATTTTCAGGAGAATTATTTCACGCAAGAAACTTGGATTTCGGATTATTTTTTGGGTTAGCTTCCTACTTTTCTAAACTCTATTACCCTATAAGTCTATTAATCTTTTTTTAATTTAATAACGATTATTAGGATCATAAACAGAAAAAAAATGTTTTTCATGTTTTAACACGTTCGAAAATTAATCATCTTGTTTTTTTTTTAAATATAAGCAATCATTTCTATGACTTTTTATCAACCAATACTTCCCCTTCCCCCCCCCCCTTTTTTTTTCCCCACCATCTTTCTTTCGCGTTTCTTAGCTGGGATATTACAAACAAAACTTGGGAGATGACTGAAAGATTACGTCCCCTGATTGTCATACTCGAATGGCGGAGAACCGGTCAGACCGTCTTCAAGTCGGTCAGCTACGCTGGTTACACAGGGATTCTCACAGCGGTCAAACCAGTGAGTACAAAACATTTGTTGGAGTTTATCGCTATGAAACAATGACATTCATGAGCCACAAACTCACAATAACATCCTGAGAATACATTTGTAAGGAAATTCAGTGACAGAAATCATACAAGATTTACACCATGGCATTGTTTGTGCATTTTTTAAAAACATGTTGACACATTCGGAGTATTTAGCGAAACACTAATTTTTAAAGTTGGATTTTTTTTTCTATGTTTAAATTAAAAAAATAATAATCTTTTGTCTAAATTCATTTTTTTCTGAAATATAAACGTATACATGCCACGTATTTTGATTTATATACATATATGGTTTAATTATTTATGGTAACATCTGTATTGTATAAGATAAAATAATGACTTATGGTACTATATCCTGGAAGAGCATAACATTTTGACATCAGGCATGATATCAGCAATCTGAATTCTAACATCTGTGGTGTGGCGAAAAATATTGTTTCTAGTCTTTTAACTTGGCTGCAACCTACAAGAAAAAAAAACAACAAAAAAACTGCTACACAATAATAGGTTGCAGGACCCTGGGAGGTAACTCTCAGCTTAGGAACTAAAGTGGGAAGAACGAGCAGTTTGTTCTGAAATATTGTGGAACTCTTCAGACTCAATCAGAAACCTTTTTTTAGTTTCATCTTTGTATCTTTGCTTACATTCAAATCTAGATCTGTGCAGAGCTAGTTGATAGCGATGTAATAAAATGTATTCTGTTACCAAGAAGAACTAGTAGAAGAATAATTTTTCAGCATTTATTTAGAGATTAGTTCATGTGTAGGCCTACTAAATATATGTATAAATACTATATTAGTTATTCCAGTAGTTTTTGGGAACACCAATATAGACCT
The DNA here is from genome assembly GCA_036873155.1 of Biomphalaria sudanica. Taxonomy (NCBI): domain Eukaryota; kingdom Metazoa; phylum Mollusca; class Gastropoda; family Planorbidae; genus Biomphalaria; species Biomphalaria sudanica. The sequence goes on along the minus strand of JAZGLO010006345.1, from coordinate 151,108 downwards.
TGAGTACTTTTTATTGTACCCCATACGCAGTGTGGGAAACACTGCTCTTATATACTCGAATATGACTGATATAAATGCGGTTTCCAATTATTATACTGAATGTAGAATTGAATTTTAATATTGCGCTTAAGGCGCAAATGAAAGAGTTACTATGATTTAATTCTGAAACTAGTTTAGACAATATGGAATACATGTTTTTATGTTTGTATCATTACAATGTCGACATCAATCAATATTTCTCTGAATTCAGAAACTATTTACACTAACAATCAATGAAAGGGGAGATAAACATGGCAGTGGTTATATCGGTAAGTCATTATATTGTAATAAGTCTTTTAATAATAAACAACTTTAAAAAAATCACTTTACTGTCGCTTTATCAAACTTTCATCATATCTACCTCCAAAAAAATAGTGATCAATTAAAACAGTATTTAAGGAGTTTGGGTTTTAAATATTAATTATTGAACACAACACTGATACAAAGCTAACAAATTTACAGTTATTCGTGTAGTCCATGGTGATCCTCCAGACACGAATCATCTCCATAATTTAAAAGAAGTTTTGATTTAATTATAGAAAGATGTATATTAATTGAACCACGTTTTAATATGAAAAAAAAAACAGGCATTTTGAAATGGCTGCTCGGAGACAGAAATGAGACATGGCTGGGTTTCTTGACTAGGAATGTGCTAGAGAATGCATCCGGTTTTACTCAAGCCAAGACAATGCTGGAGAACACGGTGATGCTCGCCCCTGCTTACTTTATACTAGGGGGAAATAAATCTGGAGAAGTAAGAGAACTCTTGTCCTTTTCTTCTTTCTGTCATTAACTAAAGCATAGAACTTCTAATGAACACTTATTAAAACGTAATACCCAACGCAGGGGCCGATCCAGAAATTTTGTCTAGGGGGGGCACAAATAAAATGTGTCGGTAATTTCTTGATATATATATATATATATATATATATATATATATATATATATATATATATATATATATATATATATATATATATATATATATATAGGGAAAGAAAATATAAAACGTTTTTGGCATTGAATTCAGCTAACAGATACCAATCCTGTTATAAAAAATACAGTTCATATTGAATTACAAGTGTAAAAGGCGAGTCCACATATAAGGGATATCGCGCGCAATTTGATGGCGGGCAACCGATTGCGCAGGTGTGGACGTCGATTGCAGATTGTAAGCAATCGCTTGTAATATTGCGGGAGATTTAATTGCATAGGTTTGTATAGAGGTTGCGCAAGTATGGACAGGCAAGTTTGCTGGCGATATCGCCAATATGTGGATGCGCCTTAACACACAACATAGAGTGCCACTTAATATCTAAATCCTAGTGTTGCCCACATAAAAGAGAATATGATATGTTAATCGGAAAGAATATCCATAAGTTCCATTCTGCGAGTTTGATCACGTGCAAATTTGTCTAACACCTTTTCTGTATCAATGTCTATGTCACGGTTTATGCACATGAGGGCCAATGAAGAAAGTCGTTCATCTCCCATTGTTGAACGTAAGTATGTCTTTAACTGGCGAAGACGACTGAATGATCGTTCACACTCACATGACGTCACCGGAATTGTTGCTGACACACGTAGCATGGTGTGAATATTAGGATAAAAGGTTGCAGAAGTTTGTTGAAGTGTTGTCACTAGGGAAGATGGAACATCTGATGAGCTTGATTCCCATTTACTCTGCCAACATTCCAATTCTGTACACAATGTGTGTGGTGATGGAAGATCCATTACAATTAATTCGCCATAAGCTTTAGCTTCTTTCTTCTTAGTTTGTGGATTAGACAAGAAGATAGAAGGAACGAGAGCAATCCCTTGAACAGCACGTTGTTGCAAGGGTGAAAATCTTGTTTTTAACTCTGAAAGTAAATGATCAATGAAAGGTATTATGACAGTACGACGAAAATATTGTTCTGGTGAATCACTTGGTGTATTTGCTCTATTTATCTGCCGTTTACCTAATCGTGGTACACTTGGCTCTGGTGCATCGACTGACTTGGATAAAGAAGTGGCCTGCGTATACCATTCTAAACTAACCTCATCAATTTCCTTCCGGCATCTTTCAATGCTGCTAATTACATTTGACACTTCTATCATGGCAGAGCAAATGTCAATTGATCGACCTTGTAAACTCACACTGAGTGAATGAATAAAACGGAGACCATTGCAGCACGTAACGTAAGAAATTAAGAAATCAAACTGTCACCCCCAAAAGAAGACCGCGTGCCTTTGCTACTGATTCTTGATTCCAGGAATCACCGTCAGCTATATCATTTAAAGTTTGCACAACTGCTGTATAAAGTTCTCCAAACACTTCCAATGCATCATGCCTGGCTACCCACCTAGTCTTGCATAGATCAACAAGTTTTTGCTTTCTGGACTCAGGACATAGATGCTGAATATTATGCTGCAATTGCAAATGACGCTTAGGTGAATACTTAAAAAATATACAGACCTCAAGCAAAGTACCCATCATGTTCCTAATTGGTTGTAATGAGCAGGCTTGGACTACAGCAAGATTGAGAACGTGAGAATTGCAATGGAAGTAAACAGCATTAGGATACTGCTGACTGATTATAGCTGCAGCTCCTTTGATTTTACCAGCCATGTTGCCAGCCCCATCGAAGCCTTGACCACGCAGCTTAGACAAATCCAAACCGTATTCTTGCAGTTTACCAATCAAAAGTTTGGCAATTGATTCTCCTGTTACACTATCACATCTTATAAAATCTACAAATCTTTCACAAATCTGTACACCATCATAAAATCGAACTGCAAGCGCTAACTGTTCCTTGTTAGATGCATCAGTCACCTCATCAGCCATAATGCTGAAGTAAACAGCCTCTTTTATTTGTTCTACCACTGTACACCTAATATTGTCTCCGCACCCATTAATCAGTTGATTCTGAATGGTTTTTGACCTATATGTTGCAGTTTTTGGAGCAGTTTTGAAATGTTCTTCTAGAATATTATCACCAGCACAAATACGGAAATCCAGAAGGGCTTGGAAGTTTCCACGGTTGTTATTAGAATTAGTGTCTGTCTCATTGTGTCCTTGAAGTGGTATATTTTGCCTACCACAGAGTATGACTTTGTAGAATTGACATCAGCTTTCGACGATTTTGTTGTATACGTAATTGGATGCTACTGCAAGTCTGCTGGATGACATTAGCTTGTCTCTGCTCCATTATCTCAATAAATGATGCCAAATCTTTCATTGAATTTTTATGGTATTCCGTTTCAGTATGCTTATATATATCTTGTGGTCCATCTTTAAATTTTGTCAATGGTGTGCTTACAAATACACCTGTTGATCTATGACTCGTTTTAGCAAAAATAATGCATGGTAAACATAAACCGCCGTTTAAAGCTTGACTGTAAACTAGCCACTGATTAGCTACCAACCATTTGTACTGAAATGAGCGTTTCTTTTTACCTTCTTGTGTTTGTGGAAAGCAATGATTAACATCTGGCTTCGCTACATTCCGGATAATGTCATATCTATTGGAAGCTGAAAACTGTCTAATTTTTTTATATAGTAGCCCAATGTCATATGGTTTGATAAACTCTTGAAGCATTTTATTTTCAAATGAGTTAGTGACACTTGATGAATTTAGAGGTATATCGTGCACTGTAGTCTTAGAGGCAGCGAATCATGGACTGTAGATACGGATGGAGGAAATATATCATGCACTGCAGACGTAGTTGTGGGCGACTGATCATGGATTGCAGATGCGGATGTAGGCGGTATATCGTGCACTGTAGATGTAGACGGAGTTGACTGATCTTGGACTGATGATGTAGGTAGTGGAGTTTTGTTTTGACTGAGAAAGTAAGCACTGATTGTTTTCATAGATCCGAAACTATCCACCAACTTCTGCTTCTTTTCCTCTTTCACTCGTTCAGGACCTGACATCTTTCGCTTGGTTTTATCATTCATTTTCTGTAATCGTAAAACATCGTATAAAAAATAAAACAACACATGGCTTAGAATCACTTCATCACTTAAATTTACTTAATAATGAATTAGGTACAAACTTTGCAGCGAATAATATGTTAACACCGACCATGTTTTTGCAGTTTTTATTCTAAATTTAAGTTGGGAATTACACCTGTCAGTGAATAACATTTACATATATACGAATTTCAACAAATTTTAAGTTGAACAAAAATAAATACGTCTCAAATGTGTATGGAAATTATGGTCACGTACCTTTCAGCAATTTTTGGGGGCACGTGCCCCTTATGCCAACACTTCTCTTAGGGGGGGCACGTGCCCCTTAGGCCCCCCCCCTTGGATCGGCCCCTGCAACGAATGGTATCTTATCAAGTACTGTGTATTAAAGAACAAGAGATGACACACATTATATACACTTGGTGAGTGTGATGTTATATTATGTCCCTCATTGGCGATATGATCTTATGATATGATCTTAGGTTCCTTCATTGGCGATATGATCTTATGATATGATCTTATGTTCCTTCATTGGCAATATGATCTTATGATATGATCTTATGTTCCTTCATTGGCAATATGATCTTAGGTTCCTTCATTGGCGATATGATCTTATGATATGATCTTATGTCCCTTCATTGGCGATATGATCTTATGATATGATCTTATGTTCCTTCATTGGCAATATGATCTTATGTTCCTTCATTGGCAATATGATCTTATGTTCCTTCATTGGCAATATGATCTTATGTTCCTTCATTGGCGATATGATCTTAGGTTCCTTCATTGGCGATATGATCTTATGTTCCTTCATTGGTGATTATGATAGTGTGTTATCCTCGTTTTACAACTGCTCTAGTATTTCGCTTCTCTTCTCCTCTATTCTATCATCTCTTCGATTTGGTCCAGTCTCTTGTGTGGGCCTATGAAGGAGATATATGGGAGAAGGTTTCCGTGCTGCCTTTTGCGTGAACAATCGTTATAGCAGGCCTGACTGCAGATCTGTGACGTGACAACGACCTATGAACCTAACCACTAGTTGCCACGTCACAGGTCTGCAGTCAGGTCTACGATAACGAGTGGACTCGCCTTAAGACTTACTTATACTTAGATCCTTCCGTGCCGTTGGGCGGCAAGAAGCTGTCTCAACAAATATCTGTCACTTGCAACGTCTGAAGCCTCTTCCCACCTGGTGTCCACTGCTCAGGAGGTCCTCCATGACAGTGTGGCGTCAAGTTATACGAGGGCTTCCCTGTTTGCGCTTCCTCGTATTGACCTCCATCCCATAGCAACTCTTAATATGCGTAATTTATTTTGTGGTGGGCGAACATGTCCCAAAGACCTCAGGGGCGTTCAGTCAAGTTTTCAAGCTCGAGCCTCATTGGTAGTAAGCAGTGGCGTAGCCTCCATGGCGCGAAGGGGTTCAATGTACTCTGGCCCACAGCTTATGGCGTAGCAACAATGGCGCAACGGGAATCATGACTCATGACCAGTTGGGGCCCACATAAAAATTTAGGGATGGCACCAAAGTGAAAAAAAAAAAAAGCAAAACACTTTTGTATAAACCGATTAGAAAAAATGGAATCTAAAAAGCTCTCCCCAAAATGTCCTAAACCTTACAGCCTACTAAAACTTTATATTAGTCGTAAAACATATATCCGTGTTTCAAGCTATAGTCAGTGTATTAGCGGATTGGATTACTTTAAGAAACTGTGTGTCTAGAACTGATCGTGTATTTGAGGTGAAAATTGTTACCGGATCGCTCCATTCTTTTTTTTCCCACTGTATATTCACAAAACCATTAATAGTATACAAGAAAAAGGGGTGGAAGAAAGGTTCAGAAAATATAAAGTAACGTCTGTATTATATAAGATAAGATAAGATAGGTGGTGTGCATTGTATAGAACAAGAAAGTAAAAGGGAGGAGGTGACGAAAACAATTAGGTCTGTAGGGATAGTCCTGATGGTCACGAATACAAATTTCGACAGAGCTGCTAATTATTCATTTTTTGCAAAGCTCAGTTTGTTTCTTTTTTTTTTGTGTATTTAAAATACAATTTATTAAGTTTCCTTGCTGTGTTATCGGCATTGCAATTTGGCGTTACAAAAAGTCACAGGTCTGACTTCTATGCCTTGTTTTGATAATATCGAAGACAAGCACATTGAGGAAAGTAACCAACATTCGATAATATCGCTCTGTGTATTGTCCAGTACAAAATTGAAAGCGTCAATGTTGGAAACTGAGCAGCAAGATCCACATGAATCAGAAACTCAACTGAAGAAGATCTAGAATGAAGTAAAATCACTGGAGAATGACTGTTAAAGTGTAAAAACAAAATGAGGCTGCTGAAGGAAGTGGCTCTATTGATACAGCTTTTGTTGTGCTCTACTACACAATTGACGAAAATTAAATGAATTTGATAAGCCCACCACTTATTATTAAGAAGAGGAAGCTCATGATTCAAAAGAAGACATTCAAGGGAAGACCTTCAAGGGAAGACATTCAAGGGAAGACATTCAAGGGAAGACCTTCAAGGGAAGACATTCAAGGGAAGACCTTCAAGGGAAGACCTTCAAGGGAAGACCTTCAAGGGAAGACCTTCAAGGGAAGACCTTCAAGGGAAGACATTCAAGGGAAGACATTCAAGGGAAGACATTCAAGGGAAGACATTCAAGGGAAGACCTTCAAGAAACTTTTCAAAATCATCGTATTTAACCGAACTATTGATTTCATTGTTTCTCAGTAACCTGACAGATTTCATGGGCATTAAAAGTGGTCCTAATGTTTTTGTCATTAACGCCCAGTTTCATTTCAAGTGCAAACGACAGAGTTAGATGACGTCGACATGTTTAGTCTCCCCTGACACAGATGATACTTCTATAGAATATTGTTCAAAGATGCAATTTAAGAATCCTTTCATAAAGACATATGAAGTCTGTTTTAAAAACGAGATTCGGATGTTTTATTTTATTTTTTTGTATGAATGTAATAGACAACTACATGAGATTAGGCTTTATTTTTCATCATAGATTAACTAGTAGTATTTTATCATTAAGCTTTCCAAAACATTTTCACAACATACATGTCATTTCTCACTTTGAATGAGTTTGTTCAGCATAGCGGCCATTTTCGAAATTTTGAATGATCAAAAATTATTTGAGAATTTCTATGACACGAGCAGATTGGCTTCACTTAGTGATATTACCAAGACAAAAGCTTAGAAGTAGATGTACTTGTTACTGACTTTTTTTTTACTAAAAAGGCCAGAACAATGTTAGTAAATAAATGTTGGATTTAATTACTGTTAAAATAATGGACGTATAATCAGATAATAGTTTGTATTAATGTTAATTAGTTTTACACTTAGAAGTATTTTAGGAGTGTAAATGTACATAATAGGAAATAGGACTTATAAAACATTTCTTTATTAATTTGAAACACCTTTGAGTCGTTTAAGTCTGTTAAGACATTGTACAAACATGACTTATTACTTGTTGGGGTATAAATGAATCAAACGTTATGACATAATTAGGCCTACTAATAAAGCAAAAGGCTACACTACTTATATTGGAATGTCTTTTGGTAAAGTTGCCATTACAGTCAACGTACTTGTTGTGTCACACACTACATTCGTCTTATTGGGATTGGGGGGTGGGGGAGGCACGGGTACCATGCTACGCCACTGGTAATAAGGTGTCCTAAGCCACTTTGTGTACGAGATATATGTTCCTGTTTATTCTGAATTCGAGGGAGGATATATTACATTCTTTTCAATGTGTCAATGTAAAAATAGTGTGAATGAAGGTATCAAATCAAAATAGCTAATAGGCTTAAATCCATTTGTTCAAATTAAAACATTTGCTTGTAGGCCTACATATATTTGATTAAAAGTTGAGATGAATAGACTTAATTTTGTATGTTCATATGTTACAGTATAAAGTAGATCTTTAGGTAGACATAGATCTAAATCTACACTAATCTAGAGTTAAAAATTGGCTTTTATAGAGTTCATTCTGTGTTGCGCATGCGTGACCTTTTTTCAGGAATGAATATAGGCCTATCTCAACACGGCTACGCAGCTTTATTTAGCGAACAGCGAACGAATGTATTAAAATGCTTTAGAAAAACAAATTTGAATGTTAATTTGATTAAAATATGAAATGAATGGACAATAATTAGTATGTTTATGTGTTAAAGCATAAAATCTTTTCGAAAAGAAGTTTAATCATCTTAGAGTTCAATAAGAGTTTTAGACCTAGGCCTAGGAATAGACTCAGTAGAGAGATGTGTTAATCACTGTTAATGTGTAACCATTTGGTAATGTCTAATGAAAGGATGTTCGCCAGACATTACCCGCGGCCTGCGGGTCTAAGTTTGTGTTTACTAATCTAGTGGATTGGATTTAGATGTATGTTAAACTTAACTAATGATCCTTTCAAGTTTTTTCTCTTTCGCTACGAAAATAAAATTAGGTTTGCGAAAATGGGAGTACCCGAAGCCGATACATTCATATCTATTAAAAACGAAAAGAGCAATAGCTTTGTTTAATGAATGATATAAGGAACTAATTTATGTAAAAAATGCTTTTGAAACACAAAATTGAAGGTTAATTTTATTATATAATGAAATCAATGGACCTCCTTTTGTATTTTCATGTGTCAAAGTAAAAAAACTATCTGCGCAAAGTGTATTTCTTAAAATTAGATCTAGGTCTAAATCCTTTCGATCTTTTCTCATGTCAACATTGTAGACATGGCCTAGATCCATAAATACTATAGCTGTAATAGAGTCGGATAACTTTATTTTTTTTTGAGGGTCTTAAGTTTGTTTTAGGGCTACAATACATACACTACGATCTAAGTTAGTATCCAAGGAACATTTCTGCCTAGTTTTATCAAGATTGGTCAAGCGGTTTTGATGTCTATAAGTAACATACATACATACACCTCACATTCTACTTTTTAATATATATATATATATATATATATATATATATATATATATATATATATATATATATATATATATATATATATATATATGTTTATATATATATATATATATATATATATATATATATATATATATATATATATATATATATGTGTTTATATATATATATATATATATATATATATATATATATATATATATATATATATATATATATATGTTTATGTTTATGTTTATGCTCAATCTTTTTTTTTATAAAAGTATAAACAGGTCTTACTAGAATAGGACAATTTAGAGTAACAGACCATTTAAAAACATACCATATATATTTTTGTTATCTCTCCTTGTTGAATTCTCTAATGACAAACACTTTTGTATTTTAATTTTAACTTCATGTGTTGACCAAAACTTTCGCAGGGTGTTGTTATTACCAGGGATAGGGTGGACAACCTGGACACCTGGACAATGAGGAATGCGTCCTACTGGTACATTCTGGAAACCAACTATAACCATTGGAACCCTCCACCATTTATAGATGACCGCAGAACACCTGCGCATGTATGCATGCAGAAGATGGGTCAAATTGTGAGTATCATAGACGTAGCCCACTATTTATCACAGGACTACCAAATTATCAAGTTGCTAGTGGCCTCGTAGACTGCTTAACATAGGCTGCCTTATCTACCTCAAACTGCCGGCTACAGAGGCGCCAGGTAGTCACGCCTCACCTGTCAGTAGAAGCATTGTCGATGGACTTGACATCATAAAGACACACAAATAATGGTTAATTTATTATTACATATGCTAGGACAAAGTCGTACAAGTTCTCTTTACTCTCTAGTGTTACAATTAGAGCATGAAGGAAAGAAAAGAAAGGAAGGTGTATAACTTATAGACAAGAAAGGAAGATTTATAACTTATAGACAAGAAAGGAAGGTTTATAACTTATAGACAAGAAAGGAAGGTTTATAACTTATAGATAAAAAAGGAAGATTTATAACTTATAAGATAAGAAATGAAGGTTTATAACTTGTAGACAAGAAAGGAAGGTTTATAACTTATAGACAAAAAAGGAAGGTCTATAGCTTATAAGACAAGAAAGGAAGGTTTATAACTTATAAGATAAGAAAGGAAGGTTTATAACTTATAGACAAGAAAGGAAGGTTTATTACTTATAGACAAGAAAGGAAGGTTTATTACTTATAGACAAGAAAGGAAGGTTTATAACTTATATGATAAGAAAGGAAGGTTTATTACTTATAGACAAGAAAGGAAGGTTTATTACTTATAGACAAGAAAGGAAGGTTTATAACTTATAAGATAAGAAAGGAAGGTTTATAACTTATAGACAAGAAAGGAAGGTTTATAACTTATATGATAAGAAAGGAAGGTTTATTACTTATAGACAAGAAAGGAAGGTTTATTACTTATAGACAAGAAAGGAAGGTTTATAACTTATAAGATAAGAAAGGAAGGTTTATAACTTATAGACAAGAAAGGAAGGTTTATTACTTATAGACAAGAAAGGAAGGTTTATAACTTATATGATAAGAAAGGAAGGTTTATTACTTATAGACAAGAAAGGAAGGTTTATTACTTATAGACAAGAAAGGAAGGTTTATAACTTATAAGATAAGAAAGGAAGGTTTATAACTTATAGACAAGAAAGGAAGGTTTATTACTTATAGACAAGAAAGGAAGGTTTATAACTTATAGACAAGAAAGGAAGGTTTATTACTTATAGACAAGAAAGGAAGGTTTATAACTTATACAGATAAGAAAGGAAGGTTTAAAACTTGTAAGATAATATACCTGGCCACTAAAAGCAGGCCAGGTTCTGTGAGCCATGTTAGAGTCTGTTTGAAAAGTAACTAATTTAGGAACAGTTTATAGACCATTATTGTCTTAGTCTACAAACCTGGATATAACAGAAACAAATGAATACAACCTGAGAAAACTAAACGAAATAGCTTTTTTTAAATTGCAATAATTATGGTTTGATAAACTAAACTTTCAATAATCTAAGATTAAGATTAAGTCCTAACTATTTCGTCTTTGACATCTTCAATAACGACACAATATTCATTCAGTTTGCGATGCGATCCGACCTTTATTTGTAAGCTGTAGAATACTCTCGATGATTTTAAAGCCATTTACTTGTCAGTAAGATAACCAACGATAACATGAAACCGACGCTGAAAAAAACATTTCATTCTTACAGTTTGTATAATTGCATTTCAGAATGTTGGTTTCTCTGGTTTGTTTAATGTGTTATCCACGAGGCCGGTTCTAAATAAGGTAAGGGCGAGGTATTAGTTGAATTCTGAACGGTTGAGCCCCGTAATTATTATTTATTATTTTTATAGAACTGTATCAGAAGCACCATCATTATTACATACATTGTTACCCAAGCCATTATTTTATACATAATTAATTTCCTAGCATAACAAGTAACAAAATAGCTATTTTTTTTTAATTTCTTCACTATGAAGCAATTCTTTTGCTTCTAATAACTAATGAATGTTAGATTTTTAAAAAATGGAACTTTTTTGCCTAGACACAATTTCCCCCACACCCTCTGAACCATAAACTTCAAATACAAAAAACAAAATCTAATATAATACTCAGAAAGACATAAAGATAAAGGCACATTCCTCATTCCATATGCTAGGACAAATTTGTACATGTGCTCCTTCTTCCCTAGTGCTATTAGAGCATGGAATGGGTTGCCTGAGCTAGCCAGGAAAACCAGTAACTTGGTACAATTTAGGTCATTGGTTAATATGCATGACTAAATGCATGACGTGTAAGACGTAATCATCTTTTTTGAAGTAACGTCTGTATTATAAAAGATAAGAAGATAACCTGTAAAAATAATAACCTGGTTACGTCCAAAGTATAAATTTACGCAGGGTATGGAAAATCTAGTTTGGCGATGCAATGATAATATAGATAGATATAGACAGTTATCTAGATTAGAATGCTGAGTCTTGGTATAGTTTGTTATTATGTATAGGTACATTGCATAAGTATCATATACACATTTATATTATCACAAATTAACTCTACCAGTCAAGCTAAGGATTTCTACATAAAACGGTGCGCAAATTAGTCCTGAACGTTGATTCGTTCGTTTAACTCCTTAATGAATACATGCGGGAATTCCCACTGACTCGTGCTTATATTAGGCGCGGCGGCTAAGAAGTTAAGCGCTCGGCTTCCGAACCTGGGCACCTGGGGAAGACTGGAATTTCGGAATCTTTAGGGCTCTTCTAAGTTCACCCAACTCTAATGGGTACCTGACTTGAGTTGGGGAAAGTAAAGGCGTCTGATCGTTGTCCTGGCCACGTGACACCCTGCTCGTTAGTCGTTAACCAAAGGCACAGATGATCTTAACACCATTTGCCTTATAGGTCGCAAAGGTCTGAAAAGGGGGAAGTGGAACTAGGTGCTTATATTAGACCAAATTTAATTTTCAAGATGATTATATTTTTTTAAAATTATGACGGTCGAACTGTCACGAGTCGAGTCTGTGACCTATTTCGACCAGTTTCTAGAACCTCGAGGTCAACCAGTGCAGGTGTCCAGCGTTTTACCTGTCCACCTACATTTCTGCTATCTCTAATCTCATACTATGGCGTCTCAAGCAGACTTATTCAAAGTATATTTCAAATTAGCCAAGGACATTGGTATTTCACAAGAATATCAGTGGGAATGGTGTGAACAACAAATTAAAGAAGAAGAAAGGAAACGTAAAGAAGAAAGAGAAGCAGAAGAAAGAAAACGTAAAGAAGAAAGAGAGGCAGAAGAAAGAAGACTTGAAAGAGAAGAAAAAAGAAGACAAGAAGAAAAAGAGGAAGAAAAACAAAGAATTTTAAGAGAAGACAAAATAAGACAAGAGGAAAGAGAGGCAGAAGAAAGGAAACGTAAAGAGGACAGAGAGGCAGAAGAAAGGAAACGTAAAGAGGACAGAGAGGCAGAAGAAAGGAAACGTAAAGAGGACAGAGAGGCAGAAGAAAAAAGATTAGAAGTGGAAAAATTCAGACTTCAACTTCAGGAAGAGGAATTAAAATTAAAAAAAGAAAAAACAGAGGTTCAATCGACCTTACCTACTAGCAATGCTTTTGACAAGTATAAACCTTTATCTAAAATATTACCTTTTTCAAGAAAATAAAGATAATATAGATTCGTATTTGATGCGGTTTGAGGAGTTAGCGAAAGCATCAGGCACACCACCTCTTGATCTTATTACAGGGAAAAGCATTAGATGTATGTGCACAAATAGCCAAGGACATTGGTATCCCACAAGAACATCAGTGGGAAGTTTTGAAGACAATACAGAGAGATGTTTCTTTCTTCATTTCATTGATTTGTCAAGTATTGAGAATATAATCCCTGGCAAATGTGCTCGTCACACGAACCAGAGTTTTCCCTTTGTGATAAATAAACTGCAAGAAGTATTTTTGTCACAAAGATATACATAAGCTGTTAAATTTATAGGAAAATCGTAAGAGTCGTTTTTGAAAACCATGTCCATTCTCCCATGAATTAGACTATTAACAAGAGATATTGGAAACGCGTGTTTTGAGAGTACATTCCCTTTGTTTCTGTTACATAATAGCAAAACTACTGTGCTAAGTTCTGTCAAAATGAAGAAACTGATTTTATATCTGAGCTCTTAATGGTTCACGATTCGGTCCCTAAGCGGGCCGTTATGGCGCAGCAGTTATGGCGCAGCCGTTTTTTTTTTGGCGCAGCCGTTTTGCCGCAGGGGATGTTTGAACATGAAATGTTTTGATTACATTGTTTATGTTCATTTTTCGCTCCTTCTCCGTCTTGTAATCATTTGTTCTATTTACTTTTCCTCTTTGCTTTTACAGGGTACAACCTACACCGCCCTTATGAGGGTCAGTACAGGACAGCTGGAGACATACATACAAAACTGTCAGGACCCCTGCCCTCCATGGTAGACATGCACTTGATGGGACTGCATGGCTCGTTGACTTGACCTAATGGGGCGGCATTTTGTTATTAAATTCTTATTTCATCCCAAGAGTATCAATTGGATATTTGCTAAATTCACCTGTTGTATATTGTTCTTTATTACTCATAGATCTATTGCATGAAATAAACTAAGTCATCAAACGTAATATTTACATTTGTTTGTATGTTTATTTCCTGAATTGAAATCATTCTAAGACATCAGTTAGGCCAGGTTCACATCTAACTTCACATTCACTTTCACCTATCCCTTGGTCTGCTATACCGTTGGGGCACCACACAAGATCTGTCTACCTTCTTTCTCCATTCTTCTCTGTCATTTGCCTTTGATAGAATCTCATTCTGATATTCTTTCTGAAAATATTGAAAGTGGCCTTTTTTTTCATGCCTGGATGGATCACTTTGGGGAGCCAATTTTGAGTTTGTTTCCACACAAAATGTCTTTGTAACCTTTTTTTTTTATTTATTATTATGAATAGATGCTACACTTTGATCTGAGGCAGAATGTCGAGAAGCGATTATATGAAGAAACATTTCCTTTAATTATGTGTTCCGTGTCAATGTCGTAGCAAATCAGTTCACGCGATAATAAAAAAAAATGGGACGGTTGGGGTAGGAGAGATGCCGGAAAGAATTGGCCGGACTCAGCCGGACTGCTGGTACTCGATGACTCGATAATGACTATATTTTATAACATGTTTTAGTCTTTAGTTAAGAAATAATCTGGTAAATGTCATTTTTTTTTAAATCAATGATTTTTTTTTCATTTTTACTAATGTTTGTGTGTCTGTAAAAGTGTATTGGTAAACGCCTGGTACTTAAAGGGATACGTCGATGGTTTTGACAATTTTTGATATATGTTTTGATTTACAGATAATGAAGATATTATTTTTTTTTAATTTGCAATAATAACTTAGTAATTAATGTTTTTCCAACGTAATTTTCCTGCGCAGCCAAAACAGTCAGACTTTCACCGGGTTTCTATGTGACGTCACAAATACGTTTAATTTAATGTATTGACTTGTGTATAACGGAAGATCCGTACAGCAAAGTTTACATTCTCGTAAAAGAAATATATCTTTGTCTATGCAGTTAGATCTAGGATCTTGTATGCAAAGAAAAAAAATGCGTATTAAAAGTAGATTTACATGCTTGACTAACCACGGCAGTGTGTATCTTCTCGCCTGACCACTCAACACACAACAAACACTATCACTTGGTTGTCTTGTCATGACCGACTACACGTAATCTCGACTAGCCTTACACAGTTTGTTCGAATCAGTCAAAGGGCCGGTCCTAGAGATTGCGGGGCCCTATGCGAAACGGATAGCGCGGGGCCTATTCTGGGTTGTGATAAAGATAAGTGAAAATTAAGATTTTGTATTAGAAAATAAATTTGTCTTTGCATTGTATTCATACTTTACCAAGTACAAAACCACTGTCAAATTACAGTAGATGGTAGTTTTCCAACAAAAAGCAGATAAACATTCAGATCTGCCTTTTAGATTTACTATCGACTAGCAAAATATCGCTTTTGTTGTTTCTTTTTGAGGTCGAGATAGATTTAGATCTATATTTGTAGGCCAGTGACTATTAAAGTAAATTAAGAATTTGAGCTTGTTGTTTTGGTTAAAAGTCGCCTTATTATTACATTTGTATAAAATGTAAAGCTGACTATGACGTTGTTTTTTTTCAATTGCTAATAGGATTGGGGCGTTTACCTAATTGAATGACACCCTGAATTGTGTCTGTTTTTTAAGGAGATTTGCATCAGTTTTCAGAAGATTTTAATAATTTCAGGAGATTTTCATGACTTTTTCGTATATTTTACAATTTCATAAGAATTCTAGAAAACCTTTAATAATAAGTTAAAATGGTTTAATTTAATAATTTACATTTAGAATTAGCGCGGGGTCTATGAAAGTTGCAGTGGCCTAAGACCGACCCTGAGTCAGACACACGATTTATTTACTTCTTGGGACAGAGAAAGGCTCAGATGAAAATGTTACTTTTTTTTCTCGAGTTTGTTATCCAATGCTTTTAGATCTATCTATACAAGTATATATATATATATATATATAGATATATAACTGTATTATAGATCTGGACTAGGCCGTCACTAAGCCTAACAGCTACTGTAAGAATGAAGCTATACGATTGGTTAAATCTAGTTTCTCTTTCAGTATTGTTGAGGGAAGTGACGTATGAACTAGCTTAAAACAAAATCTCATAGAACCTCTTTTTGTTTCGAGATGTCAAGAATTTACTGACTAATTTGTTAAATATAAATGTTTCTAAGCATTTAAATACAAAATGGTAAAATGTTTACTATTACAACTTTTCACGCAGAATTTAAATATGTTAATAACTCTAAATTGAAAAACCTTCGGAGTTTCCCTTTCAAGATAAGCTAGATGTAAAAAGCACACAGATCTTGGGTAAAAGACTCGTCTAAGAAAGTACAGTAAATCTGAAGTTTTTACATACCACTTTTCAAGTCTTTTCGTTGTGTTGCCTGTATTGGGTTTGTGCATATTTTTTTTTTTTAATTAGTTACATTGAGAAATACGGCTTGAAGACTTGCTGTCAATATAGAAATAGATCTGCGAAATGCATAGAATATAGATCTACAATGTAAAACTAAATTTTTGACCCAAAAAAATTTTTTTTGCATAGAAAAGAAGAGAGTAACAATGTCGGCCATTTTGACATCAAGTGATGAATGAATGTGTGAATCGGCCAGGGCTTTGACATTAGATAATCAATATAGCTTCAATAGATCACTCATCTTCAATCCGTCGACTGTCTATCTTAGAGAAGTATATTTTAAATATGCAAAACAAGTAACCTATATTTGAAACTATAAAAAGAAAGATTTTAAAAAGTTTACCTACGATGATTATTATTGCAGTGGAATATCGGACAAATATTTAAAATTCTTGGAAAAAAAATCTTGCTCTCTGCATTTTAGCTAGCAACATGACAGAAAAAAAATAGTAATGTAGTCCAGTCAGACCTCGCGATCTATCGGGCAGATGAGGTTAAGGTCATCGGTTTCTTAGGACAACGGTTATCGAGCAGGGTGTCGTGTGACCAGCACAACGACAAACCACCTTACATTCCCCTACAAAAGTCAGATACCTATTAGAGTTGGGTGGACTCAGGGGCGCCCTAAAAATCCCGGAATTCAAAATCCCAGTCTTCACATAGATTCGAACCCAGGACCCCAGGTTTGGAAACCTTCGATTGTCTTTACATACCTTAGCTAAGTAAATTTTAAATATGCAAAACAAGTAACCTGTATTTTAAACTATAAAAAGTAATATTTAAAAAAGTTCACTTGAAGTCTTTAATTCCGATATCAAACAGTTACATATTATACAAAAATTCTTTCTCTCTGCATTATAACTAGCAATTTGACAGAAACAAAAAGTAATGTAGTCCTATCAGACCTCGCAATCTATAGGACAGATGATGTTAAGGTCATCTGTTTCTATGGAAAACGGTTATCTAGCAGGGTGTCATGTGGCCAGCACAACGACCAAACGCCTTTAAATTTCCCAACATATGCCAGATACCCATTAGAGCATAGCCCTAAAAATCCCGAAATTCAAAATCCCAGTCTTCATATAGATTCGAACCCGGGACCCCAGGCTCGGAAGCCAAGCGCTTAACCATAACTGAATCAAGTTAAAAATAATGTATAGAATTATTTACATTTCTGATTTGAATGGTTACATTTCTCAATTTGATCTATAGCAGGCATGTTAAACTCATTAAGGTGTTGGGCCACATAAAAACTTACTATAACCTGAGGGGCCGCAGCCAAAAATCAGTTGTACAACAGTGTACTAGTTTTATGTAAATTAGAAACAATTCAATAGAATACAAGAATACCTGTCCCTTAGCTAGGTAAATTTGTAGTACTATTTGGTACTAAGGCGGATCTTTAAAATAAGGTGGCAAGATAAGATAACCAATGAGGAAGTGCTACAAAGAGCAGGGTGCCAGGAAATCCGCTCTGTTATCAGCAGCAGACGCCTTGGCTGGCTTGGCCACGTTCGTAGAATGCCAGAAGGTCGACTTCCACAGGACATCCTGTATGGCGATCTAATAGAAGGCAGGAGAGCCGCTGGTCGCCCACTTTTACGTTATACGGATGTATGCAAACGCGACATGAAGCTCTTCAAAATCGACACTGGCAACTGGGAAGAGTTGGCACTGGACAGATACTCATGGAGAGAGAGAATATAGGAAGGGTCAAAGATTGCAGATGTCATACACAACAGAAGCAGGAAGAAGGGTGAAAATGCAACGGCGCCTGGTGATTATATATGCCCAACCTGCGATCGCAGCTGTGTATCAAGGATTGGCCTCTTTAGTCACACAAGAAGTTGCAAAGGGAAAAGATCATCTCTCGAGACGTAAAATGCCACAGAGATTTGGTAATAACAAAATATCTATGTTTACGCATTATTTTCTTTGTCCTGATGATTGACATCTTTGATAAAATACACGCTTTTTAATGTCATGTTGAAGTTTGTTTTCCACTGACACTTTCATCACTGATGACAAATTTTAATCAGATAATCTCGAACTGTGAGGTGTTTTTGTAGCTTTCATTATGGAAAAGAACTGCTCACAGAGATATGTGCTTGCAAACATAGCTAGAATTCTGGCTGCAAATTTTAGCAATTCAACGTACCGTTCAGGGTAAATAACTAAAATTTTGGCACTTCGATTTCAACAAAGAATCTGACTGCTATTCTATCAGCTCTAGTTTCACATTATCAGCAGCATTTTCAGAAGCAAATGTTTTCTACATAATAATTATCCTAGCAATCAGTGGATCAGAGTTTACACGGATGGCTCAACCCACAAAGCCACCACAAATGGAGGAGCTGGAATACTTATCGAATGGCCAGATGGAGGAAAACTAGAAAAATCCATTGCAACTGGAGAGCTCTCTGACAGTCACAGAGCAGAAAGGGAAGCACTAGCACTAGCTGCTACCATCCTAGCAAATCATCCAAGTTCCCCACACAGTCAGATTGTCTTACTAACCGATGCAAAAACAACCCTCCAAAGCCTGCAAAACTCTGATTCCTCATATATTAATAACCTCAAAACAGCACTTACAAAGCTCAACAACAATAGCAAAAAACTGTAATTCAATGGATCCCAGCTCATATAGAACTAGAAGGAAATGAGAAGGCTGACTCACTCGCCAAGAGTGGGAGAATTAACACACTAATAAACCCTGCACTCTATCCAGAAGAATTGAAGGAATTAATAGTAAATAAAATAAATGAGAAATGGACAAGCTCTCATCCAAATCACAAGAAAGATGACGCTTACTATAAGCTATCCCGACAAGACCAACGTCTAATCTTTCGACTCAGGACCGGACACAACAGAATGCGACAACACATGTACCGGAAACTCAAAATTGGAACCAGTGAAATCTGCCCATGTGGAGAATCACCAGAGAATACAAACCACGTCCTCCAAAACTGCTCTCTATACCAAGAGGCTCGTATAAGACATTGGCCCCAAATCACCCCAATAGAAAGAAACTATATGGAGAGCTCCCCGATCTGGAAACCACTGCGCATTTCATCTCATGTATTGGTCTACTCATCTGAACACTCCAACATAATCAATGAGAACGAAGAAGAAGAAGAAGAAGAAGCAAATGAAAATGGTGATACAAACAACGAAAATTCTTGCTCGTACGGAACGAAGTCACGAAAACGGTCATTGAAAGCATCTACTAACGATTCTAGGTGTAAGGCATATATACCAAATGTTGTAGCAGTATTGAATCTGTTTAGTTCCTGACACGTTGAGAAGTGAACAAGATTTTCTCTTCCTATTTGATTTATCCACAGCCGCAATTTTGCTTGAAAGCACTTCACATGATTACACGCAGTTGTGACTATTTTGTCTTTACTTTGAAGTTTCAAATTCAAGTCTTGCAGGTGACCAATGAGATCAACTGCCAATGCCAAATCCTGAACCCATTCGTCAGTTTAGAAATGTTCAACAGGTTTGCCTTTCATGTTCAGAAACAATACAATTTCCTCACGCAGTGCAAAAAATCTCTTCAATACTTTATCACACTAGAGCCAGCGGACTTCTGTGTAGTTGGGAACACAATCAAATTCGTGTCCAATATCATCCAGAAACATTGAAAATTGGCTATGATTTAAACTAGCGACTGAAACCGGTCTTATGACATGTTGGAACTTTAATTGCTTTGCGCAGAATGTTTCTTGGTGAATGATGGAAATGTGGAAATTTAAAATTACCATCAGTCTCTCTAATTTTTTTGCAAGTATCTTTGCATCAAAACCATTTCATTTCATGGTTGGTGCGCCATCCGTTGTTACACTAGCTAGCTTTACCAAAGATAAATTGTAGCCTATTGCAATATCACCTCTAATTTCTCAAAAACATCCTCGCTTGTTGTGGTGTTATGCATAGAACACGCATAGAACAGAACTCAAGTAGCTCCTCATGTATCTCAAAATTCCTGTCACAGGCCCTTATAAATATAGCCAAATGTGCTACACCCATTACATCAGTTGACTCATGGAGCGCTAATGAAAATAATTCAAAATCTTTAATTGTTCACGCAATCTGACTGCCATGTCATTTATTCTATCTACCACACTGTTCCTAGTTAACGCTATTTCTTTGAAAGCTTTCACCTTTTCTGGACAAATTACTTCGGCAGCTTTAACGATACACCCCTTCATAAAATCCCTTTCACTAAATGATTTGCTATGGCTTGCAATTAAATTTGACAAAATGTAGCTTGCTTTCACTGCACTCTCCTTGTTCAGTTTAACTAATACTATTTTTCTATTCAAGTAGCATTTTATCTTTTATTTTCCAGCGTGACAGTTTAACATTATATTGATAATTTTTGGGTGGCTAAGCCGTGTTTGACATGCCTGATCTATAGCTAAGGTGCCATTTTGTTATTCGTCCTTTGTGCTACTACGAATGTTCCTCAAGTTTTCTGTGGGATGCCCTTACTTACAGCATATACAATGCATAAACAAAACACAATTATCAAGGTATAAGAAAATATTTATTTGGTATATTAATATCTTCCAGGGTACATAGCTCAAATATATTTCAAAGTCTTCCGTCTCATCACAGTTATCTTACTTTGTAAAGTGAAATTAAAAATACAAAACTTTCCATTTTTCGGTCTTTCATACTTCATAGATTCAAAATGTTTCCAAACTACCCAGTTTTTTTTCCGTTCTAAGACCACTAAATGCGTAGCGTCGTAAACAAGATCTAGATCTATAAGTTTCTATTAGAAGTACAAGTTCACAAGTGCAATATAGAAGCCACAAATAGCTACAGACAACCCCGAAGTACTCATTAATACTTTTTATTATTTATAAAAATATTAATAATTCAAAATAGACTATTCAAGGGTTAAAGCTAGTTTTTTTTATTTTTTTAATTTGATGTATCCATTTCATGCATTGCAGACTTAGCAAAACAAAAGTTGCATCTTCTGTAGGCATTTTGTTCAAATGGTAAAAATATTCAATAAAAATTTTATTAAGAGCTCTTCTAAACATTAAGTAATGTTTCCCTTTAAGACCTTGTGGTCTATAGGGCAGAAGATGTCAAGGTAATCTGTTTCTGTGGCCTACGGTTAACGAAGGTGTCATGTGGCCAGCACAATGACCAACCACCTTTACTTTCCCAAACTAATGTCAGGTACCCATTAGAGCTGGGTGGACTCAAGAGGTGCCCAAAGATCCCGAAATTAAAAACCCAGTCTTCACAGAGATTCGAACCCGGGAACACTGGTTTGGAAGCTAAGAGCTTTACCGCTCAGCCACTGCGCCTCCCTTTCTCAACATGGGTCTCCAAATTTCATGCATCATGATTTCTTAATACACAGCGAAATATTTTAAAGTCGTTAACATTTATATAATGTACCTAAAATATTAAACAAATTAAGTTGTCATATAGAATATCATAGCATAACAACCAGGGGTGAGACACTGGAACCCAATGTATATTTCATAGCTGGGCAAGAGGGAAATACTCGTGAAACAAGCATTACACATTTCAGTAATTAAAATACAAAAGAAATATATAACATTAATAATAGCAGTAACATTGATTAGAATAATGAGAATAAAAATAATAATAACTAGACTTCCATTTATGCAAAAGCGCATCAGAAACGTTTTTTTTTTTTTGGAAGGGAGTTAATTCACATTGCTTATAGAAATTAACACAGTTGCCTCTCTTTACTTTTATTATGTTTCTGTTTACATTAAAAATAGACTGAGCATTAGGGAAACAAAACATGACTAAAGTGGGGTCGCAATAAAGAGACCGAAGTCATTGCACTTGACGAGGATAAAACATTTAAGAATTATTTCTTAACGATTGACTTTTCCATTTTATTTTCGACATGCCGGGGAGGGAAAGGTTCCAGCGGATGTGGTTTATTGAAGTCAAATTACATGGACCACCCTTCCAAAATGATCCGTGGCTAGGCATATTTTTGAATGTTAGGGCAGTCGGTAAATAAACTATTGGGGCGAGTTCGAGTCTGCTTAGAAGCCTCCCAGACTATATGTCCGAACAAAAAAGTTAATCCAAAAATTTCAACGTGATTCGAGAACGGGAAGTTGTGAGAAAAACGTGTCAAAACGTGAGAATCGTAAATCCATATCTCTCATCAAGTAGCATTTATTTCCCTTATTTCACTTTCAAACAAAATAATCAATCACCAATAATTAACTTATTAGTTGTTTTTTTCCCCCATAATTCATGTCTTGTCAGGTTCAACGAATAATTGTGCAAAGTTTTGACTTGATCCGAGAATGGGAAATGGCAGAAACAAACATATTCATACTTTTTACCAGTCAGACAGACAGACAGACAGACAGAGTGAGTTGATATAAGTTTTGTAAAAATTACTAGACTCACTGTTCTCTGTTTTCATTTGAACTACAAATCCTCTGACAACAAACATTTATTGAGTTGTTTGTTTTTATAAAACAATAAAAAATTATAATTTCTTTTACATATATAATAATAGGAATATAAAATCAAAATCACAACCATATATAATAAATATAAAATCACAGAGAGCGGACACCAACATAATGAAACGCATTGTATTACTTAAAAGAAAACGCTTTGGGCTACGTTCGAATGTACACAACTTTTATCAAACATAATATATATAATAGCATAAAGGGAGAAAATAGTATTTTCAAAGATTGGGGCACATGAAATAAAGAAGAGTTATGCCTCTTCCCCCCCCCCTCCCAAAATATACTTTGCAGATGGCCCTCTAGATTTTGACGTCCGTAAAGGTTAGGACACCAAACGCATATGCCCTGATCTGGAAATGGCTGGTAAGCTTGTAAGACATTGCAAGTGTTCAGAAATTATCGGGCATAGCTGTAAGCAGTGGACCTGGGTACCAACAATTAATTTGTAGCAGGAATTACAATTATTCGTTAGTTACTTTAGATATATAAGACAGAATGATAGGGAACCAGAGAGAGCAGATGAGACTTGTGAGAGAGAGAGAGCTGCTTCAACAGGACATTATGTAGAGGTATTAAGGGTATAGGAGGACATAAGAAGATGAACACTTGAGGACATAACTAGAGGACTTTAGGCGAGGACACCAGAAGAGGACTTTGTGTGGGACAATGTCTTCATTTGGGATGTGGTTAAGGATGGTGACAGGACATTTTTAAGAAGGATATCATTTAAGTTAACTTTCTGCCTCTTTGCTCATTAGGTTCAGAGCCTATTCGTGACATTGCAAATCCTGCCCAGAAAAGGTTCTCTTTTAAGGATTCCGTTCAATAATATTGTTATGGAACATGCGTGTGTGTGTGTGTTTGTGTTTCCATGGTGACGATGAGAAGTTAGCGATTGGTTGATGGCTAAACAGGATGAATGATGCAAGATAAGCGGCACTGTCGTAAGCTACATGATGCCAGAGTGTAAACACGCGTTTTTATTGTTAGTTTTCATTAAAAATAATTTTATTTAATTTCATCTCAAGTTGAATTTGTCTATATTTTCATACAAGCTATATTCAGTTTCGTTCATAAAGAAGTTATAGAATATAATATGCATTCAGCGGTTTAGTTGTTTACCAGCAGCTTGGTGCTACAGATCAACGACAAATATTTAAGTTCAATGCTTTAAGCAGTGGCCTAGCTAGGAATTAGACATCATTTGGGGGCCCTGGTGCCTTAAACTCTTTGGGGGCCCCTGCATTTGGCTTAATATTTAATGTAAAAAAAAACACTCATTTGGGGGCCCTCGGGGGGATTTTCAAATTCTCTCCCCCTCACTAGCTACGCCTTTGGCTTTGAGTACCGTTGGACAATGCCACAATCGATTCATTAGGGAAGGATGGATGTTTTATGAAACTTTTAAATTGAAATTTCAACTGATAAGCTGATGGTCTAAGTAAAAATTGTGAAATAATTTAAAAAGTCAGCAACGGTAAGAAAAAAAAAACAACTTTGGGGAGTAGTAGTTTGAGAATCCCCGATGTGTGTATCTATAAATAGATTTAAGTGAACGCCATTCATGTCTAGGATAGTGTTCCCTGGCCACGCTTCTCAGCCTCAGCGTAGAGCTCGGGTAGATGCGGTCGTTGCAGAGGACGATTAGGCCAATAATGAAGTAAAATAGCCCCCCCACCCCCTCACAGTTGGGGTGCTTAAGGACCGAGTCCATTGAACAGGCGGGGATGGAAGAAAGCCCACAACAAACATACCACTATCCACACACCGTTCTTCCAAGGAACCTTTTTTTTTTAAGGCGGACACCTGCACGGTTGATGCGGTACAGAGAGGGAACAGAGGAGTTTCCCAGGTGGGCTCTGTCTTTGGCGGATACGGGCCATCGGTAATGGGGATGTACAAATGGGCATCTGACAGAGACAGAGGCTTGTTCAGACAGGCAGATACAGATAGGCTTCATTAAGCCTAGAGGTTTATTGGTCTTACTAATCGCTCTGGACAATTTAAGAGGAATAGCGTATGACTCTCGAAAGGAACTTACTGCCGAAAATAGAGGCAAGGACGGCGAAAATAGAATTGAACTTGGTAAACGGCAACGAGTTTGTATACATTGAATGTCGTAAGACATTTGGATTCTGGATGATTTAATATAATAATAATCTTTATTGTCCGTATGGAAATTAGTCTTACAATTTGTGCATTACACCAAACAAAACACATTATTGTTTATGTAACATTTTTAAAATGTTGTAATGGCTGATAATACGTAATAATGAACCATCATCCTCACAAACTTGTTACGCATTCGGAAACTTTACATTTTTTATTACTGTTCTAAAATAAGTTACGCTAACATATATTATTTATCTTTATTTATAATAGTCAATAGCTTTTGAATTACCCAATAATATAAAAAAAAATAAAAAAATTCCCGTTATAAGCTCACGCGCACAATCTCTATAAATACTTTAGAAAAACGCTAAATGTATTTACATATAGATTGTCTTTTGAAACACATGAATATTACCAAGCCGATTATTTCCCTTATAAGTTTAATTTATTAAAAGTTTTTATATAGGTATGTTTTCATTACACAACATTGAACGTAGGTTAGAATTTCGGTGTAAGTTGAAATATCGGTCTGGATGTTTTAGCAAATATAACATAAAACATACAAACGGCAGCTCTGGGACTAAACCAATGTGATAAGTAAGAGTAGCTGAGACCCGAACGTACCAGCGATCACTTTGGTAAATCCTTAGTAATGTTGTTTTTTTTTTAAATTTGGGAGCGGGTGACGCAGCGAATGTTAGATTTGAATATAAACATATGACAATATAAAAACAATGAAAGGAAATGCTAACAATCAGTAACACCGCATTCTTATTTAGAGTTATCATTTAATCTAATCTAAGATAAAATACACAATTCTATTCATTCTATGATAATACAGAAATCATATTAGGATTATTAAATAAATGTATTTTTTATAAATAATA
This sequence comes from Biomphalaria sudanica, assembly GCA_036873155.1. Lineage (NCBI taxonomy): Eukaryota > Metazoa > Mollusca > Gastropoda > Planorbidae > Biomphalaria > Biomphalaria sudanica. Next base: position 125,107 of record JAZGLO010006345.1, on the reverse strand, counting down.
AATATAATAACTATTAACTATAATTACTATTGCTATCAATATTAAGTAGCCTATATATTGTTTGTCAATGGCATTGTACTTTTTTTTTAAAGCTCTTCTATATTTTATGTTTGTTTTTTTTTGCCTATTGCCAGATGGGTTAGAATAGACAATAAACAATATTGATAAAAATGGCCGCCAAAATAATTTTTTTAAACTAAATACACTTTCTACTTTTATGCCTCAATCATCAGCTCTTGGTGTATAGATTTATTTGAGTAAACTTAGATCTAGATTGGCTTGACAACTCATTGTTTATTATTCATTCATCTTCCTCCTTCTTGAGGAATTTGAGTAGTCGCCCGTTAGTTTTGTTGTGTGCATGGTCTATCTTGATAGATCTTTTATTTTTACTATCTGATGAATAAATGCAGATGACAAGTGAATTAACTTTAGCCAGTAGCCTATCAGAAGTTGGATATCTGACAGAATAATCGAACACCGACTTTCTGGAGTTCTACGCAGTATCGAACGTGACAGTATTGTTTCGGCCTGAGTATATTTATGTCTACTGGTACACTGAACTCTCTGATAGCTTTTTTTGTCCTGTTGTGTACATTATTTCTTGTATGTACATTTTTGCTGACCTATGTTGTTACTGAGTAGTAGTGTACACACACACACACACGCACATATTTGCTTAGGCTCTTCAAGTGAAGTGTATTTTAAGTGTACTTTTCCCACCTGAGCTACTGAGCTACTTTTCGTTTAAGTCTCTGGTAATATGTACCGGAGGATTCCAGCTACCCGTCACCTCAGCGTGGCGCCTCCGTGGAAACGTCTGCCAAGGGAGTCAGATAGGCTAAGAACGGTAGCGCACATAGCTCTCAGTGGGCTACCCTTGTATGGTGGAGACACTGTACCTGCACGTGGTAGGGATGAAACAAAGGCTCGCTAACCAGTCCAAACCCCCACCGATTCGTTCCCTAACGGGGGCCATACGCGCTGTGATGGACCCTCGCACGGGTTCGGTGGCACATTATAGGCATACGAAAGGCCCCCACGAGGCTCGGCCTCCGGCCTCGCACGGGATAGGGGAACCCGTGCTTGGCTCAAGGGGGTCGTGTCCTGCGACATACCGGACGAGACTATATGATCGTTGCGGATAAGGCGGGATTTCGGACAGAGGGATCGGTGAAGAGCCGATACCTCATCCTGGCCATGGATAAAAGCCTTTCCTTGGTCAAGAGGTCCATAAAAGGGAACCACAGTTCTCGGGCCTTAAGGACATCTGTATCAGGTAATATGTACCGGAGGATTTCAGCTACCCGTCGCCTCAGCGTGGCGCCTCCGTGGAAACGTCTAGTAGTAGAACTAGATAGGCTAAGTACGAGTAGCGAACCAGGCCCAGCCGGGCTTCCCTGGGTAAGCTTTTTTTTTTTTTTTCTCTCAATCGGGGTTGGGATGAAAAAAAAAACAAAAACGCCCGGGACCAAGTCCAAAAAGTCCGCCACGCCGTTCCACACATGGGGCCGTCATCAGTACCAGGAGCCTGGATTGGCACTGAACAGCGGCGGTTACAGTGTAGAAATATGAGGCAATCTCCCCAAGGGTTAGCATTGCCTTCGTCCACTTGTAGCGAGTGGGTCCACGGAACGAGGCGCGGTGCGCCATGTACGTGGTGCGGCCCCTCATGCCCAGTCATTATGGCCGCTACCGCTGGGAGCCCTCAGACAGGACAGGGGTGAAGAGCCTCATGGCCAGGCCTGGTGGTTGGATAAAAGCCTTTCTAACGACCAACGGGATAATGCTTCTGGACTTTTTTCTTATCTTATCTTATCTTATCTTATATAATACAGACGTTACTTCAAAAAAGAAGATGATTACGTCCTACGCGTCATGCATTTAGGTAATATGTAAAGAAGGAGGAAAGGTGGCTGAGAGCTAAAGCACTGAGCTTCCGAACCGGGGGTCCTCGGTACGAATCTTTGTAAAGACTGGGTTTTTTGAATTTCGGGATCATAAGGGCGTTTCTGACTCTTCTGAGTCCACTCAGTTTCAACGGGTATCTCTAATTAGTTGGGGGAAAGTGTAAGAGGTTGGACGTTGTGTTGGCCACATGCCACACTCTTTAACTGCGGGCCACAAAATACAGATGGCCTTTACACCATCTGCCCTATAATTCGCACGCAAGGTCTGAAAGGGGAACTTGATATTTATATGTACAGGATCAAGGACTTGTTGAGAATCTAGATATTTTTTGAAAAGTTAAATGATAATTCAGTGCATTTTATAGCGCTGCAGAATAATTTGTTTTTTAAAGCTCTTCCGTTTGTAGTTGGCAACATTCAAGTTCGTTTTAACATCCTTGACATTGTTTTCATTTATCTTGAAACCCTTGAAAAATCTTGAAAAAAAAAATAAAGCAGCGGTTCTCAACAAGTGGGGAGTGACAGAAGCATGCAGAATACAAATAAAATTCAAGAAATTGCTTGAAACGCTCCCTTTAGCAACCCCCCTTTTCCCAAAGCTGGATAAAAAAAAGAGGGGGGGGGATTTTCTTTTACTTTTAAGAGGTGTTATAAAGCAATAGTTTTAAAAGGACAATTTTGTTTTAATACATGAAGAAAAAAAAAAACTGTTTTGTGGGTGTGTGAATGGGTGTGATTAGTAGGGACATCTGTGTGTGTGTGTGGGGGTTGACATTGAAAATACACTACGGCCTTTGCCATGATCTAAAGAACATTTATACCAAGTTTTATCAAGATTGGCCAAACGGTTTTGATTGCTATGCGAGACATACATACATACATACATACATACGCCTTACATTCTGCTTTATATATTAGATGAACACCTCGTCACCCTCACCTTATTATGTCCATTAAGTGAGTGACTTATCTTTCTATACTATGGAAATAACAAAAAGGGAGAGAGAAAAAAATCATAACACGACATGTTCAAGCGCAAAAAAAAAATTAAATTGAGCCTCTAAATGCATCCTTGTCATAAGAATAAAGAGAATGAATAAAGAGAATGAATAAAGAGAATGAATAAAGCGCCATTTCAGCTGATGATATGATGAAATAAAGAACTAAAAATAGCACAGCGTTTAAAAATAAATGAATCATTTTTTCTCAAACACATGATAAAGGATCGGGGGGCGATTTAATGACAATTTGAAGGCTTACGTGGGAAGGATTAATACTCTACATATGTCAATACCAGGCACATGTTTCACTATAAAAATACGAGTATTGAAATAAACGGATTAAAAATGTTATATTAATTCCATTGTTACTTTTGTTTTTTTAGTTTATTTGTTTTTTTTTTAAATAAGTAAATCGGAAAATAGGAAATTCCCGATTATTTTCCCGCCGTCAGCTAAACGTGTTGCACAAGTTTCGCCTTGGCGGAAGTCTGACGTCATCTCTTCGTTTCCCTGGCTTGGTCGCCCAGCGGGCGTGGGTGGGAGCGGTCTTCGTGGACGAAGCACTTGACGCAGACGTAGCAGCAGTACAGGATGACGGCCGTCACGAGGACCAGAGCGAGGATGACGTGGCAGACGACCAGCTGCCAGAAGGTGAAGAAGAAGACGGTCTCGTCGCACCAGTTCCTAGGCTCGTGGAGTGGGGCCTTAAAGTGGGGCTTCCAGATCCTGATCAGCCAGTAATGGCCGAAGATGAACCAGACGGACAGGAAGACGTTGAGCGCCATGTTGGTCATCCGCGTCATGGTCATGAGATCGTCGTCGTCGTGTAAGTCGATGACGTCTTCGCGATGCCGCTTGATCTGCTTCCAGAGTAGAAAGATGAGCTTGATGATGCCAAAGCAGCCCCCCACTACCAGGTAGATAGGGAGCTTTGGCTCCCTCGGGCACTCGTGAAGATAATTTACACCTAAAAGAAAAGATATGGAATCAATTCAAATTCTAATTGACCTACACTATATTCTAAGGACAGTCGTGGTAGCCGAGTGGATAAATCACTTGGTTTCTGAACGAAGAGTCTCAAATTCGAGTATCTGTAAAGACTTTGATTTTCACTCGGAATTTTAATGTTCACCCAGCTCCAGTGGCGTAACTAGGGTGGTGGGAGTATGGGGTAGAATTTGAAAATATTGCCCGGCCCCCTTTTAAGGGGGGCCCCTAAATGAGTGTTTTTTACATTAAATATTGAATTTTACGCAAAATGCAGGGCCCCCAAAGATGTCAAGCCCCCCGGGCCCCCAAATGTTGGCAAATTCCTAGCTACGCCCCTGCCCAACTCTGATAGGTTCGGAAGTAAAGGCGGTTGATCTTTGTGCTGGCCACATAGCACCCTCGTTAGCCGTTTGCCATAGAAACATCTTACACCTTAGATCGCGTCAAAGAGGTTCTCTTTTCTTTTAACTTTTTATATTCTAGAGCCGGTCCTTGATTGACCAAGACCCAAAGCACTTAATATGCGTTTAAAAAGTTAGGCCTACTTTCTCTGTATCATCCATACGATAAAAGGATCCTAATCTATAATGTTTATCTTATTCTATTGAATTACGAAAGTCTCACTTCCCAAGATAAGGTTTGAGCGAATAAAATGTGAAAGAGCGTGTGAACTTAGAACACGTTTATATTCTGTCGCGTCCTGATCAACAGAAATTCTCGCTCTGAATGCTCTGAATCGAATCTTCTGACCTAAATAACTCTTGTCACATGATACGCCATCTTGCCATTAAAGCTACGTTTAAAGTATCACATGACAGGTCAGCAAGTCAGCTGACCTCATTGATCGTCTGCTGTCACTAACAACAACTATTAGATATATGACGGCTTTGTTTCTAACGTCAACAAGAAAGACATTTTCTTTTTAAATTAAAAAAACAACAAAATATCTCAATTTTTACTAAGCTGACAATACACACATACATGCCTACATAAACATACTCACTACACTCACATGGTCACATAGACACGCAACACACGCACACACACTCTCACGCCCAATTTAAATGCTATATTACCTGACACAAAAACTTACCTATAGCTGTCATGACTAAAGGAAGTGCTAATAATATCAAAGTAAAAACTGTCACTGGCCCTGAGAAAGAAACAATGAACATGGTAAAAACTCTGTCACAGACATTAACCTAAACCTGAGTGGTTAGACACATTAACAGACAAACATGGTTTAAAAAAAAACTCTGAGACTGACATTAATCTAAACCTGGAAGGTTAGACACTTGAACAGACAAACATTGTTAAAATTCTGTCACAGATATTAACCTAAGATACTTCCACAGACAACTGTAAATGAAGGAATCGGAAATTGAACTTTGTCCATAAGTATATTATGTTTAAAGCTAAACACGCATTTGTTAAGTATTTTTTGTGAATATTTCTCTGTGATTTGGAGACTTGGATTAATATGGAAATCAGATAGAACTCTATTTTTTTTTACAAAGCTTATATAAACTCACTCTGTCTGTCTGGCAAAAAGTGTGTGGAAGTTATTTCTCCCACACAAATACTTCTTGGATGAAGTTCAAACCTTGCACAATTATTCATTGACATAGACAAGACATGAATCCATTTAAGAAAAGTAACCATATAGAGAATGTATTACTGGTAATGAATAATTCTGTTTAATAGCAATAAGGGAAACGAATCCTTCAGTATTCAGAGATATGGCTAAATTTGTTGGGTTTAGTCCCTTTGAATAATTGCCAACGCTATTGATAAACTATTAATTATTGTACCAAACAAAATTTGAAACAATAAACAAGAAATACGCAACGAGTCAATTAATTATTGATAATTCATTATATTTGTTTGCTAGCAAATAAGGGAAATAACTTGAACATTATTGGTAGAAATATTTTTAAGGATGGAATCCTTCCCATTGTGATAAGATTTTTTTTTTTTCCAAAGGATTTAAAAAAAATATTTTGCTTGTTTTTTTGTTTGACAATGCAAGTGATTATTCCTTTTAGTTTTCGCGCCTAAAAACGATGTCCTATCTTATCTTATTGTATCTTATCAATCTCGGTCTGAAAACGAGACTTAGCCGAGCTTGAGATAAGACGTGTCCACCACAGAAGGTGGACATCCCAAGCTGTCCTTTATAACTTTAAAGTGTGAGGAAACAGAATAGAAAGAACAAACAATAAGATCAAGATCGATTCCCTGGCCAAGGAGCAAGCAGTGTGGTCTCATGAAACAAAGAGAAATAGCCTAAGGCAAGGCCAGAAGTCAAAGAAGCTCAAAGCCAGTGCAAACCAAACTGAACCAGCCACAACCAACTCATGCCGCGAATGTGAAAAGGTTTTGCAAGACCAGGACAAAGGTTTTCCTTATAGTACATGAGATTGTTTCAAATTTTGATTACAAAGAAGAAAATTCCTTTATACGTACAAATACACAGTGTATGTTTCTGAGAATAAGTATATGTTTCTGAGATTAATTATATGTTTCTGAGATTAAGTATATTTTCAATTTCGTTTACATTCAAAACAATTGAATTATTGTTTATGTAGCAAAATTACTTTTTAAGAAATACTTTTATAAAACAAAGCTCATCGTAGAGAAAGATGGACAAAATGAACACCTTATCTACAATACTGCTGGATATAACTCCCTTTTTTCTATAGAAAACAAATTTAAATTAATTACCACTAATTAGTTCTAATGGATTAATTTTATGATTGATTGTCAACGATTACGAATAAATCTTGATCTGAGAATGGGAAGTGGGAGAAGATTTGACAGACAGACAGACGACGGAGTGACGTAATACAAGCTTGGCCAAAAGAAGTCATTTGACCTACAAAGTCAATATAGTAGAGAAAGAAAAAATTGTTGCATTTAAAGAATAGATATTTTAAAGTATTCAGGCTCTCTAGAAAAGAAATTTAAATTATGACAAAAATATTTAAACTTTAAATATTAAAGATGAGTGAATTAGCTCATATAAACACGCTAAACCCGGTTGTTTCCAGCTCTTTCCTCTATGCCAGTGAGGGCAAAATGGCGCCTGATTCCATCTTTATGGTGCTCAAGGGCGGCAAATCTTTTACGGCGTCTACCTTTAATTAAGCTCGCCCAAGACAAACCAAAACAAAAAAGAGCGCCTTTGGCATGTGGTCATCTCCCATATGGGATAGGTTACGACCGAGCACAGCCTTCGAATGGTAAGTTAGTGCTTCCATACTGTTCACAAAAGCCTCTAGCAGAGTAGAACCTGTTTATCTGTGAGGTAGTCTTGCCACCGTTTGCTCATTAGGGAGCCCATTATGGTGCGAAAACACATTGAGTTTCCATAGAGCATCCAGGTCTCAGAGCAATACAAAATTAGGATTAGAACCATTAATTTATAATTAAAAAGTAAATTTTAAAAGTATGTTAAATGTAAAAAGTAAATTAAACGAAAGCAGAGTGTTGTTTAAAAAATCAACTTCTTTAAAAAAAACTTAACGCCTGATGATCTTTTTTAAAAATTTAGATTATGCTTTCAATTTAATTAACACACAAGACAACCATGTTGACGGATCCACGCCCAGACCGTAGAACACTGTGGAGCAGACGACGAAAAAATTGTTCATTTACATTGTTCATTGGAACGTAACCGCCACAGTTCATCAATTATACAGTCATGGTCGCAAATTTAAGAGCAGAAGCGATCAGTCAGAACCAGATCCGTTTTTTAATATTTTTATTGCAAAAAAAAAAAAAGAAAGGAAAACCTCAGAATTCTGACTACACTGAAGTATGAAATTGTTCATTGTTGATCTTGAACTTATTTTGAAAGTCTACTCTACGTTTTTGGTGGCTGTTTATGCCAATAGTTCGGTGCCACTTTTAATAATTATATAGAGATATCTATTCCCATTTTTCCTCTCCTGTTTATTGAGTTTAAATCTCAAACAATCACGTACAACACATGAACCGGAAGTATTGACATGGTCGTCAAGGCAACATTATTCAAGAGGCTGTACGTAGTCCATAATCATTGCCACTGTTCATTTGTCTATAAGGGCCGCATTTCATAGATTTATGACTTCATCGTCCCAAGTATAGGAGTAGGTGTGAGAGTTGACAGCACAAGATCAGTTTTTGATATTTATGACGTAATTCCTTCGGGGTTATTTTGTTTCTTTTCCAAAAGATTACATTGCAAAGAACAACAACAAATGTCAAAACCATAGACATAACTAAATATAGACTGGCCGAAGGAAGTAACTTCATGTAACTTGAAAACGTGTATATCTATTGTAGTCGGATTTCCGAATTATGAAAAGTTGCATAATCTTCATTCTTAGAGATTAAACAAAACACTAGTGAATACTTATATAGGTTATGGCTGAAATAGATATGAATACTTAACTTTTATACTGCTCATAAATGCTGTATAATATAGTACATAAAATTGCAAGTCACAAATTTTCGTTTCATAAAACTCTTGAATCGGCCAGTCTATATTTATTTATGTCTATGGTAAAAACTTTGTTCAGAAATTGTTTATAGTTCTTGCATTCATTTGCTTGTCCTATTTTCCAGCTCTAGACACGTGAAAGTCCGCATACATCCCACATGGGCTTACATCTCACATGAAATGCTTGATCTTCGGAGTTTTGATGGTCAATGTCTTTATTTACGAGTAAAGCCTGTAAAGTCCAACATTTCTGGGACACATACACACAGATGGTGTGTTGTCAGTACTCAGTTATTCTCAAACTGTGTGTGTGTGTGTGTGGGGGGGCTTGTGTACAAAGGCTCTGTTATCTTGTAGTCTTATAAATATTGAGGCGGACCAATGTGCGGTTGTTATCAAATACACTGTTCATTATAATAGACCCGCTGGAGTCCATCAATTATAAAGTCATAGTCACAGATATAGGAGCATTAGCGAGTGGTCAAAACAAGATCAGTTTTTCATGTTCAGTACAAGAGGGAAGATTATTCATAGTTAATGACCTTTTTGGATCGTTTACCAGCTGACAGATCAGATCATAATAATTATGTAACACGAAATAATGTTTTTTTTTTCCACTTTCTTATCCAAAAAATACGTTGGAAAAAAATAACGAATTTTATGGTATTGTGGTTTATTCAGATTATACTTTCACTTACAATAACAGACAAGACAAACAGGTTAACACATCCACATCCAGACCATATAACACCGTTGAACAGTCTTATTGTACATAGTTCATGTTTATTTACACTGTTCATTGTAATAAGTTCAGAAATGTGCAAACATGACGATCAACAAGTTCATCTTTTTTTTTTTAAAATTACATTGCCTGATATAGTATTACCACCAACAGCAGATTTCAATTACAGGAAAACTAATGAAAATTTTTTAACACTAGAAAGGGTGTTTACATGCATGCATATTTTGAAGTTATGCCGAATAGAATAAAACTAAACCTTCGTGTTATTTCTATTCTAGAATTTCATTTAAAGTCCTATCCATTGGAAGAATATTAGCATAAGAATCTAATTGTCTTCTTGATGAGATACTGTTTACGTTGCAATCTAATTGACCTAAAAATATTTAATTCTATGTGGATGTTTAGCTTGCATGTATACGAAATAGAACCTAAACCGACTACCGGCATACAAAGGTTTAGTCTGCACTGCATATGGCAAAACATGTAGATCACAGCTAGGACTGAGCAGCCCTTTTAACTATTACATTCCTCCTTAAGCTTTATTATTACAATTCTACGAAATAGTTTACGTGAGATTAGCTTGTTACAAATGCTTATTTCAACTCGCTTTGTTTGTCTGTCTGTCTGGTAAAAAGTTTGTCCACGCTATTTCTCCCACACTCCTTCTCTGCTCAAGTTGAAACTTTGCACAGTTATTCATTGGCATAGACAAGACATAAATCAATAAGAAAAATGAACTAGTTAGTGAATTAATTACTGGCAATTAATTATTTAGTTTGATACAAACAAGGGAAATTAATCCGTCAATATTCACAGCTATTGGTAAATTTGTAGGGTTTTGTCCCTTAGATAATTGCTGACACTATTCCTCCCACGCTCATTAACTCATTATCAGATCAAGTTTATACTTTAAACAATTATTTCTTCTACCAAGGCCTTCCCTAAAAATAAACACTTTGAGATAAGCGCACCATGTGGCGATTACTGCTTTAACTTCCAAGCCGAAATTGAGGCAATTACCATAGCACTACAGACAGTGGAAAACAAATTATATAAAGGAGTGCAACCACCTTAAACAGCCCAAGAGAGTTAACAAAACTAATTGTGATAATCCATTAGATGATATCAAAATTAAATATCATTATCACACTACAGTGGAATCCCTGGACACATTGACATCATGGGAAATGAAAAGGCAGATAAGCTATCAAAGGCAAGTTCATCTATGGAACAGCCAGATAGACCTGTCAACTACTCACCCTAAGGTCAATGTTAGTCAACAATCACAAAGAGGAGTGGCTCAACCAATGGACATCAGGAAACACAGGCAGAGCCATGTACAAAGAAATGATCATGCCTAACAAACTGGACAGTATTAACTTCCTCCCCGAAAAGAACAATCTACAATTTTCCTACTAAGAACACACACCACTATTAAATCTCCACCTGAACCAAATAAACTCCACACAACTCCCCCTTTGCAGACACTGCGCCCCATCCCTTTGAAACCGTAAACCATATCCTCTTTGAATGCCCCTCCCTAATCCACCTTAGGCAGACCCTACTTCCACTACAGCCCAACATAACCAAACACCCTGTACGGCAGTGCTGAACAACTGAAGAAAACAGCACACTTTTTCCCTTGTCAGTCTGCAAAAGAGCTCACAGCTCAGCAGCAATAAAGCTGGCTAGAAGAAGAAGAAGAAGAATTGTACCAAGGAAAACATGAATCAATTAACAATGTTATTAATTAGTCAGTTAATTTGTGGTAATTAATTATTTTGTTTGATGCCAAAAAAAAAAAAAATAACTTTAATACTATTGAGATATATAGTTGTAAGGAGGGCGTTCTTTCCCTAAGATACGCTTTTTTTTTATTTTGCTTGTTACACATTTGTGTATAATATCATTAGCAAATAGTTCGTTCTGCTGTATACGGCATGTTTAGCCCACTTATTGATTACTTACATGTGCCGCCTATGATAAACATAGATCTGTGTATAAAGTCACAGGGATGCCTGGCCTCCACGCTGGCCTCACACAGACTGCCCAGCACCGAGTAATGCGTGTCCGCGTCCTCCACTTCCGCCCAGATGACAGTACTCTCGTACATGGGCTTCTCCGAAGGGGGCGGAGTCAGCTGGGGAAGAGAAAGAAAAAATGTCCCTGACATGCCAGTCGACAGACAGGAGTCTTAACTAGCTAAGTTTAGAAAGGCACCAGGTCTTAAGCGACTTAAGTGTCGGCCAGCTGTTTTTAACCTCAGGTGCTGTCTGGAATAGTTAAATATTACAGGATTGGATTTAACTTTGTAACGGATGTACTTTTGTTTATGGTTGAAGTTATAAAATATAGATACACAGTTTTTTTTAACTAAGTCCTTTCAATGCACCTACTGCTTCCTGGTGTGGGACTTGTTGAATAAAACTTTAATATTAATATATAGCGAGAAGAGGACGGTTAACCAGCAAGACATGGAGCCACTTCAATGCATTATTCAACACAAACAAAACAAATATACATTTTCAGAAAACCAATATTAACAAAATCAACAACCAAGGTCTATATGTTACTATTCATTTTTTTCCCTTTGTTTTGGAGAAAATATTGTTTATTTTAAGGGAAACTTAATGAGATACAGTAAGTAGTTTCCCCTTTCAGACCTTGTTGTCTATAGAGCAGATGATGTAAATGTCATCAGTTTCTATGTTAACGAGGGTGTCATGTTGCCATCTCAACGACCAACCGCCTTTATTTTTTCCAACTAACGTCGAGTTCGGTGGACTCAGAGGCGCCCGAAGATCCCGAAGTTTAAAAACCCCGGTCTTCGCCAGGATTTCGAACCCCGGGCCTCGGTTCGGAAGCCAAGCGCTTTACCGCTCAGCCACCGCGGCTCCACTGTATTTTATTGCTGAAAGTAATTTGGTTTTGATGCTCGGTCTTTGGGTTGTAGCTCGAAACAACTAGGTCTACTAACTAGTACTAACCTATATAAGCGTATTAAATTCTAAGTGAAATAAACGTGAACGGACTTCTTTTAAAATAAACTTAAACATAGAGTTTATTTATAAATATACCAAGCTTCAATTTTAAAGTAGATGCACGTAGAAACCCTAATGAAATGGTAAATTAAAACCAAGATATATCCCGTCCATTCGAACTCACGCGTCTCTTGCTGGTCTCCCCTTCCAATTTCAAACCAGTCTTTTTTAAGTCAGAATTACGACAGAAAAATTCATTTGTTTCCTCTGGTAACTCTTCAGCCTACACAACCAAAGCCGTCCGCCCCTCTTTTCCTCACAGCTACACCATAAGCACGCACATACATTACATAACAAACAGGATCCTAGAAATGAAGGAAAGATAACTGCGTTTAATTTCTAGTGTAAAATCCTCGACACAATGCTGGATTCTTAGAAATTAAAATGTATCTTGATTGCAATAATAATAAAAAGTAAATGAGCTGCTTTAACTCTTTCTCTCCGTAATTATACAACACATTCTGGTGGAATCAACGTTGGTATCGTCAGTTAGGAGAGAAAGAGTTAAGTAAACGCCTTCATTGATTTTTTCGTTATTTCTTGCTCTACACAATAGACTTTAGCGTATTATGAGCTATGGACAGTATAGAGGGACTTCTTTTGGTCCGACAATTACGCTCGGTAGGGCACGTATCCCATATGGGAGACGAACGTATGCCAAAGGCAGTCTTTTTTTGGTGAGCTAAAATGTGGTCATAGTAACAGAGGCGCCCCACTGAAACGCTTCAAAGACCAGCTTAGGCGTCAACTTTCCTTGGCTGACATAGGAGAGATCACCTGGTTGCATGCGGCCTCAGAACGAGACAGCTGTAGGTCACTCACTAAGGCCGCGGGATACACATTTTGAGACCAAAAGAAAATCAGCTGCCGAGGACAAACGCAGACGGCGAAAAGAAAATCTAAATCGACCACCTGCGGACAATGGTTATGCCTGCCCTGGGTGTGGCGAAATATTAAGGTCACAGCTGGGACTGCGCATCCACGGGAAATACTGCGTACCTCACTGATCTTCGGACTCGAAGACTAACCTTATTATGAGCTAGCTTACACAAACCAGTGTAGCTTGCGATAAAATAAAAGCTGTGTCTGTAAGTGTCTAAGTATTTTATTCTTGGATCTTCAATCCATTATTTCTGAAGTTTTCTGGTAGATCAAAAGTAGGAAAATCGTAGACACAGCAATCTTAGCTATCATTGATTTTGATGATTCAGACTTTTTAATTCTAGATCTAGAGATTTTAACAATGGCAGTTTCGTCTGAAAATTTTATAGCGAGGCTCGTATATCACTAGTGAAGAGTAGAATAAGTAAAAACAACAACTCAAGTCTCTTGTTTCTGAAATATGTCAAAGCGCTAGTGTCTGAAATATGTCAGGGCACTAGTTTCTGAAATATGTCAGGGCACTAGTTTCTGAAATATTTCAAAGCGCTAGTTTCTAAAATATATCAGGGCACTAGAGTCTGAAATATATCAGGGCACTAGTTTCTAAAATGTGTCAAAGCGCTAGTTTCTGAAATATATATCAGGGCACTAGAGTCTGAAATATATCAGGGCACTAGTTTCTAAAATGTGTCAAAGCGCTAGTTTCTGAAATATATCAGGGCACTAGTGTATGAAATATGTCAGGGCTCTAGATTCTAAAATGTGTCAAAGCGCTAGTTTCTGAAATATATCAGGGCACTAGTGTATGAAATATGTCAGGGCATTAGTGTATGAAATATTTCAGGGTACTAGTGTATGAAATATATCAGGGCACTAGTGTCTGAAATATGTCAGTGCACCTACTCATTAAGATATTTTATAAAGCAAAGTATATAAAAATCCTTTAAAAAAACAACAACAAAGCTTATCTAAGGGTAACAACTACGCACTTACAACTATATCTCTTAACAATGTAGAAGTTATTTCCCTTTTTCTATATCCAACAAAATAATTACTTGCTAATCTCATCAACGCTCTCGTTCATTGAGCTCTTTTGTTAATTACAGTCTTAGAAAGGCTTGGATTAATTGTCAAATGAACACCATTTAAACAGAGTCAAGTGTAAAGAATGCGATATTGAAAGCATCTGATCTCTAGAGCTATTGACATACGAGGCTCAATTACTTCCAGTGAGGGAATGAAGAGAATGAATTTTTCAAAAAAGTTGTCTAATTTAATAAACATGAGGCCAACAATTATATTTGATAAAAAAATAAATAAAAAACTAATTACAATTTCAGCAGATAAACAACAACAACAACAAAAACAGTTAAGCTCTGTAAATATAACATAAAAAAAAAAATTCATAATGCTTGGTCCTGTGTTGGTTTCAATTAATGGACAGATTATAGAATTTTGTAAAATGATCATTCTTTTCAGCCCCTCCTTCTCCTCCTCTTCCAGCCGCAAACAGACACAGACACACATGCATACTCTCGCGCTTATCCTCTTCTATTCATTTAACACTTATCCTAATAACTTATCCTAATAACTTGATTCCAATGACCAACAGAGAGACATTACAAAGACAAAGAAGATACTCATAACATTCGAACTGTTTAGATGATAAGCATTAGAGTACACACACAATTTAAAACCTATTTAGCTAGAATTCAACTATGTTGTTTATTCAGACTTAAATAAATCTATCTATCTATATATTTAATTCTCTTCTTCCATAAACAGGTCAAACAAGAAGTAAAGGATAGATCACTCTCTTATTTCTGGGGATAGTCACCCTGCGAAAAAAAAACAAGAGGGGGGGGAGAAATCGTTTTCACAGCTCGCTACGGATGGCTGCGCGCTGGACTGTCAAACCCTGCCCGCTCCCATCCCATGCGGGAGGTTTGGACTAGGAAGTAAACTATCGTCAACTCTGAAGAAACATCCGAAACATGTAAAACATTTTACAAACACTAAACAGCAGGGCCGGACTAAAGCATTGTGGGGCCCTATTCGAAACGGATTTCGCGGAGCCAAGTTTGGGTAGGGAAGCGGACAATAAGTCAAATATAAGAGTTTGTATTAGAAAATAAATTCGTCTATGCATTTTATTCATTCTTTACTACGTACCGAATTACTTTACGAGCCTTGCGTGTAGCAAAGTCATACAGTATATCATAATAATTCTGTTTCCCACATAGATCCCGCTCAATAGCAAGAATTACCAAATGTTTCAATCTATTAAAGATTTTCTGATAGGGAGAGAACAAACTGTAATAATAAATGGCTCTAAATCAACACCAATAACAGTAAACTCAGGTGTACCTCAAGGAACAGTCTTGGGTCCACTACTATTTTTAATTTACATAAATGATTTACCAAATTGCATTAGTTCAGGAACAAAAGTCAGATTATTTGCAGATGATTGCTTAATATATAGTATAGAACAATAAAAACAACACAAGACACAGATATTTTACAAAGAGAATTAGACGAATTACATAAATGGGAATCAAATTGGAGCATGTCTTTCCACCCAGAAAAATGTCAGTTGTTAAGAGTAACAAAAAAACTAAAACAAATTAATTCCACTTATCTTATTCGTGGCAAACCAGTAACACAGACTAAAAACGCAAAATACCTAGGTGTTATAATAAATGAAAAACTGTCATGGAATCCACATATTGATGAAACAATAAAAAAATCAAACAAAGCATTAGGATTTATTAAAAGAAATTTCTATAAGTCAAATAAGAACATAAAACTAAAATGTTATTTAACCTTGGTTAGGCCAATAATAGAATATGCATCCTCCGTTTGGGACCCCTCAACTCAAGAAAACATTAAGAAACTGGAACAAACACAAAATAGAGCAATGAGATTCATAACAAACGAATATTCACATTGGACGAGAGTAACACCATTAGTAAAATCACTAAATTTAGAAAGCCTTCAGGACAGAAGACTCAAAAGTAAAGTAGCAATTATACATAAAACACTAAACCATAATCTTCAAATACAAAAACAAAATTTAATAAAATACTCTGAAAGACACACAAATAGAGGCACATTTCTTGTCCCATATGCTAGGACAAATTTGTACAAATACTCCTTCTTCCCTAGTGCTATTAGAGCATGGAATGGGTTGCCTGAACTAGCCAGAAAAACCAGTGACTTGGCAGAATTTAAGTCATTGGTTAATATGCATGACTAAATGCATGACGCGTAGGACGTAATCATCTTCTTTTTTGAAGTAACGTCTGTATTATATAAGATAAGATATCTTTGAGAATTGTTGGCATCAAGTAATTCTTTATTAGTTTGAGGCGCGAGAAGCTTCTTTCACCTGATTACACAATTACGGCTAATGCATAATGCCGTTTTTATTAATAATGCGTAGGATTGACGTTTTCCATATTGAATGACACTCAAAAATGACAATTTTGGGAGGGTCATTCATTTTTATTGAGATGGTAATTTAACAGAGGTGTGTGTCCTGTCCACACCTATTCAGGGCTCGCGAAACACTAGGGTTTCGCGGAACACAGTTTGGGAAACACTGGTATAAAGAACTAAGATTATCTTTGGTGTAACAAAAAGTCTGTTGATATATGAGACTATAAATTACAAACCATTAAACACCCTAATCCTATTTTTTAAAATCCAAAGTGTCCATTCAAAGGGTGATTACAAGCTATCACTCACATCCGGTGCACTGGATTCCGTTTTGTTGCCAGTTTGAATACGGCCAGCGTGAATATTTGATGACCTTTCAACCAGCAGACAAAGAAATGGACGACGCGATGATATTATCTGATGGCACACACACACACACACACACAGATATATACACATCTATGGCAATCACATCATTAACTACAATCCAACTATCTGATATAAATATTTCACACAAAATGCTGAAGAGAAACTGGGGTGAACGTGCATGCCCTTTGCATTCGTTGTGAACTTGGCTTTGTATGATACAGAAATTATAAGATAAATGCCAGAATGGATAATACAATTATTATTATTATTATTCAGTTATTAAATAACATAAACCACCATCATTGTGTATACATATCCGCAGACAATACACTACGTATTTTGCGACAAAAAATAACGTGTTTGGTAAACAGTAGTTTTTTATATACAGCAGAAAATCTATGAACACGTATTTTTTGTTTAAAATTATTTTTAAAATAAACGCACTTCAGGACATGGGTGTACGCGATACAAGTCATAACTATTAATCAAGTACCCTGCATGATATTAATCGGAAAAGCTCATATCAGGGGTGAGTGTCCACCAAGCAAACCAAAACGAGGCGTGAAGCTCACACACACACACACTCCTCGCCCCCCCCCCCCAAAAAAAATGATGTTATTGCATAGAATTTCTATTTATATTGAATGCTATTTGATCCTAGCACAATTGCCGAGTATATGGTTTTCATACAACCAACTCGTAAGGATCCTCTGCAGAAGATAAAAGAGTAACCCTTCAAATAATTTCAGTACATAACAATATGAGATGAAATCTGATCTTTAATGGTATTTGAAAGTGATGGGGCAGATAGACCCTACAAAACCAATATAGGTTTCTCCCATATCGGGGACATCTGAAAAAGAATGAACTATAAAATGTGGATGAAATGTTGTCGTTGTCTCCCTTCAATGTGAAAATCTATAAATAACACTGGGGTTAAATTTAAAAAAAAAATGAAGAGAAAGATTTAAGAGAAAGTGAAGAAACGTCCAGATAGATGAATGCACTTTATGACCACGTGACAAGATAACAAGTCTATACCTCCAGGCATTTGTCAACAGGATTAATTGGTTCCCCCTAGGGGAATCGAGGGCATTAAATCGAAAATATCAGCGTCTTGAGAAATACTTTTTTTTTCCTTTCTGGGAGTGTTTGTTGATAATAAGAAAATTATTTATACATATATTTATACATATATTTATATACCCTTATTTATACATATATTTATACATATAATCCTAGACGTACTTTGTGAATTAAACCACCTCACATTCATAACAGTTAAAACTTTAAAAAGTATATATATATGTGTTATCTTGGGGCTACATGAATGTGAAAAGGGGGAGGGAAGGATACGAGGCAGAGCTATTAAACACTTGACTTCCGAACCTTGGGACCTGGGTTCGAATCTCTGTAAAGACTGTGATTTTTTAATTTCGGGATATTTGGGGCGCCACTGAGTCCATCCAACTCTAATGGGTCACACTGACTTTATAGTTGTGGAAAGTAAAGGCGGTTGGTCGTTGTGCTGGCCACATGACACCCTGCTTGTTAACCTTTGACCAATGAAACAGATTACATTAAATTCACCTGCCCAATAGATCTCAAGGTCTGAAAGGGGAACTTTTTTTTATTTCTGACACATCCAAAACTTGTCCAATACGTGTCCGTAATAAACAGATAATGATTCTGTTTACACTTGATAATTTATTATATATTGATTTTTTTTTTTTACTGTGTTTTTATTTCATGAACTGTTGGATTTTTACGACACAATGTCAAGGCCACTGAATGGAACTTTAATGTTGCCAACTAATTTAAAAAGAAAAAACGACAATCGAAGACGATTAGAAAATCTGACTTCGCAATAATACAAAGCTAGAAACAAATTATATAGTTTGTACACCAAAATTCCTTTTTCTATTTATAGCAGTCATGTATTAAAACTTTAATGAAAAATCATCGCTCATTTTTTTTTTACTTCTAGAAATTCTATAAACTGTACAATGCCAGGATTCGTTTATTGACTAATTGTTTGAAAAGGAGATAGCCGAACCCAAATATGCATTCTATGTTATGAAAACAATAAAGCACTGAATTAATAAACGTTTACTCCACAACTTGCAAGGCCAATATTTAATTTATTGGGTCATCAGATACAAACTTCGTACACTGGTTTATCAAATATAAACTTCGGACATTTGGTCATCAGATATAAACTTCGGACATTATTTTGTCAAATATAAACTTCGGACATTTGGCCATCAGATACGAACTTCCTACATTGGTTTATCAAATATAAACTTCGGACATTTGACCATCAGATACAAACTACGGACATTAGTTTATCAGATATAAACTTCAGACATTTGACCATCAGATACAAAACTTCGGACATTGGTTTATCAGATATAAACTTCGGACATTGGGTCATCACATATGAACTTCGGACATTGGGTCATCACATATGAACTTCGGACATTGAGTCATCAGATATAAACGTCGGACATTGGCTCATCAGATATAACTTGTGAAAAACCAAAGACACCCAGTTCTTTCTTAACTAATCCTAACACCTCAACCAACATTGTCTGTTTCTGTTAACAAGCATAAGAACTGCATTCACACGCTGTGGCGTACTAGTATGGAAAACGAAACTTACATATAGTGTAAACGAAGCTACCGAATGTAGCGACAGAAGCATTTGATATTTTATGTAGTGTTTTGATACCCGTTTTGGCGCCCCGACCCTGCGGCGCCCGAGATGGTTGCCCCCAACCGCACTCCTTACTGGATGTCACTGTTCACAGGGATATAAAGTTAGGAGTTTAATTATAGAAATGTCTATTACGTCACTTGTGATCCCTAAGCTCTCATGAACTCGGAATGTCGTCTAGACAAGATGATGTAATGAGCTATCCCTTAGTCTGTTGGACCGTTGGGGCACCATGCAAGATTTGTCGACCGTCTTCCTCCATTCCTCCCTTTTTTTTTGCCTTGTTTAGAACCTCTCTCCATGGCAGGCCCGTCCATTCTTTAATGTTGTCCTCCCATCGCTTTTTCTGTCTGCCTCTTCTTCTTCCCTGGCACTGTTCCCTGAAGGAAGGTCTTTGCGAGCCCCGTAGATCTTGTAATGTGGCCAAAGGTTTTAAGTTTTCGTCTTTTTACAATAGTTAGCAGGTCGTCATGGGCTCCGATCGCTACAGTGACCCTGTCTCTGATTTCTTGGTTTGTGATGCGGTCTTTGAATGTGATGCCTAGGATCCTTCTGTAGCATCTCAATTCCATTGCTAGGATCCTCCTCTCAAGCTCTGCATTCAACGTCCACGACTCGCAAGCATATAAAAATTTGGCCATGACCAGAGAGCGCATCAGTCTAATTTTGGTGCCGAGGGCTAAGCCCTTATCTTTCCATATTATTTTAAGTTTTGAAAGGGCTGCTGTGGACTGTGCTATTCGGGCCAATAGTTCGGGTTTTGTTCCCTCATCTGAGACAATAGCTCCGAGGTATTTGAAGCTGTTAACACTAGTTAGCTTTTCACCTCCAATACTGATGCCTCGTTAAAGCCCTGATGGCTATTGGTCATAATTTAGCGAAAAAAAAAAAGAAATAAAAACTTCTATGAGCAGGAAGTTTTGAACGTCTGATAGTAAATAAGCTACAAGGATTAATGTTTGACCTTTTGGTCAGAACGAGACTCAGAACCTAAGCTTCAAACTATTAAACAAAACATAAACACTAAGTAAACAGGCTTGCCAAACATGTTCTTTTATTGACAGGGAAGAGGAAACTGTCTTGGCTGGCGTCGGGTATGAACCAGAGGTCTTTTTAGTGTACACAGGGCCGGATTTACGGTAGTGCTGACAGTGGAGCAGCCCAGGACCTTATCCGTACAGGAGGGCTTCCATAAACTAAAAAAAAATATTAAAATATGCATACTATCTGTATACATTTGTAAGGGTGATCTTAGGGTGATCGTTTAAATGTGACTTTTTAAAATGAAATTTTAAAACAAGAAAAGGATAGATATAAAGTCTGGGAACAAATGAACGGCTGTAACAAGTTGGCATGGATACATTCTCGGTGTCATTCAAGTAGAGTTCCCCTTTCAGACCTTGCGATCTATGGGGTCAGATGATGTAAAGGTCATAGTGTATGTGAACCACGGTTAACGAGGGTGTCATGTGACCGGCACAATGATGAACTTCCTTTATTTTTCCCCAGGCACCCCCAAAAAAAAAAAAAAAAAAAAAGCAGATGCAATTAATAAAAAGAGGAATTATAACTAACCTTTTTTTTTTAAAAGAAAGCTTTTACCGAGCGAAACTACATCTATTATGTTGAATTATGTCTGTAATTATTTTTCAATAAACGAAAGGAAATGATTTTCTTCATTGTTTAGTGCACCCTTAATGCTTATAGCATACTCAGTGCGATTTGGTCTAATCACTATTGTGGACCAATCATTAAACAAATTTAACTACATGACTGATCCAAACTAACTGATACAAGAGCGCTTAATATAAGCGTTGTTTTTTTTTTTTTAAAGTATTTTAATTTTTTTACTGCTGAAATACGCGCCATGTTTCACGTGCCTGATTCAACGCTGCGGTGGTCGATACCAACTTGACATTTTATGATGTCACGTGATCGATGCCGCTACAGTACATTGTTTTTAAACACAGGATACTTACAAGTTGAAATTACTTCAGTTTGATGGAATAGGTTTGAATACACACGGTTTACAAAGGGAGGGGGGGGGGGGGATGGGGAAGATGACGTCATCGTTGGGAATGGGAAAAAAAAAATGTCTTCACGTCCTTCATCGAGTGTTAATTAGTACACATAAACATTGAAGCATTAAAAATAAGAATTTTTTTTTTTTGAATGATATGTTTTCTCTCAACTCAGCTGAGCTCTTTTCTCAACGCCACGTCTCCCTCTTTCTCTACCTCTTTGTTTCTCTCTCCCTCTTTTTTCTTCTGTTTCTTTCTCTCATTCTCTCTCTCTCTATTCCTCCTCTCTCCATTTAGCCCTTTTACTCTCCTCTCCAACTTCATGTATTTCTCTCTTCCTTTCTTTCGCTCTTTCTTTCTATTTTCTTTCTCTCTCGTTCTATCGATTTCTTCTTTTCTCTCTTTTTCTCCTGTAGCCATTTCTCCCCGCCTCTCATCTTTCTTTATCTACCTTTCTTTTTTTTTTTCTATATATCTTTATACCCTCTCAATGTTTCTTCCTGCCTTCTCCCGTCTTTCTTTCTCTCTTTCTCCTTCTCTTTCTTTCTCTCTTTCTGCCTCTATCTACTTTTTCATATCTCTTATTCTCACGTCGGTTCTGGTTCCTTTAATATTCAGCTTCTTTAGTTAGTCACACAAAAAAAATAAATGATGCCAACTTTCCATATTGACGATAAGACTGCACTAGAAATGTGTAGCTGTCTGGTGCAGTATTAATGGTGGTCGTTGTGTTGTAGCACCGAGCTGCTGGTAGACAACTAAACCCTTGTTAGGAGTATTATATTTTAACTTATAAAACTTGAAATGCAGTGAAACTATTTTAACAATATGTTGGAGGGAGGTTGTAAGGGGGTGGGGCTGCCGTTAATATCTTCCCGTGATATCTATAGTAATATCTGTAATTTTGGGCTTTAGGATATTTAAGTGAAATAATGATGGTTTAAATAATGTTTTTTACTTTTTACATAACATTAAAATATCTTTCCAATGTAGGCAGAGGGCATAACATGTGAATGAAAGAGAGAGAGAAAGAGGAGAGAGAAAGAGATTTCAACAATTATTGTAGTCATACCGCATATAGTACATGCCTTTCCTCATAATGAATTGTTTACATTTAAACAAACCCATTGTAGCTGTCAAATATTAACTTTGGCCCCCCCCCCCCCAAATAACATTCCGTCTTGTTTTAGCCATAATAAACTCCTCCCGAGACAAAAGTCTGAAGTCTAATAAGTTCATCAACATTCGTTTGATATTGAATACAACAATGAACAAGTAGCTCGCAAAGAATCGACTCCCTGAATTTATGTGAACGTTATTGTGAACTTGCGGACCCTAAATATAAAATCTAGTAACTAGATGATAGTTCTAGGCTTCGTTTTTGAGAAATGAAACGATTACCACTACCTGCTAAATCTTTGTGTATTTATATCCAATGTGTGGTCAGGAGAAAAAAAAATTGGACTTGATGGTTTTAACTCTTTCTCTCCGTAATTTTTTTTTTTTTTTCATGTTTTGAAGGAATTCTTTATTTGCTCATTACTATTTCACTATCCTTGTTATGATTGGGCTTCAATAGCTTTTTTGTTTGTAATCAGAAATGTTGTATTTGGTATAGAATTAAAGGGAAATGCAGGCTCGTTTTATATAATTCAAAGTCAAGTTTTAAAAATTAAACATTAATTTAATTTAATGAGGTCAAAATCAACGATGATATCGTCGATTAGGAGAGAAAGAGTTAACCCTGAGTTGACAAGGGATTAAATCTCACGACGTTCCCATGCTATAACCCAACAACAGTGAGGTCTGAAGCTTCTGTGCTTCCACCGTATTCTACAACACAAGAATGGCTTATGCAGTGGCGTAAGTAGGGTCGAGTCCAAATTTGAAAATTCCCCCTGGGCCCCCACTTGAATGGTTCCCCCCAAATGAGTGCCGAAATTATTATTATTTTTTTATATTAAATATTAAGCCAATGCCATGTTATCTTGCTCTTCAAGTTTTGATATAAATTAGTAACCATGTTGCATGTATTACACACATTAGACAATATATATTTAGTAAGTACATTATCTCATGTCATGATGTCGAATGTCAAAATGCACGAGCCCCTAAAGCAGGGGTTCTCAACCTGTGGGTCGCGACCCCCTTGGTGGTCGATTCACGATTTGCCAGGGCTCGCCAAAGACCATCGAAAAAATTGATTGTTTTTGTCTATTCTTCTATTGCTGTGTGTGTTTGCGGGGGGGGGGGGGTCGCGGCAGAGTGGGGGATTGTAAAAAGAGGTCACCGAGCATAAAAGTTTGAGAACATCTGCCCTAAAGAGACCAAGTTCCACGGTTCCCCAAATCCCTTGCTACGGTACTGAGCATATGATAAGTATCGTAGTAAACATCAAAGACTTTCTATCACACACTGTGGGCCACGTCTTTATTTTCTTACTGCAAAGCTTTGAACAATTAGCATCCCTGGAAACAGGGGCCTTTAACTTGATTTATTTCTTTTCAGTTTTTTTTTTCTCCATCACATAGCCTCCCCTTTCAGGCTTTCAGCGAACCGACTTCGGGGCCACATTCTACGGAATAAAGACCACTGCGTTTAGAGGGTAGGGGGGATAGTAAACAAGGAGGGGCTCATTTTACTTTATTGTTAGATTTCCAATGAACTGAGTTAATGCCCATGGGGCAGCAATCAATAGGAAACAAGAAGCATGTCAGAGCAGCAAGGGAGGTCACCGAGAGCAAGAACACATAACTTTGCAAGCAACCAAAGACATGAGTTAAGCAACAACAAACATCGGTGAGTTATGAGCTGACCTTTTAACCCTTTTTTTTTATACAGCCCACCCCATTAGGTCAGTGAAATATCGACTACAGGAGTAATAGAGTACAATATTGAAATGTGTGATTTGAGTACATTCAGTAGCCAATAGGCGTTAATTGTGATGATAATTTGTATAAATAGATTTTATATAGTCACATTTTATTGCGTGCGCACCTATATGTTGTTGAATAATAAATTACTATACCCAGAGGCGGCCTTTGAAAGTGGTAAACGAGAGACAGTATAAAGCAGAGGTGGCATCGGGCGCGAGTCATATTTGGGCCACGACTATGTGTACGATGGGCTGACGGTGACACGATTATCTTTGCCCTGGGCCCCATTAGGGCGCGGGCCTGGGGCGATTGCCCCATTCGCCATCCCGTAAGGCCGCTTTTGGGACTCAATAATGTTAAAGCCTTGATGGCATCTTTACTAATCATGAAAATTCTTGACGTGATATTTCCGGTTACATTTATGGGTGGGCCCCATCTATGTCGCCCTCACAGGGCCAGCGTACTTCGAAAAAGTCACACTACTATCAGATCTCCAGGTTCCATCTCATGATACTTTCTGCCCTTTAAATGCGTTGTTATTCAATTCATTGTCATTGTTATATATGCAACGTTTATGTATATTGATGTTTGGTTAACACACATCTGGACGTCCCGGTTTTGCACAACTTGTAGCAATGGGATATAACTGATCTCAAAGTTGATTTGTTGTAACCAAACAGAGGTTTGGTATGTACCTGTATGGTTACAGTCTGTGACTTCTTCTAGCCAGCTTTATTGCTGCTGAGCTGTGAGCTCTTTTGCATACTGTGCCAAGGAAAAATAGTGTGCTGTTTTCTTCAGTTGTTCAGCACTGCCGTACAGGGTGTTGGTTATGTTGGGCTGTAGTGGAAGTAGGGTCTGCCTAAGGTGGATTAGGGAGGGGCATTCAAAGAGGATATGGTTTACGGTTTCATAACAGTGGGCGCAGTGTCTACAAAGGGGGAGTTGTGTGAAGTTTATTTTGTTCAGATGGTAATTTAATAGAGGTGTGTGTCCTGTTTTTAGTTGGAAAATTGTTCTTTGCGGGGAGGAAGTTAATACTGTCCAGTTTGTTAGGCATGGTCATTTCTTTGTACATGGCTCTGCCTGTGTTTCCTGATGCCCATTGGTTGAGCCACTCCTCTTTGTGGTTGTTGACTAACATTGACCTTAGGGTGAGGTAGTTAACAGGTCTATCTGGTTGTTCCATAGATGAACTTGCCTTTGATAGCTTATCTGCCTTTTCATTTCCCATGATGCCAATGTGTCCAGGGATCCACTGTAGTGTGATATTGATATTTAATTTTGATATCATCTAATGGATTATCACTATTAGTGTTGTTAACTCTCTTGGGCTGTTTGAGGTGCTGCTGTTAAGTGCTTGCAGAGTAGATTGGGAGTCTGTAAAGACAACAATATCTAATGGTGATTCCACTCCTTCATATAATTTGTTTTCTACTGTCTGTAGTGCTATGGTAATTGCCTCAATTTCGGCTTGAAAGTTTGAGCAGTAATCACCACAGGGTGCACTTGTTTTAAAGTGTTTATTTTTAGGGAAGACATACAGATGTGACATACAGATGTGGACTGATCTGTATCCATACAGAAATGGACTGGTCAGTAATCATACATAGGTGGAATAGTCTTAGGGCCGGATTTAACCATTATGGGGTCCTATGCGAAACGCGGGTCCAGTTTGGGTAGTGATACGTTAATTCGTCTTTGCATTTTATTAATTCTTTACTACGTACAGAACTACTTTACGACCCTTGAGTGTAGCGATGTCATACATTATATCATATATTTCTGTTTCCTACATAGATCATGCTTAAAAGCAAGAATTACCAAATGTTTCATTCTATCTTCGAGAATTGTTGACCTCAAGTAATTCTTCATTAGTTTGAAGCGCGAGAAGCTTCTTTCACCAGATTCCACAATTACGGGTATTGTATAATGCCTTTTTTTTATCGCACGTAGGATTTCCGTTTTTGATATTGACACTCCAAAATGACAATTTTTTCTATATATTTCAGGAGATTTCTATGAGTTTTCAAAAATTTTTAATAATTCCGGTGATTTCAAGGACTTAAAAAAATAAAATATTTTTCAATTTCAGGAGATTTTCATGAGCTCCTGGCAAATCGACAGAAGGCCGCGGGAAATCTGTTA
This sequence comes from Biomphalaria sudanica, assembly GCA_036873155.1. Lineage (NCBI taxonomy): Eukaryota > Metazoa > Mollusca > Gastropoda > Planorbidae > Biomphalaria > Biomphalaria sudanica. The sequence continues at coordinate 98,490 of JAZGLO010006345.1, read as the reverse complement.
TAAGTTGTAAAACGGTTTAATTTAATTATTTACACTTAGAATTAGCGCGGGGCTTATGAAAGTACGGGGCCCACTGCGGTCGCATAGGTTGCAGTGGCCTAAGGCCGGCCCTGAATGGTCTCTAACAATACAGAAGTAGACTGGTCCGTAACCATACAGAGGTGGACTGGTCTATAACCACACCATAAATGTTTGATAGGAAAGAACTAAACTTAGAACAGACATAAGAGACTATCCAGTTAATGCAGTTGACGTAGTAGGCAAATCAATTTTACCTACGGTTAACGAGGGTGTCATGTGTCATTCTCAATGACAAACCGCCTTTATTTTTTTCCAAATAATGTCAGGTACTTATAAAAGCTGGGTGCACCGCCTAGTGGTTTCCAGATCAGGCAGTATTCTATATACATTTCTTCTATAGGAGGATGTCGTTGTCAGTGTCTAAAGAGTGTGCAGCTTTGAAGGGCATGGTAAACTTTTTCTGGTGTAGCTTCGCTAGGGCAAGTTTCGCTAGTCCCAATTTTTAGCTTCCAGAACATATATTATCTCATTCTGTTTTGTCCCGTTGTAAATCTAAAAATTATATATTGGTCGTGTCTGGACGCTTGTAATAGACATCTTTTTTCTTGAAAATGGGGTCCATTTTAATGTATTCTACTCGTCTTCATTGTCTTCAATTGTATTTTTAACTATCATAAATTTTAACTCTACAAAATTTCTTATTAAAATGAAACAAACAGGCCTTTAGGTACTGTATAGGTGACGGGAGTAGCTTATGTTCTGTGAACTAATAGAGCAAGGGAGACCAAATACAAAAAAAAAATACGTACTGGCATAATTTAAATACGTGGAAATAACAGCCAAACAGCAGAGACAGCCCAAAACAGCAGTCAGATATTTCGTTTTTTAGGGGCCCTCAAGTCATGCTTTAGTCTTTCTTCACCAGCTCTCTCTCTCTCTCTCTCTCTCTCTCTCTCTCTCTTTATTGCCTACTCTCCTTATAAAACTCTTTTATCCTCCTCCTCTCTCGTACTCTCTGTACCTTCACATTCTCTACTAATCGTATTTACGACTGACACTTACTAGAAGCAAAAAATACAGAAAAATCAATCCTAAACAACAAAACAAAACAAAAAAAAACAAAACAAAAAAAAACCCAGAAAAAACAACAACGTGAAACTGAGGCTTTGATGTCAAAGGAAAAAGAAATATCTTCATTTTTTTCTCAAATCGACCTAGATCTAGACCTATTTGATGTAAATGCCAAACGGCTCCAATCTCAGCCATACCAACATGGCTTTAGGAAATATAGATCATGTGTAACACAACTAATAGGACTAATTGATGATTTTTCAAAAGGTTTAGATAATAGTGAACAAATAGATGCTATCTTACTACATTTTTCCAAGGCTTTTGACAAAGTTCACCACCATAGTTTGCTTAAAAAATTAAAATATTTCGGCATTAATGGTCCACTGCATCAGTGGATTAAAGATTTTCTGATAGGGAGAGAACAAACTGTAATAATAAATGGCTCTAAATCAACACCAATAACAGTAAACTCAGGTGTACCTCAAGGAACAGTCTTGGGTCCACTACTATTTTTAATTTACATAAATGATTTACCAAATTGCATTAGTTCAGGAACAAAAGTCAGATTATTTGCAGACGATTGCATAATATATAAAACAATAAAAACAAAACAAGACACAGACATTTTACAAAGAGAATTAGATGAATTACAGAAATGGGAATCAAATTGGAGCATGTTATTCCACCCAGAAAAATGTCAGTTGTTAAGAGTAACAAAAAAACTAAAACAAATTAATTCCACTTATCTTATTCATGGCAAACCAGTAACACAGACTAAAAATGCAAAATACCTAGGTGTTATAATAAATGAAAAACTGGCATGGAATCCACATATTGATGAAACTATAAAAAAATCCAACAAAGCATTAGGGTTTATTAAAAGAAATTTCTATAAATCAAATAAGAACTTAAAACTAAAATGTTATTTAACCTTGGTTAGGCCAGTAATAGAATATGCATCCACCGTGTGGGACCCATCAACTCAAGAAAACATTAAGAAACTGGAACAAACACAAAATAGAGCAGTGAGATTCATAACAAACGAATATTCACATTTGACTAGGGTAACACCATTAGTAAAATCACTAAATTTAGAAAGCCTTCAGGACAGAAGACTCAAAAGTAAAGTAGCAATTATACATAAAACACTGAACCATAATCTTCAAATACAAAAACAAAATTTAATAAAATACTCTGAAAGACACAAAAATAAAGGCACATTCCTCGTCCCATATGCTAGGACAAATTTGTACAAATACTCCTTCTTCCCTAGTGCTATTAGAGCATGGAATGGGTTGCCTGAGCTAGCCAGAAAAACCAGTGACTTGGCAGAATTTAAGTCATTGGTTAATATGCATGACTAAATGCATGACGCGTAGGACGTAATCATCTTCTTTTTTGAAGTAACGTCTGTATTATATAAGATAAGATAAGATAAGAAGATATTTAGTTTGGCTGTTTAGCGCTTTTTTATTTTCTTATCAGCAAAAATCAATGTCGCAGAACATTCATAGTTAATGTTCTACTAGACCTTTTTTGTATAGTTTGTTATATAGTATCATTGAAAATGTACAACCAAATCTTAGTTCAGTGTTTTTAACTCTTTCTCTCATGATTGACGATACCATCGTTGATTCGACCTCAATAAATTAAATCAATGTTTGATTTTATAAACTTTACTTTGTGATTTATAAAAAGAGCATGCGCTCCCCTTTAAGTCTAGACCAAATAAAACATTTTCTGAGAACAAATAAAAAAAACGTTTCTAAAAGCTTAATCATAACAGAGTAGTGAACTAGTAGTGAGCAACTTGAGGTACGCGTCAAAACATGGGAAAATAATTACGGAGAGAAAGAGTTAAGTATTGAATATGTATCGTTCATAGCGAGAAAAGGGAACTGCTATTTGGACAACTTCGTATTACCTATAGATGTCATAAGGGCACTTTATACTTTCATTCATTCACATTCTATAAATAGAACATTACGTGTAACGCTTCCATTGGTTAAATAACTGAACGGGAGAAAAGACCAGGTGGATTCCTTTCCTGAGGAAACGAAAGAGCTGACCAATGGGTTAAGCTAAGACCGCTTCTAGACCCATCAGAGAAACCGCTTACATTTGGGAACACGCAAAGATCTGTGAGTAGTATAGGTCCAAGTGTTTAAAGAAATGGGAGCAACTTAATCGCCGAAAATATGCCAGATACTGGCGGCAAGACAGAAAAGATCAAGCGATTTCGACACACCTTTGCTCTGTCCAACAATATGCGGGGCCCAGTTTAATAGATGCTTGCGAGTTTATTGGATTCAACAATATGCGGGGCCCAGTTTAATAGATGCTTGCGAGTTTAATGGATTCAACAATATGCGGGGCCCAGTATAATTGATGCTTGCGAGTTTAATGGCTTCAACAATATGCGGGGCCCAGTATAATTGATGCTTGCGAGTTTAATGGCTTCAACAATATGCAGGGCCCAGTATAATTGATGCTTGCGAGTTTAATGGCTTCAACAATATGCGGGGCCCAGTATAATTGATGCTTGCGAGTTTAATGGCTTCAACAATATGCGGGGCCCAGTATAATTGATGCTTGCGAGTTTAATGGATTCAACAATATGCGGGGCCCAGTTTAATAGATGCTTGCGAGTTTAATGCCTGCTTGCGAGACCTTTCTTCTAATAAATAAAAACAACTATTAATAAGATCACTGTAACAACATTTATTAAACAACATATATAGGAAGAAACTTAAACGCCAGTGGGTTAATTAAAGTAAAGCTTCAAGTCCTACAACTTAAAAAGCTTTTGACAAGAGCCTTGACTAATAGTGATATGGTTAAATTAAAGTGCGGGGCCCCAGCCAGTGGTTAAAGTGATTAAAATTATTAATACTTTGAAAGCCTGTAAGAAAGTACTACTGCAAAACTAGAGAGGATGACCCTAAAATGGAATTGATATGCTACAGATAGATCCTAGATATCACATACAGAAGATCACTTCACAAATGAAGAGATTAGAGACAGGATTATTACAGCGATTGAGCCACATGATGATCTGCTAAATACTGCGACTACTCTATGCCCATATTACTCGATCCTCAGGGCTTGCAAAGACCTTCCTTCTGGGAAAAGAAGAAGCGGCAGACAGAGAAAGCGATGAGAGGACAACACAAACGAATGGAAGGGCCTGATATTGAAAGAGGCTCTGTCCAAGGTAAAAGACAGAGAGGAATGGACAAAGACGGGCAACAACAGTCCACCAGACTAAGGGATAGGTCAAGGTGATAGGTCAAGGTGATAGGTCAAGGTGATAGGTCAAGGTGATAGGGCAAGGTGATAGGTCAAGGTGATAGGTCAAGGTGAAGGTTGCAGAAGAGAACTAAGAGAACCTTGAAGGTTCAGTTACTACTATTCTTTGACACCTAGATAACACCCAACTTTTCAAGTCACCCTGAACACGCTGGGCAAACATGAACACGTGGGCCATACATGAAAAAGTAGGGCTAATTGATCACGTGGGGCATAATTGAACAAGTGTTGCGTAGTTGATCACGTGGGGCATAATTGAACAAGTGTTGCGTAGTTGATCACGTGGGGCATAATTGAACAAGTGTTGCGTAGTTGATCACGTGGGGCATAATTGAACAAGTGTTGCGTAGTTGATCACGCAACTCTAGTCATAAGTGACAAATTAACAGACTAAGACCGATAATTCTTCTGGTGGACATTGGTATTACAGAAATGGACATACCATCGTACCGTGACATTCTGCTCTAATCTAACTCACACATTTATTGATGGAAGCTCTTTCAATCGATACCACAGAGTTCACCACAGAGTCCACAACAATTCTCAGCCATCTGAAGAATCAGGTTCTATTATTCTGTGCCAAAGCATGATCAGACCTAAACATGAGTGTCGCTTATATTACCAACGTTCCGGTGCATTGAATGGTACTATCAAGGTGTAATGGCCCTTAAATAACTTAAAGATAGGGTATAAAAGAATGAGTTTCTTGAGACCGTTATACATACAGATAGTAATTTTCTTCTAAAACAATAGAAAAAGAAAAGTGCCGAAATACAGTAACATAAGTCCATTAAATCCCATGCTTGTAAAAGCTATCTATGTTTTAGCCTGTAGGGTATTTTACATCATTTTTCCTTTAAATCATATTCGACATCGAACTTAAAATATTGTCAATGAAGCAAAATTGAACTTGAATTTTGCCAACTAAATCCAAGCTGCTAACGGAAGATGGAAAATTTGATTTTCAAGTGTTAAAACGTCACAAAATATTTTTTGTTTATTTAACTTAAGAAAAAAAAAACACATCGCTTATCCATACTTTTACTTAAGAAAAAGAAATAGATTAGCAACAATTATTTTATTCTATACACCAGATAAACCAAAAAGCTTGCCCATTTGGGTAACGGCCCACGTGGCATTTGACCAAATGCCCATATAGCCAGTAGATATTTTGGATTTTTTGGCCCATCGGCCCATATAGCCAATCCCCCCTCCCCCTGGCATTATACACTCTCCTAACCGAATTTTTTATTCAGAAAATTAAAACCATGAACAAGGGACAATACTGTTACATTGGCAGAGGATAGTATGAATAGTGCAGGTAGCTAACCATAAAAAGTCTACGTTTTATTTATTTGTATTCAAATTGAATGATTAAACAAAAACGCTTGGATAAACTTTGAAAACCCAAAAGAAGTTGCTCATGTTTCCAGCACAACACAGGCCATTATGACATCGGATTGTTAGGAATGAAAATAACTCTGGCGACCTTAACGTGGCAAACAAAGTACCAAACGAATAGATATGCCGTTAGAAATGGCGAAATAAAAGGATAAAGAAAAGATATGCCTTTCAAAAAACGTTTTTACTTATCAATATTCAAAATGTAGAAAACCTATTTTATAGTCTAATTAATTTGTCCGTAAAAATAGAAATGAAACTACAGCAGATAACGGTGATTGCATGTAATATAGATAAAGCCGAGTAATAAATTGGCTAATGATACACAGGAGGCGTAGTGGCTGTGTGGTAAAGCGCTTGGCTTCCGAACCGGAGGTCCCGGGTTCGAATCCTGGTGAAGACTGGGATTGTTTATTTCGTGAATCTTTGGGCACCTCTGAGTCCACCCAGCTCTAAAGGGTACCTGACATTAGTTGAGGGAAAGTAAAGGAGGTTGGTCGTTGAGCTGGACACATGACTCCCTTGTTAACCGTAGGCCATAGAAACAGATGACCCTTACATCATCTGCCCTATAAACCACAAGGTCTGGAAAGGGAACTTTTTTTTTTACATTTATAACGACTGCCTGTCTATAAAGATTACTAATCAAGATAAGCTTTTAACGACTGCTAGTCATGATAATAAGTTTATAACTACTTTTAGTCATGATAAGCATATAACTAACACTAGTCATAATTTTTCAGCGAATGCCAGTCATGATAAATTTATAAAATTTATCATGAGTGCTAGTACTGATCGGTAAGCTTATGATGACCGCTTGTCATGATAAGTTCATAACAATTATCAGTCATGATAAGTTCATAACAATTATCAGTCATGATAAGTTCATAACAATTATCAGTCATGATAAGTTCATAACAATTATCAGTCATGATAAGTTTATATCAATTATCAGTCATGATAAGTTCATAACAATTATCAGTCATGATAAGTTCATAACAATTATCAGTCATGATAAGTTCATAACAATTATCAGACATGATAAGTATTTAACGAGTGTTTGTCGTGATAGTTCGTTTAAAAAAAAGGTATCACAAATTAACAGAAGAGGCTAATTATAAAAGATGAGTACAAACTACCTCGACGTGTGATCTACCGATGACGTCTGCTGTGTCCAGAAAGATCTCCGAGGTGTCAGTCACAAGAAAACGTGATGAACGAAGGGGGCAAGGGGGGGGGGTGTGGGGTAGGAGGAATAACTCTTATAGCGATTTGATTTGATGCCACCAAGAATAATTTCCCCTTGGTCACTGATGTCATTAAGTTGGTAGCCCTCTCTGCCAAAGGGCGTCTGAAACGAATCGATTGATCTATTCAATAATATTGTCAGTAACGGGGGGGAAGGGGAGACACTGAATTTAAAAGTATAGAGAGATTGAGAGAGAGACAGAGAGAGAGAGAGAGAGAGGCTATGTCCTTCCATCATGTTTTTTTTTTTTACTTTGATGGAAGAAAAATCAGATTTGATCCCGTATAGAGTTTATTTTTACATAACAATGTAATTGATATAGCCATGTCTAGACAGCAACTGGCTTCATTAACACTTGCCATGACTGATAACTTCTTAAGTCACTTTTACTTTATAAGTCGTCTACCTTCCCCCCCCCCCCACTTTTCATGTTCTCTTTTTTCTTTTCTCTCTCTCTTTCGTTTTAACTTGTTGAATGAATGACCTTGGAAGAGAATTTTAAAATTTAAGCACCATCGCCATATAGTCATCCCCTCAGTCACAGAGCCGAAACCTGTTTTGTGTTCCTGATAACGATTTGAATAGTAGCACACACACACAGACGCACGCGCACACACACACGCGCGCACACACAAGCTCGCACAGACATAGGAAGTATTCAACTGTAAGACGGATTGAGAGGGGAGAGAGAGAATGGCAAGGGGCGGATGGGGCGATGGAGATGTGAAGGGAGGAAGATTTGAGGTTCCAAAGGTTTGCACTTCTTAGAAGATGTCGCGGCTAGAGAGTTGTCGGTGAGTTGATCCTCCAGGGACTTTGACAACTTTGAAGATATTAAGTCCTGTCTAAACTGTGAAGATATTAAGTCCTGTCTAAACTGTGAAGATATTAAGTCCTGTCTAAACTGTGAAGATATTAAGTCCTGTCTAAACTGTGAAGATATTAAGTCCTGTCTAAACTGTGAAGATATTAAGTCCTGTCTAAACTGTGAAGATATTAAGTCCTGTCTAAACTGTGAAGATATTAAGTCCTGTCTAAACTGTGAAGATATTAAGTCCTGTCTAAACTGTGAAGATATTAAGTCCTGTCTAAACTGTGAAGATATTAAGTCCTGTCTAAACTGTGAAGATATTAAGTCCTGTCTAAACTGTGAAGATATTAAGTCCTGTCTAAACTGTGAAGATATTAAGTCCTGTCTAAACTGTGAAGATATTAAGTCCTGTCTAAACTGTGAAGATATTAAGTCCTGTCTAAACTGTGAAGATATTAAGTCCTGTCTAAACTGTGAAGATATTAAGTCCTGTCTAAACAACGAACAGAGACTGACATCCTAGTGGCCTTCTAAGGTTCAACCAAAGACTTTGGCATCTTTGAAGAATATGACCTTTCTAACCTTTAACCAAAGACTGGCATTTTTGAAGACAGTTGCCTTTCTAGCCTTTAATCATAGACATCTTTTTAAGACAAATTTTCTTAATGATAATACAGATTATTATTATTTTTATTATTATGTTAGAAACGAATGAGTATTCATTCTCTGGCTTTGTTATTAAAATCATTATTATTATTATTATTGTTATTATTATGTTGGCCTAGCTAACCTTCACCAAAGACTTATAAACATCTTCGATGTAACCAGTGACCTATCTAACATTTTGACAAAAAATTTTCTTTAGCCCAAATACTTTCATATCCTTGTAGAGCTAGTGGCCTATCTAACCTTTGACCACTTCTGACTCGCTGATTCGTTCTACTAAATAATGGATCTCTCTTGTTTGTTTGCTTTAATTAGTTGAATCAGCGTAACATCTTTAAATGATTGCAAAGATCAATAATAGTTCAATAGGTGAGCGTAAGGTTGGTCGATAAACGTCAATAACTTGCTTTTTTGTTTTTTGCCAACAGTTCCAGAACATGTAACAGAAGCTCAAGCCTGTAACGAAGGCTTGAAACAAAAAAAGAGTTCTTGTCGCTCGTAGAGTGTTTGTGAATGTCACGACATGATGAAACTGTATAAATTGAACTGAAAAGACTTTGGCTTCAATGTGAAATATCCTCTTCAGCTAAGCTTGTTTTGAAAAGCTAGTTACACACATCAACACTGTCTCTCTAGGGGAGATTTTTTGTTCACGCTGTGTCTCCCACACCCGATCTCGGATCAACTTGAAACTTCACACAATTATATATTTGAACCTAACAAAGCATGAATCATTAAAAAAAACATTAATCATGTAGCGAATTAATTATTGGCAATTTAATTAACTAATTAGGTATCGAAAAGGGAAATAAATGTTACATATTTAGAGATGTGGCTGTAATTGTGGAATTATTCCCCTTTTAACGTTTTTGTAACAATTGTTCTTTCACTTCCCATTCTCGGATCAAGTTGAAATTGTGCATAAATATTCATTGTCGAAGACACTACATGAATCAATCAAGAGCCTCAGGGACAGAGCAAAATGATACACGCTTTGTAAATAAAAAACTGTGAAGTGAAATCCAGTTTAAACTACAATATATTTCATCCGTCTTATAACTATCACCCTGATTGTAAATGTCACAGAGATAAATGTCCAACTATAAATCTAGTTACTCAAATTAGAACAATTAACGCTGACGTATCCTCTTAAGCGTTTGTCGATTCGTTAATGTCATCACAAAGTTCACATATAAATATTTATTCCATCAAAGGAATGACCTTCACCTACATGCTATAAAGGTCACGTCTACATCAAACGTTTGGTAAGGTTTGACATTCGTACAATGATGTACGAGTCACGTCTGTGCAAACATCAATAAATTTGTAATAAATACCACTGGAAACTATTTTTTTTTGTGGGGGCTTAAATGTCCCTTCGAGAAGGATTCCCCCCCCTTCCCATCACCCTCTCTCTCTCTCACACACACACACTCACACTTTTTGAGCTTTTAGGTTTAATAAACCTTTTTCTGACAATATTTATTCAATAGGGTTTCACTGCAGGAATCAACGCTGGTATCGTCAGTTCGGAGAAAAAGAGTTAAGACAACTGATTCAGTCCACGTGATGAACAAAACTTAGATTCAGCGGTTCTCAACATTTTAAGCTCGGCGACCCCTTTTTACAATCCCCCACTATGCCGCGACCCCCCCCCCACTACACACACATACAGCAATAAAAGAGTAGACAATAACGATCAATATTTTTATAGGCGACCCCTGGCAAATGGTCAATCGACCCCCAAAGGGGTCGCGACCCACAGGTTGACAACCCCTGCTAATTATGAATGACAATTTCATGCGCACCCACGTGTTACATACCTTGCAGTGTGAGTTGATGTGTGAGCTGATTTGTGAGTTGATGTGAGAGTTGATGCTCTTGACGTCAAAGCTGAACGTGACACCCTTGGCGTGGCCATTGACCACAGGGGCGGATTCTGGGCTTGGAGAGAACGGCGAAGGGAAGCTGTTTGGGGGCGGCTGTGTGAACAGGAAGTGCCCCCCACTGAAGCTTGGGGAGGGCGATGGCGACAGGCACATGGAGGGTGTCGGGGTGGTGGCCGACTCCCGCCTACTGCTGGCCTTGCTGGTGGTACTTGACCTTCGTCTCTGCTTCCTGATAATGGTGCCAGTTCTGGCTAACATTGGACCTGACTGGCTAATTGAACTATCCCCTCATACAGGCTGACCACTTGGGAGCGTGACGTAATCTAATTTTGGTAGATAGACTCTGACCAGGGAGTGACCAACTAGAGCCGGCCCAGTCTGTATCGACCACGTACTATTAAGACTCAGATGATTTACGCTCTCTCAGACAGATTCGGAGAGTACTTCTGTTCCAACTTCGTAAATTGAAGCGCTCCGAATAGAATGGCCAATAGAGGGGTCTATTGGCAGCTTATCTCCACTATGAATTATGCAAATCATACTTAATAGAAACATTGATCCAAAATTCCAGTCAATACCAGGAAAATCCATATGTATAAAATGGATTAGCACAATAAAAAGAACAATCGTTAACTGTATGCAGCGAACTGAATTATCGTGTGGGTGCATAGATTGACACACACACAAAAACACATTTACATTCAAAATGTGTAAACATTGTGCATGATATTACCCATGTCATTGATGAATACTGAATACGGAGTGTGTTTCTTTTGAATTTTTCTTTTGCCACAATGCATGAGTATTAGTATTATTAAGTTCATGGTCATCCGGATGAACAACGTATCTTTATAATGCATAATTTTATTCATTGTTATGCCAGTTCCCGACTGAAGTAACAATAATTTCCATACATAAGTAAACAGCAATCTCTGTTTAAGTTGCAGTATACCTCAATAGCATAATTTCTATATAGTCGGAACCGCTTTCTATGATGCAATATACTCATAAGTGGAAAATAAAATAATCGATATGTGTAAATGTACTAGATCATATAGTTAACACGATATTTGTTAAAATATTGCTTTCATTATATCAATCTCCCGTTCAATGTGATCTTTAATAGCGTTTAAAATTATATACGGATGGCTATAATGTAATAGTTTTAAATAGTGTAGTATTGCCTTGTTACCATACATCAACATTGTGGACTTTTCGAAGATAAGAGATGGTACAGGTTTTGGGCCTTCTGGAGTCGAATGAGACCAGTTTAATGATTCCAAGTCTGGACATAGAAGTCGAACTTCAGACATTTAATGCAACAATCAATCGTTGTTACGCATCCAACCTCATCTATCTATCTATCTATCTATCTATCTATCTATCTATCTATCTATCGATCTATCTATCTATCTATCTATCTATCTATCTATCTATCTATCTATCACAGGACATGGCCTAAATTGTGCCGATGTGTCTAAACTCAAACTAATCTATCTATATATCTATCTATCTATCTATCTATCTATCTATCTATCTATCTATCACAGGACATGGCCTAAATTGTTCCGATGTGTCTAAACTCAAACTAATCTATCTATCTATCTATCTATCTATCTATCTATCTATCTATCTATCTATCTATCTATCTATCTACCTATCTATCTATCACAGGACATGGCCTAAATTGTGCCGATGTTACTAAACTCAAACTCATCTCACTATCTATCTATCTATCCATCACAGGACATGGCCTAAATTGTGCCGATGTGTCTAAACTCAAACTTATCTATCAATCAATCTATCTATCTATCTATCTATCTATCTATCTATCTATCTATCTATCTATCTATCTATCTATCTATCTATCTATCTATCTATCTATCACAGGACATGGCCTAAATTGTGCCGATGTGTCTAAACTCAAAAACTAATCTATCTATCTATCTATCTATCTATCTATCTATCTATCTATCTATCTATCTATCTATCTATCTATCTATCTATCTATCTATCTATCTATCTATCTATCACATTACATGGCCTAAATTGTGCCGATGTGTCTAAACTCAAAATAATCTATCTATCTATCTATCTATCTATCTATCTATCTATCTATCTATCTATCTATCTATCTTTCTATCTATCTATCTATTTACAAGGTTTTTCTACCCAGATTCTCTCTGACTACATAAAATATTGCATCAGAATATTGCATCAACTAAAGAAAAGCGTTTTTTTCAAGTCGTTAACAATTAAACTTTTCTCTTGAACTTTGAAATGTCAAGAACTTTTGTTCAAATATCGACTTTCACGTTGTTTTGTCTTAAGAGTTCCCTCCCTTTTAACTCGCCGCTTTGGGTTGTCTCCTTTCTATGTTGTTTTCCCGCCTTTGGCAAGACCAAATTAGACTGTTCGCAGACGACAACCGTTTCAACGTCAATAATTCACCCGCGTCGTAACGACATGAACTTTTTTTGTTCATCAACAGAATGTAGATAAAGTAGAAGATAAACGTTTCGATGAAATATTTTGGTTTTAAATTACAGTTATGGTAACTTTTTTTTTTATTGACTTTCTTAATATTGATATCTCAGTAACAATAGTGGCGTGCTCACGTGATGGTCCCGCTGTCTTTCTTATATATTACTTTTAAATATGGCATCTTTCATGCTTGCAGCATGCTCGGTGCGCTATGGTCCAATCTCTTTTGAGGACTAGTGTGGGGAGTGGGTGCCGTCTTTTGGGCGACAAAGCAAACGTGGCTCTGTTCTAGTCAGGATTTGAACTTCAACCCCCTAGTTGGCTAAGCCGTAGCCAACCGATTTTGGCCACTCAGCTATACATTCTGTTATCTAATGCATTTGTCTCATTTGGTAGTGCCTTAGTGTGCACATATTTTCCTGTACTCCTTTGATCTTTTTTATAAATAATTTGATGAATTAATTTAAGTTTTAATCTTTCTGAATACAAGATTACATTATATTCTAGAAAAATGTAGTTGTTACTTAATAAACGCATAATGACTGTATTCAAACAAAGTAATTGACAGAAATATCAATTTCGTTTTTCTACGAGTAAAGTAAATTTACGAAACATGTAAGCCAAGCGGTACCAGTTCAACTACAGGTCTACGCGTAGGAATACTTTAAGAACAGAGAGTTTTACATTAAAACATACATGAAATCACTTTTGCAGAGTATCCGTCCTTTGTACATCTATCATATTTATCCGAAAGTTACAAAAAAAAAAAGTCCACACACACAGAGTAACATTAAAACAGAAATTGATTCCAGAAAAAAAAACCCAGAAAGATACAATATCTCATCAGCTGTCACAACACCAGGAGAAGAATACGAAACACGTAAGTTCCATTTTGTTTTTGTTGACGTAGTTGCGCACGCTAATTAATTGCAGACGTCACGGTATGTTCACAGCGACAACTCCTGTAACGAGCCAGCAACTTGCCTCCCTTTACTTCTGGTCGTCTGCTGAGACAAGCGGACGCGCGCGCTGTGAATTTGGCTTAGTAAAAGTAGGGCCGCTAGATCAAGGGAAAAGGAAGCGGTGTAGTGATGCAAGAATTTCGCTGCAAAATAGATAAATATCCTGGCGTAACCGAATCACACCCCAGTTTTTTTCTTGTATCGCTTCGCCGGGACAAACAGTTTTTTAAAAGTTGGTTGACAAAGTGCTGTCTCAATAGAATATTGTACTCTGAGAACAAAGAAGTTCTAGTTAAGGATGTCATATCCCCCAGGGATTTTAGACTATAACAAATACGACTTTTTCCGTGCCAAGGGCAGTTTATGGACTTAGTTACTTCTGCTTAAGTGTTTTGATTTGCATGTTTCAGATGTTCCTTCGAAATGAAAGAATACTACAACTTGGCCCAAACCTCCTGCAGGACGGAGTGGGATGGCGTTGGGCAGGATTCTAACTGAATACATCGCCTTCCTTTACATTAAAGCTTATATCAGCTCATTCTGTCTGTCTGCCTGTCTGTCTGGTAAAAAGTTGTACACGTTACTTCTCCCACAACCAATTCTCTGATCAAGTTGAAACTTTGCACCATTATTCATTGGCGAAAATATTACAAAATTAACCATATAGTCTAATTATTGGTAATGAATTTTGTTTGATATCGAATAAGGAAATAACTTCTACAATCTTAGAGATATATTTATAATTGCGGAGTTTTTCTCCTTAGATAAGCTTTTTTTTTTTTTTAAAAAAGGATTTTAAAAAATATTTTGTTTTATTTCTCTCTCTCCTCAAACAAAACGGTACATTGACAAAGAGGTGACACGTACTCTATCATACATATCATACATACTCTATCATACATACTATGTCATATGTATGATATGTGCTTTATGTCATGCATACCCCAGTGTGTGTGTCTTGCTTTGAAAAAAAAAAAACGCTTTCCAGAAAGGAAGCAAGAGAAGAAAAAAAATTAATTGAGAAAATGTGTCTGTGTGTGTGTGCGCGCGCGCGTGTGTGGGTATGGAAGTGTTTGTGTGTGTGTGTGTGTGTTTAAGAGGGACCAATCGTCGTCTCGGTCTACGTATGTGTGTGTGTGTGTGTGTGTGTGTGTGTGCGTGTTTTGGGGTGTCGGGATACAGATACAGAATAAAACCAAAAAATGGCCATTAAACAAAATTGACAGTTCATCTCGTTGTTGTGGTGTGTGGCATGGCGCAGGGTGTGGGCGTCAGGGGGAGTGGGCCTCGGATGAAATGTACTTTTAATGAACCTCTACGCCCCCTGACGCCCTAAAGCGAGGCAGTCCTCGTTGTAAACAATTTACTCCGAGACGGGGATTTCTTATCTGCATCATTGCCTCGATTTCAACCAGGAAGTAGCCGATATTGGAACTTCCTGTTTTAGTTATGTTTACAAGGGTGCATGATGGGATAGTTTAAACCTGTACTTCTAATACATATCTTCACGCTTGTACTAGAATCCCCATACCCCACCCCACAGACACTTGTAACTAAACTGGCTTATTATTATTATTATAATTATTATAGCTTTTTTTTAGCGCTACTTTCATGCCTTATAGAGCTCAGAGCGCTTTTGTTTGTGGACAAGTTGGGGGGGGGGGGGAGGAGTATCTAGACGAAGGTTTTCCGTGCTGCCTTTAGGCGCTCAGTAAACACAACTCTGCCCGAGTCGGTAGGTAGGTAGCCAAGCCAAGCCAAGTTCAAGCGCACTTGGCCTCTCGACCACGCTTCCCACGCTTTAACTGCCCAACCATAAAACGTTATATCACTTGAGTTCATGTATAGTTTAAAATCATCCGAAAGCAAATTGGTTCGCTCCTCTAACACCAAAGCAGGTGCCACTTTTTTGCTGTAGGCGAGAATGTTTCCCCATTCGAAGCACCTTTTGGTTTGGCGACTAGCGAATGATCTGAGACTTAACCCCATATAGTGCGAGAAAGAAATAGGAGTGACTCCTAGGGTTCGCTTGCTCCCCTATAAGGAAAAACGTAACCACGCCCATGAACAGAGACGAATTTTGTAGTCTAGAGGACCTACCAAGAGAGGAGCAATGATAGAAATTTACAATATTATGTATTAAAGTTACAACGGGTCAGCAGCTTTTATGTTTTATATATAATGTTATTTTCTGTTTTGCATATTTACCGGCAATACTTTAAATCTTACGGTTAGCAATACTGTTGTTGTTAACAAGTGTCCGCTTGTAGCCAGCTCGTAGTAATTAAACTTAAAAAAACGCAGCTCCAGATTTACGTCAGTTCGTCAATCCAGGGCCGTACCCTCCACAAAATAAACAATATAAATATTACAAACTTAAATATGTAAATTTATATTAATTTTAAATAAAGAAGGAAAATGATATTAAATTTACAAGTGCTCTATTGCTTTGTTCTAAAATATTGCCTGCTTTTAGATATAGGTATTATTATAATGTCGTGGATTTATATTAAAGCTTTTGAAAAAGTCGGACAAGATCATCTCCAGTGGCGGTATCGTGGCTTGTAGTTCTTGCTAAATAGCCCAAGGAGACCAGCAAGAATTTGTACCGTCTGGTTTCCTCCACTACTTCCAAAGCCTCTTCCTTTCCTTCAGAAAGTGCTCTTTAAGATGAACCACCATAGTCATTTCCCCAGTGACTGTAATACCAGGCTGATCCGATAGAAGTTATTTTTGGTGACACAGTGCATTACCAGGCTTTTTGATACAGAGGTCATTTCCTGAGTGACAGTTTAATACGAGGCTGTTCATTTCTTGAGTGATAGTGTATTACAAGGCTGTTCAGATATAAGTCATTTCCCTAGTGACAGTGTAATACCAGGATGATCAGACAGAAGTCATGTCACTAGTGACAGTGCAGTACCAGGCTGTTCATTTCCCTAGTGACAGTGCAGTACCAGCTGTCCCGGGTACGCTATTCTGCCTCAACGTGGCACTCGGGTGGAAACGATCATTTGAGGAAGTGATTAGGCTAAATGAATAGAAAAACAAAACTCCTGTGGGAGTGTCCAAGGGAATGCGAGAGCTTTCCCATTGCACGGTGCGGAGTTGAAAGGGAGCTTCAACGTCCCTGTCGATAATTCATGCGCCGTTCCTCAAGGGACCGTTACACTAATGGCGAGTCCTGCACGGTTAGCTTGATACAAACATAGGAAAATGGCGGAGGTTCTCGGTGTACTCGGCCTTCGGCCATGCATTCTAGTCCATGCGCCCGGAGTGTTAGATATAGCGGAAATAGCAATGCTTTACATAGACATTTGACTCTGATCTCTTTCAGACAGAACGGTTGTTCAGGCAGGCTTACAAGCCTGGAGCTCGAAGAGCCCTCTGCTCAGCTCTTTTGACAATCACGTGGTACCAGGCTGTTCAAATTGCGCAGAATAAAAATTCCAAAAAAGAACAAAACTCAGACTATTGATCATTAACTTTTACGTTCACTCGTTACGTCATACGACTGTGAACCTGGAAATAATTCCTTTTGTATAAAGGTGAGCTGAAACTGTAGCTTACTTTTATTAACTGAATTATCGATTTCTTCTCTACAACAATCGAGTCGACCTTTCAAGTGTTTGCAGAGAGGGGCTAGAGTTTAACTTCTACTGAAGTAAAACAAAACAAAAACACTTTACTGAGTACACTTTACCACTAACAACGAAGTACTGAGTACACTTTACCACTAACAACGAAGTACTGAGTACACTCTACCACTAACAACTAAGTACTGAGTACACTCTACTACTAACAACGAAGTACTGAGTACACTCTACCACTAACAACGATGTTGATTTTGATTTTGATGTTGGGCACATCGGCACAATTTAGGCCATGTCGTGCCTGCAGTCTCTCAAGGGCCACTCTCCCTCCACACAACAAGGGCCAAATTCTATACAGTCAAATAATTAAAATCAAGGTCTATTCACAGTTAAAATAGTAGAGGTAGTAAAAATTTAATAATTTGGTAAAAATCTAATGTAAATAGTACATGTTTACAAAAATTTATAAATCAGATCTTCGTAGACAATCCCACTTCCCGGATAAAGCCCGGTACCTTCCCAGGGTCCACATTATTGAATAGTGTTTTTAAATTAGTGGCTCTAAAATATTTCTCCCTGACATCCTGGTATCTGGGGCAGTCGATGAGGATATGTTCCACGGTGAGGCGAGAGTCTCAATACTCACAAAGTGGGGGCACTTCTTTCTTCAGCACAAAAGAGTGCGTGATGTAGGTGTGGCCAATCCTAAGTCTGGACATGGTCGTGCTACCACGCCTTGTCAGACCCTTAGATGTGGACCGCCACCTGACATCCGCCACAATCTGCCTGAGTTTATTGTGAGTCTCAGCCTCTCATCGCTCCTGCCACTCTTGATAGGTGGCAGAGGCAATACTTTGTCTCAGGTCCGAGCAGGGAATTTGGGTTCCTGACATCGCATGATTTAGGGCTCTCTTTGCTTCTCTGTCTGCGGCTTCGTTTCCCTCAATGCCCACATGGGAGGGGACCCAGATGAAGGTGACATCCCTTTGGTCGGCTGTTATTTGGTCCAACAGCTTCAGCTGGAATGTCAGTCTTTATCCGCCCCAAAGCTTGCAATGCAGATTTGGAGTCGGAGCAGATTATAAATTTCCTCCTTTCATAAGTGCAAGCGATATTGCATGCAATTCGGTCGTAAAGATGGAGCAGCCATCGGGGAGTCTACGGGAGATTGTTTTGTTCCGAAAGGAGCAGGCACACGCGACATTTCCATCCTTTTTGGATCCGTCTGTGTAGATGGTGCCACAATCTCCGTAGCTCTCCTGCAGTCCCCTAAATTGGACTTGTAGTATGCTTGGGTCTGTATTTTCTTTTTTGAAATTAAGGAGGGATAAATTTAATTTGGGTTTATTCATTAGTCAAGGAGGATTCTGAGGGGTTTCTATTTTAGAGATTTGGTCAATGGGTGGGGTTAAATTTTGGATGGGTTCTCTCATTTGAAGGCCCAACGAAGTACAGAGTACACTATACCAAAAACAACGAAGTACTAAGTACACTCTACCACTAACAACGAAGTACTAAGTACACTCTACCACTTACAACGAAGTACTAAGTACACTCTACCACTATCAACGAAGTACTGAGCACCAATGAAATTGACTTTCAATTCATCGCTTAGCTTCCAAGCTCTTTCCTGTCCTCTCGGCTTCGTCTAGTACACTGCGTCGCCATGTTCTTTTTGGTCTTCCTCTACGTCTTGTGCCCTGGGGGTTCCACTCAAAGGACTGTCTAGCAAAAGACCGTA
This sequence comes from Biomphalaria sudanica, assembly GCA_036873155.1. Lineage (NCBI taxonomy): Eukaryota > Metazoa > Mollusca > Gastropoda > Planorbidae > Biomphalaria > Biomphalaria sudanica. The sequence goes on along the minus strand of JAZGLO010006345.1, from coordinate 79,293 downwards.
GAGAGTGGCGTTTTTTAACTGAGGCCATAAGTTATATGATGAACGCAAAGGGAAAGATGGTGATGATGACATTGCGTAGCTAAGTGTCTGCGTTTAAGCATACAAAATGAAGCAGTAACATGTAAACATTAAGTACACTGACTTCTTCGTTCTATATGATTCACTTATTGCTTTGACGGAAGAAAGATATAGATATATAAATCAAGAAAATTGAAAGGAATCTATTGTCCAGCTGCGAAGTAACCATGGCGCAAAGGGGTTTATTGTGACCCACCACCAGCAAGGGCCCAAAACGGACTCCTGTAAGGTAAGCAAAATGTGTCGATTGTAAGAATTTACATATGTCAAACTTTTACATTATTCTGTGTGGTGATATAGAAGAAATTCACAAATCGACGCAAATCTTATTATGGTAATAGAAACTCTATTAAAGAATGGTAACTTAAAATGTCAGTACAGCGTTTACTTAATTTCTAACGAATACGAATTTTGATAACAATAACAATAGTAATAATAATAACTATTTGTAAATAATGTGAATATTTTCTATTAGATAAATTATGTTCTTTTTTTTTGTTTTTGTTAAATTGCAATTTTAAAAAATGCATAAATAATAGCTATTTCAAAAAACATGAATTAATATTGTGAAACAACTGGCCCGAATAGCTCATTCCACGTACTATATGCTATATGCAAAACAATATGCAAAGACACTAAAGTCACACTGATGCGCTCCATGGTCATGAGCACATTCTTATATGCGTGCAAGTCTTCGACGTCGACTGCAGAGCAGAAAAGAGGAATTGAAAATGGAGAAAGACGGTTTACAAATCCTGTGTGGTGCCCCAACAGTCAAACAGACTAAGGGATAGGTGGAGGTGAAGATAAAGACAGTGAGAAATAATTAAAGACTATGGTCTCCGAGGCGTTGGTCCCAAAGTTCACTGCAACGCTGCCAACACATTTAACGACATCACGCTCCTATTTAAGGACCAACTTGAAATGCCACTAAATATATTAATCTACATTAAGTAATCAAGAGACATTAAATCTAGAACATCATGTTGTCAAAGATAAAAATAATGCCCGCATTAAAAACAGCTCTATCTAGATCTAATTCTCCAGTTGCATCATGTCACGTTATGCTGGTCAAGAACAACCAGGGAAATAAATGGACAACTTATAATGAAATTGAAATATAAAACATCTCGGAAAGTGAGATGCCCGTTTAACAACCTATTGCCTATCGATTTTTCGCTGTCACGTAATACAATCGCCTCAGATTAACGCCAGAATCGAGTCTCAACTGTGTCAGAATGTAAGAATCGTGTCATAATGTGTCGCAATTGTGTCAGAATGAGTCAGAACTTTGCCAGAACATTCAGAGTGTGTCAGAAGTGTCGTATCAAAATGTGCAAAAATTACGTGAGAATTGATTTGAAAGAATCAAGTTAGAATAGAGTCAAGATGTGCCACAATCATGACAGCATCAACACATAAGTGTCAACTTTAAGTCAAAATGTAATATAGATGTGCCACAATCATGACAGCATCATCTCAGAAGTGTCAACACTAGGTCAGAATCCTGCCAAAAGTGTCAAATTCGTGTTAGACTCTAATGAAATCTCTACAGTTTCCAGATAATTAGTTTCTTTCCTCACATTTCTTTTTCCCAAAACCTTTTTAAAGTTTATATCTCCCCCCCCCCCCCCCCCCCCCACGAAAATATCCATCGGGGACTGAACTAAAGATAGTAACAGAGCAAATTAGTTATTTTCTCCCTGTAACCAAACAAACTTCTTAATGAACCAAAGACACGGCATGTGTTTATGTGGGGGGGGGGGGGGGAAGGTGTCATGCGACTGTAGTGGAATTAGTATTGGCGGTTGGTGACAGGAGAGGTTTGTTCATGAACATTGAGATACTGATATGAACATATACATGAGCACAGAGTAAAGCAATTCACGTTTTCGGTGGTCCTTTCTACGTGTTTACGTTCCCACAGTGTCGCTCGTGAGTATGTGTTGAGAAATTTTTACCACGGCCTGGTTTATGCTCATCTTCTTATCTTATCTTATATAATACAGACGTATAAAGAAGGTGATTACGTCCTACAGATGATAGACGTCACGGTTTCTTCTCTGTTCTTTTGAAAGTAAAATTTTGTTTTGTTATTAAATATGTGAACTTGTTTCTCTTATAAGCATGGACCTATCCAACTGCGAGTCTCACACTGCTTTACTCAAGCCCTAAAGAAGTGCTGATCAAACCGTCTGGTCATCAATAATATTCACGTGTTCAGTCAAAGCTATCTTTTTTATCCTACTCCCGTTTCACACTTACACAAAATACGCAGGCGACAAAACAAATACATAAACAAACAACAACAAAGACAAACAACAAATATCTGTAGTCTTCGACCATGTTTGTGTACACCAAACAGTCGACGCGTGATCATATTTCATTGCAAACAAAAGTTGAATACATTTCCAAGACTTATGAAATCAACATCAAGACTTGACCTAAAAAGACATACTATCCTAATTCTGTCTGCAACATTGTCTTTTCAACTTGTTCACATTCTGAAAAAAAAACCTTGAAAGACCAAACTATAAACCTAAAAAATGTTCTCAACATGGTTTAAATAATGATCTTGAATAGAGAATAAAAATTTTGTTGATTGTTATTTATTATTATTTCACTCTAATTAGGACTCTATCAGATTTAAGCGGACAATGTTAACGTATCTTCTTTCAAACAAACAATAAAGACACAGGGCATTGTTTAAGAAAGATTTTATTTAAGCCGCTATCTCATGACTGTATTGTTTTAAAACGTGTCGTAACCCACCCCCAACCCAACCCCATCATTTCCCCGCCCTCTCCCCCCCCCCCGCTCTTTTCCCAAAATCAGAAAAAAAGAAAATTAGAAACTCCAACACGACAGAAAACAATTTAGGGAGTAGAGACGTCATCAGTCTGTCACGAAAGAGACAATCGGAAGAAACAAAAAAATACCAAAAAAAAAGGAAATGATGCAAATTGAGCTATTTCCGTTTTTTTTTTTTTTAGATAGAATCGAGCAGCTCTACTGTAAAACATGCCGAAAAGTCGAAGATTGAGGATTCGACGTCATTCAAAGGGCAGCTACTCCAAACTAGGAAGACAAAGCTCTTAGAATTGCGCCAAAATTGAAGCTAGATTGTCATAAACCAAGGAGGTTATATTTAGATGGAGATGGCGGTTGCTATCAAATGTTCATTATTGGTTGAAGCCAGTGGGCGGAGCCTATTCGCCATATTGGTTTACTCAAAACATTCCATCCGTTTTCATTGCGATACCAGTTTTCTAATTCTCGTAACGACTCAAATTAGCCTCGTATTTTGTCATCATGTTTTTTTCTAAACTCCTCTAAGGCCCAAGTTCATATCTGGTGGTCTAGATATTCCAATGGATCAATTACAAAGCGCTGTAGAGCATGTAAAGTGATTTATACGATCACCTGATCGAAGCCTAGAAAACCGAAATATAATGATTACATCGAAATTAAGCCCTATTGTGGGCTGAAAAAAGCACAAAAATGATTTGCAAGAGGTTTGTTATATTTTTTGATACTTTTTACCGCACTGAAATCACCACAAAATTGATAAAATTGAAGTGAAAAGAGTACTACTACCTACTACTAATAATAATGTTACAGTAATACTAACTAATCTATTAATTTCGTAATGTAAGGGTTAGGATCAGGGTTAAGGTTAATATTAGGGTTGGAGTTAGGGTTAGGCTAATCCTTACCCTAACCTTACTTACATAAATACGTTACAAAAATAATAGACGCCGCTAAAATGCACTTTTACCAAAATTTATATAAATAATTAAATGGCACTAACAACATTAACTAAACTCTAACTCACTAAAGTTTAGTCTTTAGTGACTAAAAACCAAACTACCGATGAAGCGATATCCCGTTTTCAGGTCGTCGTTGCGTACAACCGTATGCCGAACAAGAAGGCATTTGTAATGTTTATTTTATTCTATACACTGTGTTTTTAACGTTTTATAAGATATTGTACAATGTACAGATATTTAAATAATGTCGTGAAATATTGTCGAACAAATTTCTAAAAAAAAAACAGACTACACGTTTTAATTTGAGTAGACCAAGATGGCTGCGATTTGGCTTCAACCTAGTGACGTCACGCCATCTCCATCTAAATATAACCTCCTTGTCATAAACGGAGATGAGTACATAAATAGCAACCATTTCGGTGTATCCGGTGACAGAATGCAGAACTAGTGATAAGTGAAGTACTTTATTGAACAGTTTAATAATTTCATGTGCACTTTCCAGTAATGTAGAATTACCCTATTCTCGTGTAACCCGCACCCACGTATAACACGCAGAAATGACACAATAAGTAAAAAAATATATAAATAAATCGTACAACCCGCACACTTTTATACCCCGCATGTGCAAAGCGTGACTTGCCGTAAACAACCGGTACATAATAAAGTCTACTATAAATAAAGTCCATCGGTACTATTAATTATTATTTTTTTTTTTGAGGTTTATAATGAGATGTTCATAAAGCCTTCCTATGTATATTTTACAACCACACAGCGAACTAGAGGAGGTAGAAAGACCCACCGGTATGTCTATATGCTATGTTTATGAAAATACATCCTGTATACCCCGCACCTTGTATACCCCGCACCTTGTATACCCCGCACAGCCGCAATGGGCTGTTAAGTTTCTTTCCCTATTTCGCTTGTTCTTAGTTGGTAACAGTCTTCTTTAAATATGGCGTCCTTGGCAGAGTTTTGTCTGGTCAGTTTATTTCCCAATCTCTCCCAATGTTCTCTTTATTATCGCTTAACATCTCCTATGAAATGATCTTTCTTCCCGTGTGTGAATCTAGTTTGAGATAGAAACATTGTCAGTGCGTTGTAATACTTGTTTCACTTTTCTACATAGAAATGCTTCTATTGTATATTTCTCTTAGACTACTTATAGAAATCTATCTGGTCCACGAGTTGTAAAGTTTCAAATATTTTTAATACAGAAGAGGTAAAGTAGTGAAATGAAACCGCTCCCAGAGTCATGATGAGATAAAGCGCTTGGCTTTCAAACGAAGGGTCCCAGTTCAAATCCTGGTGAAGAGTGGGATTTTTAATTTCAGGATATTTAGGGCGCCTCTGAGTCAACCCGGCTGCACTTAGTTGGGAGAAAGTATAGGTTGTTTGTTATTTTGGCCACATGACACCCTCGTTAACCGTAGGCCGCAGAAATAGATGACCTTCAGATCATCTGCCCTATAGACTGTATGGTCGAAATGGATATTTTTTTACCGAGTCATGATGTCGAAAGAACTACATGTCAATCAATAAAGATCAACATTTGCAGTCACGTCTCTAGCCATAACAGTCGTACTGACACCAAAACTGTCAGGGGACATTCTACTTGTCAAAACTGTCATGGGACATTCTACTTATCAAAACTGTCAGGGGACATTCTACTTGTCACAACTGTCATGGGACATTCTACTTGTCAAAACTGTCATGAGACATTCTACTTGTCCAAACTGTCATGAGACATTCTACTTGTCAAAACTATCAGGAGACATTGTAGTTGTCAAAACTGTCATGAGACATTCTACTTGTCAAAACTGTCAGGAGACATTCTAGTTGTCAAAACTGTCATGAGACATTCCGCTGTCCAAACTGTCATGAGACATTCCGCTTGTCAAAACTGTCATGAGACATTCCGCTTGTCAAAACTGTCATGAGACATCCCACTTGTCAAAACTGTCATGAGACATTCTACTTGTCAAAACTGCCATGAGACATTCTACTTGTCCAAACTGTCATGAGACATTCGCTGTCCAAACTGTCAATAGACATTCCGCTTGTCAAAACTGTCAGGAGACATTCCGCTTGTCAAAACTGTCATGAGACATTCCGCTTGTCAAAACTGTCATGAGACATTCCGCTTGTCAAAACTGTCAGGAGACATTCTACTTGTCAAAACTGTTATGAGACATTCCGCTTGTCAAAACTGACATGAGACATTCTACTTGTCAAAACTGTCATGAGACATTCCGCTTGTTCAAACTGTCAGGAGACATGCTACTTGTCAAAACTGTCATGAGACATTCCGCTTGTCAAAACTGTCAGGAGACTTTCTACTTGTCAAAACTGACATGAGACATTCTACTTGTCGAAGCTGCAAACGAACACAATACGCTAACAGGCAACATGCTCTAACGGACAGTCATAATACATGAACGTAACAAGTGGGCATGATATAATGCAGCCATGCACTTTGCGGATGGGACAATTATACTAAAACAAATTGGCGCGCATGGCCAGGCGGACGAAAATGACTCAACATTACGTCATCATGACCTTGCTGATGTGTCGACAAATGTCAACTCAACTCAAATTAGCTAACAAAGATATAGTTTTAGAAACTACTTCTTTCTAGGACAACTAACCCAGGACAGTCACAAGTCAAATACAAATATAGCCACTGGTAAAATGTAAAAGTAGCTACTACTTCTATCAAAATCAGTATCTAGGAAAATCCAAATGTAGCCATAGTCAAATCTAAAAGTAGTCACAAGTTTAATCATAAAGTAGTTACTTGTCCAATCTAAATGTAGCCACTAGTCAAAGCCAGTAATCCACTAGGCACATCAAATACAACAACTGTTCAATTCAAATGTAGCCACTAGTCAAAGCCAGTAATCCACTAGGCACATCAAATACAACAACTGTTCAATTCAAATGTAGTCACTAGTCAAAGCCAGTAATCCACTAGACACATCAAATACAACAACTGTTCAATTCAAATGTAGCCACTAGTCAAAGCCAGTAATCCACTAGGCACATCAAATACAACAACTGTTCAATTCAAATGTAGCCACTAGTCAAAGCCAGTAATCCACTAGGCACATCAAATACAACAACTGTTCAATTCAAATGTAGTCACTAGTCAAAGCCAGTAATCCACTAGGCACATCAAATACAACAACTGTTCAATTCAAATGTAGCCACTAGTCAAAGCCAGTAATCCACTAGGCACATCAAATACAACAACTGTTCAATTCAAATGTAGCCACTAGTAAAAGCCAGTAATCCACTAGGCACATCAAATACAACAACTGTTCAATTCAAATGTAGCCACTAGTCAAAGCCAGTAATCCACTAGGCACATCAAATACAACAACTGTTCAATTCAAATGTAGCCACTAGTCGAACCCTAATGTAGCTTATAGATCAATCAAAATGTCGCCAATAAGCAAATGAAATTGTAGTGATTTGTGAAATCCAAATGTAGCTTATAGTTTAATTCTAATGTAGCCACTAGTCAAGACCAAATCTAGTAACTAGTCTAATTCAAATGTAGCTTTTGGTCTAATTCTAATGTAGCCACTAGTCAAGACCAAATCTAGTAACTTGTCCAATACAAATGTAGCTTTTGGTCTAATTCTAATGTAGCCACTAGTCAAGACCAAATCTAGTAACTAGTCCAATCCAAATGTAGCCACTACTCTAATCCAAGACAGCCACTGGTCCAACATAAATTATAGCATTAACTCTAATCAGTCTTTCTTCACTAATTATTCTACACGTCAGGTTAGCCCATTTTGTTGAGCACTGTGGCTCTCTAAGGCTTTCCGACTATCCATCAGCTACATAATTACCAGTGTGTAAGTGCAGGGACATTGTAGTTCTATCAAAATCAACTCGTGCACCAGTTTGTCGTCAAGCATTTTTTTCGCCCCAACGACCTTGTGTATGTTATGGTTAGGGTTAGACATTGTTTGTCTACAGTAATGGACTTTTTTTTTTTTTTTACATTGACCACTCTTGTCTAGATTGACCGAATTTGTCTACACTGTTGTCTCTACTGACCGGAGCTGTCAGTGTTACGTTGGTTGGTTAATGTAAATTGTCAAGGCTGTTATGACTTTGTTTTGTGTTCGTCTAATCAGGACTGGTAACTCCTCGTAGATCATTTGGCTGTAAGAGTTATCTATCGTTTCGACGGAGCCTTGTGTGGGTACTTAAAACAAGCTAACTAGTGTATTATTGAGTACTTTCAAGTGAATACCCGTGACGTAACAGAGATATCTTTTATGTGTTCAACACTGTCATGTAAATCTGGGCTACTACAATCTATAGGTTTTTGTAAGTACAGAGGAAACATTTGTAAGAACACGATCACTCAACTCTATAATTATTGTCAGACAGAAATCATTGCATAGTCCATGCACTTATTTTGTTGTAGACTCTCACCTAAATTTTTCGATGACGTGGCAGACGTGACAACATGGCAGACGTGACAACATGGCAGACGTGACAACATGGCAGACGTTGATATATGACTGAAGTGGCAGCATAGCAGACGTGGCTTATTGGCAGACGTGACTAAATGACTGAAGTGGCAGCATAGCAGACTTGGCTTATTGGCAGACGTGGCTAATTGGTAGACGCGCCATCACGGCAGACTTGGCTAATTGGCAGACGTGGCTAATTTGCAGACGTAGCTAATTGGCAAACGTGGCTAATTGGCAGACGTGGCTAATTGGCAGACGTGGTTGATTGGCAGACGTGACTAAATTGTAGACGTGGCATCACGGCAGACGTGGCTAATTGGCAGACGTGGCTAATTAGTAGACGTGGCTAATTGGCAGACGTGGCTAATTGGCAGACGTGGCTAATTGGCAGACGTGGCTAATTGGCAGACGTGGTTGATTGGCAGACGTGGTTGATTCTCAGACGTTGCTAATTGGCAGACGTGGCTAATTAGTAGACGTGGCTAATTGGCAGACGTGGCTAATTGGCAGACGTGGCTTATTGGCAGACGTGGCTTATCGGCAGACGTGGCTTATTGGCAGACGTGGCTTATTGGTAGACGTGGCTTATTGGCAGACGTGGCTAATTGGCAGACGTGGCTTATTGGCAGACCTGGCTTATTGGCAGACATGGCTAATTGGCAGACGTGGCTAATTGGCAGACCTGGCTTATTGGAAGACGTGGCTAATTGACAGACGTGGCTTATTGGCAGACGTGGCTTATTGGCAGACGTGGCTAATTGGTAGACGTGGCTTATTGGCAGACGTAGCAAATTGGCAGACGTGGCTTATTGGCAGACGTGGCTAATTGGTAGGCGTGGCTAATTGGCAGACGTGGCTAATTGGCAGACGTGGCTTATTGGCAGACCTGGCTAATTGGCAGACGTGGCTAATTGGCAGACGTGGCTAATTGGCAGACCTGGCTTATTGGCAGACGTAACTAATTGGTAGACGTGGCTAATTGGCAGACGTGGCTGATTGGCAGACGTGGCTTATTGGCAGACGTGTTTATTGGCAGACGTGGCTAATAGGCAGACGTGGCTAATTGGCAGACGTGGCTAATTGGCAGACGTGGCTAATTGGCAGACTTGACTAAATGGTAGACGTATCACGGCAGATGTGGCTAATTGGCAGACGTGGCTGATTGGCAGACGTGACTAAATGGTAGACGTGGCATCACGGCAGACGTGGCTTATTGGCAGACGTGGCTAATTGGTAGACGTGGCTTATTGGCAGACGTGGCTAATTGGCACACGTGGCTAATTGGCAGACCTGGCTTATTGGCAGACGTGGCTAATTGACAGACGTGGCTTATTGGCAGACGTGGCTTATTGGCAGACGTGGCTTATTGGCAGACCTGGCTAATTGGTAGACGTGGCTTATTGGCAGACGTAGCTAATTGGCAGACGTGGCTAATTGGCAGACGTGGCTAATTGGTAGACGTGGCTAATTCGCAGACGTGGCTAATTGGCAGACGTGGCTTATTGGCAGACCTGGCTAATTGGCAGACGTGGCTAATTGGCAGACGTGGCTAATTGGCAGACCTGGCTTATTGGCAGACGTGGCTAATTGGTAGACGTGGCTAATTGGCAGACGTAGCTGATTGGCAGACGTGGCTTATTGGCAGACGTGTTTATTGGCAGACCTGGCTAATTGGCAGACGTGGCTAATTGGCAGACGTGGCTAATTGGCAGACTTGACTAAATGGTAGACGTGGCATCAGGGCAGACGTGGCTTATTGGCAGACGTGGCTAATTGGCAAGTGGCAACATGGCAAACGTGACTAAATAGCAGACGTGACTAAATAGCAGACGTGACTAAATGGCTGAAGTGGCAACATGGCAGACGTGACTAACTGACAGACGTGATAACATAGCAGACGTATTTAAATGACAGACGTGGCAACGTATCAGACGTGACGTCATGAGGTTGAAAGATTGTTCTGACTTGATACCAACGATTATGCCGTGGCTTAAGATTTAATTTGACGATACGCATTGGACTGATATCATCAATGGTGCTTTAAAATCAAATTGTGAAGATTCAGAGCTTGATAACATTACAGTTTTAATCTTACAGCAATCTGATTCGTCTGAAAATAATTAGGTCAAGGACTTCAGAGTTGCATAAATTAAAAACATCACGCGATCAATGTGCGCCAAGCATCACGGGAAAGCGTCTGCGTGTGTGTGTGTTGCTATGTGCGAGTCAGATTCGCCATACTGTGACAGACATACACATCATTGCGATTTGAAATGCACGCAGTATCAACGAATCAGTTGTGTAAATAAATGATGCAACAATATGGATAAAATGGATAAAGCTATTTATAGTTATTGGGGATTCAACGACGGGTGCATATTTGAACGTCTGTAGCATGCGCATGGAGTTAATATGAAGTACACTTGCCTATCGACACTGTGTTGAAATATTATATGCTTCACTGGAGTTTCTCTAATATATGAACTGTAAATGTAACGTTTTAATGGTTTGAGATACATCTATGAAGATGAGAATCTCGGGACAAATTAAACTAAATTAATTAATTATCAGTAATTATTTGCACAATGGGTTACTTTTTTTTATTTACTCATGTCTTGTCTATGTGAATGAATAATTGTGCCAAGTTTCAGTTTGATCCGAGAATGGGTGTGGGAGAAATCACGTGTACACGTTTATTACCAGACAGTCGGAGTTGATACAACGAGGTTAAGACAACAACATGTGAGACATTAATTGACAGGTACTAATGACGCGACAGTATCAGCGAGGCGACTTCCAATTGCAGTCAGAAAAATATGAACTACCGGGTTAAACATGGCCGACTCACACTTTCTCTCAGTCTTTTTCTGTCCAGTCTTTCTTTTTTTTCTCAATCCAACTCAGTCCCTCCTGTCCATCCCTAACTTCTTATACTCCAGGATACAGTCGATGAACAGGAGGGCGGGGGAGGGGAGGTAGACTGCAAGGATTAATGCTATTTCGGTGTCCTCCAAGTGACCAGAATAGTGTCCGAGAGAGAGAGAGAGAGAGAAAGAGAGAGAGAGAGAGAGAGAAAGAATGATGTCTAGTGAGATTAGTCACTACAAAGTGTTTGGTACCTAGAAATCTTGTCCTAACATTGAAACATTGTACCAAAAAGTCAATAGCCCTGAACTCTAAATCTCAGCAATCTAGTTCATTCTTTCGCTAGTAGAGCTAATGTTTATCCATCTATCTATCTATCTATCTATCTATCTATCTATCTATCTATCTATCTATCTATCTATCTATCTATCTTATCTATCTATCTACCTATCTATCTATCATCTATCTATTTATATCCATATCTATATCTCGGTACGTGACGTTTTGGCGCCGCTGTTTTGGCCCCGCCGTTTTGGCGACGGGACGTTTTGGCGCGAGCCGTTTTGGCGACCGGACGTTTTGGCGACGGGACGTTTTGGCGTGAGATATCATTTGACGATAATTGAATAAGCACGTAGCTTTTATAACAATGTTTATTTCCCTCTACCATAATATTGTATGTATAGTAGGAATTCTAACACCGTTCAGCGAATTGTTTTGTTTTTTTAATTCTAAAGGTTTTGCTTATTTCATGACTATAGGCCTATAATAAGTCAGATTCCTGAATGGTAATGACATGCTATATGTGAGTTGTGCTAAACGCACTGGATGACATTTTTGGATTTCTTTATAAAAAAAATAAATTTTATTTGACCTTTAGTGTAATATACCAAGTAGCTAAGTGTCACACTTTAACATAACAAAAACCATGTTAACATCTAAAGCTCTATTACGCTGAATGACGACAATAACTCCACACATAGTAAAGATCAAGACACGGAATGTGGTCAGTACAAACTCTAACGTGGATCGGCTCATCGGCGTCTACAAGCCGAGTTTGGAATGAGCCACCCAACCATATGGAAATTCACTGATGGAATACGAGCTGTCCAGAATGGCCGTGACCTTATATATGTACTATATATCCGGGAAGACCAGCCGCCTTCTAAACGAAAAAAGTATATTGACACAGACAAAAGAATCAATGTAATTGTACAAACTTATCAACAGAGGAACATCATTGAATACCTCAAGGGACTTGCACACAACTTTTAAATGAACCCTTGAATTCCAGCGACTTAGGCAAATAACCATGGTGTCTATGTATACTTAACTTAAAGTATTTTGAGAAACGTGGTACATGTATTATATTTTTACTTATTAGCAAGTGTTTGGTATGTATAGCTGGAGATACCATACAGTCATTAAATAAACCAATGTTAATGTAAACAAATAATTGCATCAATTTTTAGTCTATTATCGTTTCATTTTGTTTTTTATTTTTGTTTTTAATTTTATCGTAATATCTTTAAAAACTTGTTTGAAAATAAAAGTGTGCCTCTTAATAAACACACATACACAAGCCAAAATGTTTATTAAAGAAAATGATGTGAAAAACAAACACACATTTACATTTAGTACGTGAAAAATATGTCTTAACACAAACACTCGTGAAAAAAAATAGATATGAATAATTCTTTAAAAAAAAAAAATACAATAAACGTACATAATGTATTTAGCGCCAAAACGGCTCGCGCCAAAACGACCTTCGCGCCAAAATGGCCGGGCCAAAACGGCGGCGCCAAAACGTCCTGCTTCGTCTGTATCTGTATATTAGATACTCATTGGTCCAAATTGACTTACATGACATTCTTAATTCATAAATCTGGTTTGGCTTAATAAAAGTATTTTATATGTTATTTCAACATTGTGATCCAAATTGATATGATTTATCTTGTATTCATAAACTAGGCTATATTGGAAGCACTGTTTTGGGGTTTCTTCCTGCGCTTGATTCACTTCGGAATTCAGTAGTCTTCCGATAAGAACAAAAGTGCCCTAAACCAAATCTACTCCCAGAAATTATGAAATATAAACATCACTTATGAGTCGAGGTGGGTGCATGTCTGCTCTAAAGTGAAGACCGGGATTTTTTAATTCGGGATCTTCAGGGCGTCTCTGAGTCCACCCGGCCCTAATTGGTAGCTGACATTAGTTGGGGAAAAGTAAAGCCAGTTGGTCGTTGCGCTGTGCCACAGAAACTAATGATCTTTACATCATCTGCCTTTTAGACGCAGTTTATTGGATTATGGGTGACTTCAACCTACCTGATATTAATTGGAAAACACTAACCATAGATAAACACCAAAACCTTAAGGACATAAATGAGCTTTTCATAGAAACTTTACACAACCTAAGTTTAGATCAAATCATTAAAAAGCCAACTAGATTAAACAACACATTAGATCTCTTCTTAACCAACAGACCCGGATTAGTAGTTGATTATGATATTATCCCTGGTCTATCAGACCATGAGATCATAAAAATACACAGTCAGATAAAAGCAGTAGCCAATACAAAAACCAAAAGAAAAATCTTACTCTGGAATAAATGTAACCTAACACAACTACACCAAGCTGCATTAAACTTTCAACAAACATTCTTATTAGAAAAAGACATTAACCAACCAGTCGATGACCTCTGGAATTTCATTAAAAACCATCTTAAAAGCATTATAGAAAATCATATACCAACTAAATACACATCAAACAAAATAAATAAATGCTGGTTTAATAATAGACTAAAGAAGCTTTGTAAACAGAAGGAAATCCTATATAGAAAATTTAAAGAAACCAAGGCAGAAAGAGTTTACAAAAAGTATCTAAAAATTAAACACCTAACCCAAAAAGTAAGCAGACAGCTGCAGAGTGAATACATAAACAATGTAATATCTAAAGATAACAACAAAAACCTATGGTCATACATTAAGTCTAAGAAAATGGAAACAACAGGCATAGCGCCATTAAAAGATGAACATAACATAATACATAATGATAATGAAACTAAAGCAAACATCCTAAACAAATACTTTGCATCAGCATTCTCAACCCCAGGAGACAAAGACATATTTCTTAATTTGAACCAAGTAGACAACATAGAAGATTTAGTAGTACAAGAAAATGGAATTAAAAAAGTATTAGCCAACACCAAACCAAATAAAGCGTCTGGACCTGATGGTATTCCAGCTAGATTACTCAAAGAACTAAGCAATGAGCTAGCCCCAGTGTTCAAAATACTCTTTCAGGCATCGCTTAACCAGGGCAGAGTACCAAAGGACTGGAAAGAAGCTAATGTCACCCCCCTATTTAAAAAAGGAGAAAAATCTGATCCAGGAAACTACAGACCAGTATCACTTACCAGCATCACATGTAAAATACTAGAACACATAATATGTAGCAACATCATAAACCACTTAGACAAACATAATGTCCTCACCCCATACCAACATGGCTTTAGGAAATATAGATCATGTGAAACACAACTAATAGGACTAATTGATGATTTCTCAAAAGGTTTAGATAATAGTGAACAAATAGATGCTATCTTACTAGATTTTTCCAAGGCTTTTGACAAAGTTCACCACCATAGTTTGCTTAAAAAATTAAAATATTTCGGCATTAACGGTCCACTGCATCAGTGGATTAAAGATTTTCTGATAGGGAGAGAACAAACTGTAATAATAAATGGCTCTAAATCAACACCAATAACAGTAAACTCAGGTGTACCTCAAGGAACAGTCTTGGGTCCACTACTATTTTTAATTTACATAAATGATTTACCAAATTGCATTAGTTCAGGAACAAAAGTCAGATTATTTGCAGACGATTGCATAATATATAGAACAATAAAAACAAAACAAGACACAGATATTTTACACAGAGAATTAGATGAATTACAGAAATGGGAATCAAACTGGAGCATGTCTTTCCACCCAGAAAAATGTCAGTTGTTAAGAGTAACAAAAAAACTAAAACAAATAAATTCCACTTATCTTATTCATGGCAAACCAGTAACACAGACTAAAAACTCAAAATACCTAGGTGTTATAATAAATGAAAAACTGTCATGGAATCCACATATTGATGAAACTATAAAAAAATCCAACAAAGCATTAGGGTTTATTAAAAGAAATTTCTATAAATCAAATAAGAACATAAAACTAAAATGTTATTTAACCTTGGTTAGGCCAATAATAGAATATGCATCCACCGTGTGGGACCCCTCAACTCAAGAAAACATTAAGAAACTGGAACAAACACAAAATAGAGCAGTGAGATTCATAACAAACGAATATTCACATTTGACTAGGGTAACACCATTAGTAAAATCACTAAATTTAGAAAGCCTTCAGGACAGAAGACTCAAAAGTAAAGTAGCAATTATACATAAAACACTGAACCATAATCTTCAAATACAAAAACAAAATTTAATAAAATACTCTGAAAGACAAATTTGTACAAATACTCCTTCTTCCCTAGTGCTATTAGAGCATGGAATGGGTTGCCTGAGCTAGCCAGAAAAACCAGTGACTTGGCAGAATTTAAGTCAATGGTTAATATGCATGACTAAATGCATGACGCGTAGGACGTAATCATCTTCTTTTTTGAAGTAACGTCTGTATTATATAAGATAAGATAAGGTCCGAAAGGCGGACCTTACATCACTGAAAAACAGAAAGTTATAGTTATACACAATATAATGTCAATATTGTATATGCGTGAGGACAGATATTTGTTTTTAATGTTCTTTAGGTATCTAATCCTGAAAAAAATAATCGTCACATGTCCAATCTTCCATCAACCATTGGATACGTCTGCTTCTTGTATCCCTTTTAATGTTTCAAAAACAAAAGTCCTTGAATGCTTCAATGCCATTAGATATCAATGTACACTCACACACAACCTGATCTCAATTAACTAATTAAACAAAAGTTTTAGAAATAAATGTTTGATGCTAATCTTGGCTAATCTTTCAATTCGACAAAGTGCGGGTTACACGTCAGACACATTGGGGGAAGCTTTTGTGTGTCAAGAAATGAGATCAGCTCCTGGATCGAATTTTTAGACTGCATTTAACTGCTGATGCTGTATTTTCTGGAATAATTTAAATGGAGTTTTCACTAAGCTTATATAAACTCACTCCCTATGTCTGTCTGTCTGATACAATGCTTGTACATTATTTCTCCCACGTCCCATTCTAGGATCTTGTGGAAACTTTGAAAACACAGGAACAAAAAAAAATAAAAAATAACCAGTTAGTTAATAAGGTCGTGGTAATTAATTAATTGAGTTTTTTTATACAGTGAAGAGACAAATCTTGCATTATTGAGAAATTCGGCAGTAATTGTGCGGTTATAAAGAATGTTAAAAAAAAGGAAACAGCAGACGAAGTAAACTTACAAAACAATAAATGTACACGAAAGAACTCATTTGTTAACTTAGGTTATAATAAATATTCAAATTTGCAAAACAAAGTGTAAAATATATTTGTTAGCCTATAAGACAAGTATATAGTTCCTTTTTATTATTTTATAATAAGAGACACATAAAGCCCCAAAAAAAGAGGCAAAGAAAAGAGGCCCAAGGATTCCTATGATGATAAAGCTAAAATTGAATAGCGCAAATTCTGAGGTTTCCTTAAAAAAAAAAGATTTAGGTAACTAAAAATTATACTGAAAAAAAAATGAATCAGACAAAACGTGGGTACTGAAAATGACAAGGGCGAACTTAATATATGCAATATAATTCATATAGTCTTCACCTATCTCTTTTGTTAAGAATAAAATAAAATCGGAATACAGAATTTTTTTATATATATATATATCTGTACCACGTATAACAATACGCTTATCTGGAACCAAGTGTGTGTTTGTGTGTGTAGTTAGCATGTGTGTATTTTACTGTCAGTCTATATTCTATATCGTTTGTAACATTCTTTTTCTTTTCATTGACTGATGCTGGCACTAGATCTAAAACTATTATTGGAGGTTAAGTTGACACTGTCGATCATCAGGGTTGACTTAATGTGGGATTTGACTGGTGTTATACTCCAATATCCAGTCTTGGACCTAAGAAAAGAAGTAATAGGGCTTACACTGTATAACGCTCTTCTGATAATGAAATTATTTAATAATACTAGTGTCATTAACTGGAGCTAAAGCAGACTGAATTCATCATCATTATTACAAACTTGACTTTTTGTCAAAGGGGTACTTTGACGTTTCGCGTAACCAAATCCCTACACTCTTCCAGGGAATCAGCTGTTCTGTATTACCCGCTGGGAATTTTGAGAAAATTTACAAACATTGTTCTGAAGCTACATCACTGACTTGCGCAGACGATCCCGAGCTTGCTGCGTGGCGCCCGGGTGGAAACGGTCATGAGAGGGGACGACTAGGCCAAATGGGCAGCGAAACAAGGCTCCCGCGGGCGTGCCTAAGAGGGTACGAGAGTATCCTCATTGCACTGTGCGAGGATGTAAAAGAGCTCCCACAAGGAACTGTCAACGTCCAGGCCGGGGCCGTTACATAAATGGCGTGTCCCGCACGGTTAGCCTGGTAGATTATAGGAACATGACGGGGGTCCCAGTGGTGCGGCCGCGTCTCTAGTCCACGAGTCCGGAGTGTCAGTGTCCACTGGAAGTGAACGCAAAACCAAACTCTAAGTTTAACCCCGAGTCTCATCCCCCCGCCAGACAGGGTGGCGGGTAGAAGGAACTCGGTGCCCACTCCAGGCCAGTGGAAGGGAGCTCTTCTTAGCACTTGCTGGCCTTAGAGTTCCAGGCGCGACGCACAACTTCACTAGACAATTTCAGATGTGCAGACCATAACATAATCTAAAGCAACATTTAAAAGAATGAATATAACTAATGACTATTTAAACGCTCTTAGAAGAAAAAAAAAGAGTTTTCCCCCTTACATATGATTTATTTATAGATTTTGTACTTCGATATGGTGGATGGACATTTATGGGTTGTTTACTTGATTTGGATGTACGATTATTACTTAAATTTACTGTTTTTCAAAATGGGAGTGATACACCTACAGGGAGGAGGAAGAACTAAGAGGAATTTAACGTAAGTACATTTTGTTTTGTCTAGAATACTATTTAAGTCCACCATCAAGCCTTTATGGGAAAGAACATTGTAAATGTGTCAGTATGGGGAGTTTCACGATGAAAGACAGATGACCCAATAGAATGATGTCTTAAAACTTTAAGTATCATAATCAACATTTTATGGGTACACGTGATAAGCAGTGGCGTAGCTACCATGGTACAAATGATAAGCAGTGGCGTAGCTACCATGGTACAAATGATAAGCAGTGGCGCAGCTACCATGGTACAAACAGTGGCTTAGCAACCATAGTACAAATGATAAGCAGTGGCGTAGCTACCATTGTATCAATAGATTCCATGAGTCCGGTCCCACCACCAAAGTGGCCTATAAGAAAGTGTGTACACTACTCGAACTGAGTATGATTTTGTAATGACGCTATTACTTGTAAAAATGAGAACCTTCATTGAAAAGCCTTTTTGTAAATGTACGGATGTGAACAGCGTGACCTAATGAAGTTTATGTCATGCTGGACTTATAAGAAATGGGGTCTATCATCACGGCATATATATATATATCAATAATGAATGAATAAGCTCTCTTCTTCTACATCAAACAAAATCAATTAATGACCACTCATTAACAAACAAACGGCTAAATTCTCTACACAAGGCTTAGTTCATTTCTACATCAAACAAAATCAATTAATGACCACTCATTAACAAACAAACGGCTAAATTCTCTACACAAGGCTTAGTTCATTTCTACATCAAACAAAATCAATTAATGACCACTCATTAACAAACAAACGGCTAAATTCTCTACACAAGGCTTAGTTCATTTCTACATCAAACAAAATTAATTAATTACGACCAATCGATTAACTTAATTCATTTTTATTAATTTATTCATGTATGTCGTTACCATGAATAATTAGGCGAAATTACAACTTGATTCGAAAATGAGAAATAGAGAAAAGCAAAATGTCATCCATAAATAGGGGAATAAATCCACATACACAGCCACATTTCTTAATAATAAGTAGAATTTATTACCCTTTTTTGCCAACAAACAAATAATTAATTCCCAAATAATTAATTTACTTTTTTTTTAATTAATTCGTGGTTTGCTGAAAAAATAATTTTAATGTCAAGTTTCAACATGATCCGAAAATGGGTGTGGGAGAAACAACGTATACAAAAAGTGTACCAGATTGGCGGGAGTTGAAACCAATGCGTTATATCTAGTTTCAGAGGCACCGCAAGTGAGATTCAAAATTCAGATCACAGCCAAGAGAACAGACGAGAACTAAAGTTGGAAGGAAAAAAAAACAACAACGAATGAAAAGCGAGGGTGAAAAGTTCCAACTCATAGAATACGGTCTAATGAACATGGCGCTGTGGGAGCAGACGATAACAAGTTTGAATGAGAAATAAGATTTTAGGAACAACACTTGGAAGGGAGACAACTTAAATTATATGTATATATTAATATATATAATATATAATATATATAATATATATAATATATATAATATATATAATATATATAATATATTAATATATATAATATATAATATATTAATATACATGTATATAATATATTAATATATATAATTCATATATTAAAGTAGATAGTAAGGCGTATGTATGTATGTATGTATGTATTAAAATAACATAGAAAAACAAAGGCTTAACCCTCGACACCAAAATCTGACTGATGCATTTGCAATCATGGCCACATTATTATATGCTTGTGAGTCTTCTTGGACGCTGACTGCAGAGCTAGAGAGGAGAATGCTAGCAATGGAATTGAGATGCTACAGAAGGGTGCTAGGTATCACATACAAAGACCGCATCACAAACCAAGAGATTAGAGACAAGGTTACTGCAGCGATCGGACCCCATGATGACCTGCTAACTATAGTAATAGTAAAAAAAAAAAAAAACGCAAGCTTAAAATCTATGGCCATATTACAAGATCTTCGAAGCTCACAAAGAGCTTCCTTCAGGGAACAGTACCAGTAAAAAGAAGAAAAGGCATTCAGAGAAAGCGATGGGAGGACAACAGTACGGACGGGCCTGCCATTGAAAGAGGTTCTGAACAAGGCAAAAAAACAGGGAGGAATGGAGAAAGACTGTCGACGAATTTTGCTTGGTGCCCCAACGGTCCAACAGACTAAGGGATAGACAAAGGTAAAAAAAAATGTATGTCCCACATAGAAATATATACCGTTAGACCAATCAGGATACAATTTGGCAGAAATATTCCATAGATCATGGCGGGGACCATAGTGTATGTTTAATGTCCCTCCAACAACCAGTGGGCCCTAAAAATAGACAAAAAATACCATAATTATCTCTATATTAAAAAAACGAAACGTTTTAACAAATCGGGTAAACCCGTTTATCATGTTCGCTATAGATCTAAACCATAGACATAAATAAATATTGACTGGCCAATTAAAGAGTTTCATGAAACGAAAATTTGTGACTTGCAATTTTGTGTTTTTTATTATACAGCATTTATGAGCAGTATAAAAGTGCTTTTTTAACTTTGATACACACCTATATATATATTGTATATAAGGAGGCAGTGTAGATTTGTTTAATCTCTAAGAATGAAGATCATGCAACTTTTCATAATTCGGAAATCCGACTACAATAGATATACATGTTTTCAAGTTACATGAAGTTACTTCCTTCGACCAGTCTATATTTAGTTATGTCTTTGATCTAAACTAAATCCAGTATATCAGTAAGACCCAAACTAAGTTATATATATATATATATATATATAAGAAAAACACAAGGGTGTAAAAACCGTAGCACTTAAGACTCATGAACAAAAGCAGACAAAATTATGACTAATAGATCTCATCACCGCTGGTCATATATCTACATATGTATCAGCAGCGTGATCAATATTTATCCAATCTAGTAAACATAAAGCCAAAATCATATCCCAATTGGAGGGTCTCCTAAACAAATGACAAATATTTTATTGTATTAAAAAAAAAAGCCTGAGCTTAGTGAACAAATGAGACGGGAGCTTAAAAAAAAACAAAAAAAAAAACAAACAAAAAAAACAAAAAAAAAAACAAAAAAAAACAACAAAAAACTAATGTATTTTACCGTGAGACAGAAAATGGAGTAGCTGTCGTGTGCTGATATGCGAGTCATCTATGTCTTCAATTGTGGAATGTACTATTTTAAAAATAAATTATACGAAATGCCCCAAGCTTTAAAACATCTTACAAAAGCATGATCTCCTTGACAGTGCCCCTAGAGAAGCATTGGTATGTTCTTTAGCATTGTAATTAAATTATTTTTTCAAAAGTATTTTATCAGTTGACCTGGCATTGCATAACCGAAATCAAATAGACATACTCTCCAGACCTGCTCGTACGACTTATAGAATAAAAGCATATTTTAGAGAGGCCAGTCCTGGATTTGAACCAGGCCACAGGTTTTGGAAAATTGATGTGCTCTGTGCTCTGGACTATTGTCTTGACGGAAACCGTCTTCGAACCATGCTGGCTACCATTCGCCACTGTGCTATGGGAGCTATTGGCTAGAATATAATAATCTTCCATTCCGAAGGAACATCCGAAACATGTAAAACATCCGAAACATATTAAACATCCGAAATATGTATAACATCCGAAACATCGGAAATATGTTAAACATCCAAGGTATGTTACACACCCGAAACATGTTAAACATCCGAAACATGTTAAACACCCGAAACATGTTAAACATCCGAAAAATGTTAAACATCCGAAACATGTTAAACATCCGAAATATGTATAACATCCGAAACATCGGAAATATGTTAAACATCCAAGGTATGTTACACATCCGAAACATGTTAAACACCCGAAACATGTTAAACATCCGAAACATGTTAAACATCCGAAATATGTAAAACAAACAGACAAACAAAGTGTAATGACTGGTGTGAATGGACAATCCTTCTTTATTAATGAGTTTCGCCAGAATCAATACAAAGCCTGACCACCACCCCCTCCCCGGGTCAATATAACATTACAACGTACTTTAACTACTGGTCTATCTTATCAAATGGAGGGGGTTGAGGTGGAGAAACGGATTGAGAATAAACAAGTCCGTATCAAGGGGACATTATAACTACCCGTGCACTTTGAGGAATATTATTCCCCCTTGTGGTGAAAACACTTGAAAAAAAAAAAAAAGGTTAAATTTTTAAAGTGCTTTTTGAATAAATGTGAAACACGCGCGCTATCTTTCATGCTAGTTTATTCTTTTGTTTTCTTTCATAAATAAACTATTTCGTATTATTTTTGAAAGCTGTTGATTGAAATGAGCATTTACTTGTTTTATGTTGAATGATTTTAATGATTTATATATGAGTGATTAATAACCATCGGTTCGGTTCCTATTGCATTAAAAAATCGAAAAAGACGTCTAAATTTAATGCAAGACCTAGGAGGAGAGATGCCCATAGTAGTATCGTGGAACATCTGATTGTTGTGACATTTATCTACTGATCTAAAACAAAACAGTGTCACCAACCGTACGAGTTTAAGTATTGTCGGGGAAAAAGACTAACAGTATGTGACCATTTCGATATTGCCTTAATTTCTGTTATTAGGTATTATGAATTCCACAACGCAGTAGCCACGCCTGCACTACCCAAAATCCGATCCTGCATGTGTGATATGGAACAGGTAATAGATGCGATATATCTGTAAAATGTGACATTCAACAATTGAAAGTACAGACATACGGCTGTTGACGGAAGTGAAGCAGGTCTGTTGAAAGGGGAGGCATTTTGTTTGTTAATGAGCTTGTGACACATCTGTTGATAAAGCATGATATAGAGATGTTGATAGATGGGAAATATATATTTATGTCAATAGGTGTGTTATACATCTTGTGATGTCGCAGTCTTATTAACTAGTATGGTACCAGAGAAGCATCATCTTCATCATCATCATCATCATCATCATTATCATCATCATCACCATCATAGTAACCATCACCACAACCATCATTGTAACCATCATCATCACCACCAATATGATCATCGTCATCATCATTATCGTCATCATCACCATGATCATCACCATAACCATAATCATCACCACCACTATCATCATCATCACCTTCATCATTATTATCATTAACATCACCAACACTGTGATCATCACCATCATCACCATCACCACCATGATCAGCACCATCACCAACATCATCACCATCATCATCACCACCACTATTATCATCACCACCACTATTATCATCACCACCACTATTATCATCATCATCATCATCATCACCATCATCATTGTCATCATCGTCACCATGATCATCACCACCACTATTATCATCATCATCATCATCACCATCATCATTGTCATCATCGTCACCATGATCATTGTCATCATCGTCACCATGGTCATCATCATCACTATTATTATCATCATCATCATCATCACCACCACTATCATCATCACCACCACTATCAGCATCACCACCACTATCATCATCATCATCATCACCATCATCATTGTCATAATTGTCACCATGATCATCACCACCACTATTATCATCATCATCATTGTCATCATTGTCACCATGATCATTGTCATCATCGTCACCATGATCATTGTCATCATCGTCACCATGATCATTGTCATCATCGTCACCATGATCATCATCATCACTATTATCATCATTATCATCATCATCATCATCACCAACACTATCATCATCACCACCACTATTATCATCATCATCATCACCATCATCATTGTCATAATTGTCACCATGATCATTGTCATCATCGTCACCATGATCATCATCATCACTATTATCATCATCATCATCATCACCACCACTATCATCATCACCACCACTATCATCATTACCACCACTATTATCATCATCATCATCACCATCATCATTGTCATCATCGTCACCATGATCATTGTCATCAACGTCACCATGATCATCATCATCACTATTATCATCATCATCATCATCACCACCACTATTATCATCACCACAACTATCACCATCATGATCATCCCTATCATTTTTATCATCAGCATCATCGTTATAATCATCATCATCATCATTAACATGCCCAAGGGTGGTCAAGACATCAACAAATGCTATAACACCAACCTGTTGCAATGGTAGCACACCTCCCCTTAGCTCTTTCTCTTCGCTTTTAGTCGCTCTGTTTCAAACCCTCTGATAAATACATGTCATTAGTTCTCATTCCTAGATGTCATAACCATTTCTATAACTTATTCCATATTTTAAAAGCATTTTTTGAAAAATGTATTATAACGGCGCGAATAATTCATCCGCGACAGTTGATTTCAATGCTCAGATACATTGCTTTAGTTAGCTGCTGATTAGATTGATTTTCTCGATTGAACAGAATTAGAAGAAATGAAACAATTCTTTATATAATCAATTACACTCCAGCCACAGTCAACTTTTTATCTACCTAACACTTCTAGAGGCGCCTCCCCCCCCCTGTGATGACTCCCCGCGTGGCGCCACAGTAGCCCTTCAGCTGTGAAGTCGCTCATTGGCAGTCACACAAGCCGTGGAGCGAGACAATGGTGCATTGTAGCCCGCTGGCCATTGTCTCACGACCATAGATGTTTGCTTTGACACTACGGCACAATGTCCAGGACGCAGATGACTATTTAGTTTCGATATTCAATGGAGAGACAAGGAGAGAAACGGGCGAGAAGGTCGATACATAGCTGGTATCGATTTCTGCAGTTTTAATAATAAAACCGATCCATTGAGCTCATAATCTTAGAATATCTGTCTGATCAAGTTAACCCTCCATAAGTATTTAGATTGTGATAGTGGAAAAAAATTAATTAATAAATGAAAATATCCTATTTAGACCTTGCGATCTATACGACAAATGATGTAAAAGTTATCTGGTTCTTTGGCCGGCTGTTAACGAGGTTGTTATGTGTCATATATGTCATACATGTCATCTATCTATATATTTATTGTTGTAACCCTGCCTTGCACCAATGCTTGAGATGCGCACTAGCGCACTGTTGAACGTAAACAGGAAGACACTAGGATAGAGAGAAGAACAGTGCATCAGGGATTGTGAAGAGTCTGAATGTTTGGGAAACTAAGAGGCCAACTTTTGTGCTGCTTGAAGGTTGTAGTAGGGACCTGGAGCGAAGCGGGGAAGGCTGTCGTTGGTTCACATTCGGGTAGCAAAGGACTGGTATACTTAGTAGTAAGACTCGGAAGAAGCTGAAGGATGTTATGTGTTTACCCTAGTGAATAAACACAACTATTTATTTCCTGTTAAACTGTATTGAGTCGCTTGCCTTTTCGTTGAGTGCCTACCCTAGAGTTGGAACAACTCTGATATATATATATATCATGGGCGTAGCCGGAGGGGGTTTTCGGGGTTCAAACCCGGGGGTTCAAACCCCCCGAAATGATTTCCCCCCCCACGGGGGGGGGGGGGGAGACGGACTTTAGTGACTGATTTTTTGCTTTGATTTTGTTAATTTTAGGTGAGATTTTAATGCTAAACCATCACTTGCCCCAGCACAGCTAAAGGGGTTTAGAGTTTAAAACCCCTACCAGGGGATTTTGATTTTAAAACCCCCTACCAGGGGTTTTGAGTTTAACCCCCCCCCCTAACAGGGGTTTTTGCAGTAAAATCCCCCTCTTCTATAAAACAAAACCTTAGGAGGGAAAGGTCAGTACTGACCGGCTATGAGCAGTATAAAAGGCTGGATGAATACCTCCTAGCTACAAAACTAGTTGATGGTTGGATATGCAGAAGACGTATCCAGATGCAGTCTTTTATGCATCATGTCACTAGACTATCTGATGAAGCTGGCCTCTCCACCAACCGACAAAACATTCAACGCTTTCATCCCCTACCCCCTTGGTGTCGCCCAACGACTCCAGACATACGCTTGAAATTAGTAGACCCTAATGCCACTAAGCAAAGTCGTTCATCTAACGACCTTCAAATCCTAGCTCTGGAGACCATTAATACCTTCAAGCCCAGTGATATTTTTGCATACACTGATGGGTCGGCATCAATAGATTCTGGAAGAGCAGGCTATGGAGCCTACATCGACTTTCTTGGCTCTTACACAGTCAAAATCTTTGGACCATGTGGTAGTGTTTGCAGTTTTGATGCGGAGACCATGGCAGTCTGTGAAGCCTTAAAAGTCATTGACTCTCAACTCGGCGAGGGACATTTGAGGGCAACACAGATTGTTGTGGTCACTGACTCAAAATCTGTACTACAGGCTTTGCAAAGCCCCGGACCATGGCCCCCCAATATCAACACTGTCATCACGGCTTCACATAACATTAAACAACGCTATGGCACCCCTGTATTAATGCAGTGGGTACCGAGTCACATTGGTGTGACTGGCAACACAACTGCAGACTCTTTGGCCCACCAGGGAGGGCAAATTCCACCCACTGAACAGACTGCAAGCTTTCATCAAGCCCTGGCTATAATACAAAAAACAGAAATGGAAAAGTGGTTTGAGTGCTGGGACAAGTCCCAAAAAGCCCGTGGAGTCTGGGAGCGCATGAGGCGCCCTGATCGCACTTCCCCGTGGTGGAGGCTGTCCATGCCTGAGCAAGCTATTATAGCACAGTGCAGGACAGGCCACTGTCCTGTTGGCTCATATTTCTCACGGCTATGGACAAATTTTATTCACGGTGCCCCCGCTGCGGGGAAGAAGAGGAAACCCTGCCTCATATTCTGTTTGACTGCCCCAGACTTGCTGATATCCGTCTCGACAGGTCTGGGAAACCCAAAATTCTCGACCTGTATGGCGACATTTATGCACTACGCAAGACAGCAGGGTTTCTGTCCAGAGCTTTTGCAAGAGAGGATTTGAGCCTCTCAAGCCCTCACTCTAATGGAGTTTGATGATGATGATAAAACAAAACACACAAAAAATGCAAACGATAATCCCCAAATTCCAAGTGCACTTGTGTTTTAAAACCCCCTCCAAAATTTACGATAGACCCCCTCTTCAATATGAAAAAAAAAGCAAATTATGCACTCAAAATGTTATGAGCGTAGCTAAATGGGTTTTGACTCAGTTTTAAGTTTAAACTCCCCTCCAGTGGAGTTTGAAGCTAAAAAATACATCTTCAATAAAAAAAAACCAGCAAATTACACACTCTAAAATCTAAGAGCATAGCCATATGGGTTTTGAGTTTAAACCACCCGCCGGCGGGGTTTGAAGCTAAAAATACATCTTTAATGTAAAAAAAAAGCAAATTACGCACTCAAAATGCTATGAGCGTTGCCAAAAGGGATTTTGAGTTTAAATCCCCCTTCAGAGGGTTTGATGCTAAAAAATTCCTCTTCAATATAAAAAAGCAAATTACACACTAAAATTATTTGAGCGTAGCCAAGCCAATTGGGGGTTTTGAGTTTAAACTCCTTTCCTCCAGATGGTTTTGAGTTTAAAATCCCCTTACAGAGCGCTTTGAGGTAGAAAACCTCTATCTTCAATATTACTCTAAAGCAGACTACAATTACCAAATTCTATGATCGTAGCAAAATGGGGTTTTAAATTTAAAAAACAACAACAAAGTCCTGAGTTTTTTAGTTTAAAACCTCTAACAGATGATTTTGACGATAAAACTTCACTTTTCGATATAAAATCTAAAGCAAACTACATTCACCTAGTTCCAAGAGCGTATCCAAGAGAGGTTACACATTTCTACCTGTGGCGGGGCTCCATTTATAAAGTGCAGTGAATAGTCATCTGCCGAAATTGAAAAACACTAACTGTGGCTCAACAAAGATGGCTAAGACTGATTTTAGGAGTCAGTTATTGAGATCAAGGAAATCCTATGCCGAACTGGGAGTCGACCCCTTAGTAAAATTGTGACAGAGCGTCGCATAAGGTTTGCGGGACATGTTCTCCGACAAAATAAATTACGCATAATAAGAGTTGCGATGACATCCTAGTACAACTTGGCGCTACACATTCATGGAGGTCTTCGGAGCAGGTGGGAAGAGGCTTCAGAAATTACTAGTGACAGATTTTTGTGGAAACAGCTTGACAGCAAATGCGCCGAACGGCGCGGCAGGGTCTTAGTCAGTAAAAAATAGCACATAAATTTTTGAAATAAGACTTTTTAATAGCAGGAAAATGCACTGTAGATAACTCAGAATATGCATTTTGTTGGCATTCTATGCCAGAAATTGTGCTTGGCGGCGGGGCTCCAGACCCCCTTGCTGATAATGGCGGGGAGTCAACAATTTTTCCACTAACTACAAGAAGAACCTATTCTAGGGCACAATAAACGTGTTCCGAAAGAATGAAGGGTCAGAATGTAATAAAGATTATGAACACACACACACATACATATCTACAAATATTTTGTTTTCGCGAGGGGGGGGCGAGGGGGGAGAAAAAAAATTCCCCCCATAAACCCTCCCCGAAAAAAAATCCTGGCTACGCCCATGATATATATATATATATATATATATATATATATATATATATATATATATATATATATATATATATATATATATTGTTACGATTTTCTCCTACTCAGGCCTTCTGTAAACACTGCTAAACACAACACAACAAGAACTTGACAACAAGACTCCAAATAATCTGGTACTTTAATAATGGTCAAATTAAACAGCCAATACGACACAATTGGCAACACAATCAACTGCTACAACATTAGACCGTATATCACTGTACTAAACTAATAACTCTACTGTCTCTTCCTGGACTCGTACGTTTCACTGGAGGACTGCACCAGGACCGACTTCATGGCTGACTAACAGTCCCGGTCTCAATGCTCTCCGGTCCTGAACTGGCGCTTTCTTACACACTGTCTCTCTGGTCTGCGCAGGCTTATGATCAGATGACCATAACACGGGCGCTATTCACGAGCAAAGTTCATGCTAGTACTGTCCCTTGCCTTTCACTATAGCACGCCAAACTGTATTACTGGCCTGTGTCACATATGTCAGCTGATCGCACACAGTTAACCCTTTTGCGCCGCGAATAGGGTTATAACAATATATATATATCAAATATATAAAGCAAAAAGTAAGGCTTATGTATGTATGTATTGATCACCCGAAGGATGGGTCTGAAAAGTGTCATCCACACCCGTTCATACCATAGTGCGGACTGCAACTCAGACCATTCACTAGTGCTAAGCAAAATCAAACTACTTCTCAAGAAGGCTTATACTTCCACTCAACCCAGAACTAGGCGAATTAACGTCAACCATGTAGGTGAACCAGAGAAGTGTGCACTCTTTGGCGAGCTATTGAACAGTTCAATCCCCTCGTTAAGTGATGAAGAAGACATCTCTATCAGATGGGAGAAATTAAGAGATGTAATCTACAGTTCGGCAATCACCGCCTTTGGGCCTCAAAAACACAAAAATGTAGACTGGTTTGAGGCGAATCTAGCACAAATGGAACGTTGCATAGAGAAAAAGCGATCTGCACACCTCGCTCTCAAGACAAAGCCAAGTCCAAGATCTCTGGAGGCCTTCAAAAGTGCTAATAAAGAGGCGAAACAAATGGCTAGAAAATGTGCTAACAACTTTTGGATGGATACCTGCAACAGAATCCAAGACAGTCTCCACTCAGGAAATAGCAAAGCTCTATTTGATGGCATTAAAGCGGCCCTGGGTCCAACAGTGTCTAAGCCTGCCCCCCTTCTATCCAAATCAGGAGAAAAAATTACAGATCAAACCAAGCAGCTAGAACGTTGGACAGAACACTACCTCGAAGTCTATGCCACACAGAACACAGTAGACGATGTCGCCCTGGCTTCTCTACCAGATCTTCCAGTACTGGAATGCCTAGATGATCTTCCGAGCCTCAGTGACCTTAAAAAAGCAATTAACTGCATAAAAAATAGAAAATCTCCTGGGAGTGATGGTATCCCAGTGGAAGTAGTGAAAGTCAACGAATCACTCCTGCTCCCTGCACTCTGCAACAATTACAGGGGTATCTCTCTCCTCAGTATAGTGGGCAAGATCTTTGCTAGAGTGGCACTATCCAGGCTGCAAGTGATAGCTTCTAGAGTCTACCCAGAGTCTCAGTGTGGATTCAGGAGTGGTAGATCCACTGTAGACATGATATCTTCTCTACGACTACTGCAGGAGAAATTCAGAGAGAGAGACAAACCCCTTTACATCGTTTTTGTTGATCTGACTAAAGCTTTTGACATGGTCAGCAGAAGTGGCCTTTTCAAACTCCTGAGGAAAATTGGTTGCCCTTCCAAACTACTGCAGTTCATTGAGTGTTTTCACGAGGAAACTAAATGCACTGTCAAATTCAATGGAGCCCAATCAGCACCTTTTGAGGTTTGCAGTGGTGTCAAGCAGGGATGTGTGCTCGCACCTACTCTGTTTGGCATATTCTTCTCCTGTCTACTGCATTATGCGTACAACGACATAAACGAAGGTGTGTTTCTCCATACAAGATCCTCTGGAAAACTATTTAATGTTTCAAGGCTGCGGGCTAAAAACCAAGGTTAGGAAGCTACTCGTCAGGGAACTCCTGTATGCTGATGATGCAGCTATTGTGGCTGATTCTGATATTCAGCTACAGTGCCTGGTTGACAAATTATCTGCTGCTTGCCAGAAGTTCGGCTTAAACATCAGTCAAAGCAAGACTAAGATACTTGTTCAAAACACAAACACTGCACCTCAAGTAAGCATTAATGGCCAACCACTAAAAATTGTTGATCACTTTTGTTACCTTGGCTCCATCATATCCAACAACACTCTACTGGATAAAGACATAAACAACAGGATAGCCAAGGCAATGGCCACCATGTCACGGCTGCAGAAAAGAGTCTGGGACAACATATTGCTGACTAACAGTACTAAAGCCCTAGTCTACCGGACCTGTGTGTTGAGCACCTTGCTGTACGGAAGTGAAACATGGTCAACCTACTCATGGCAGGAAAAAAAGCTGAATGTTTTCCACCTCCGATGCCTAAGGCGGATCTTTAAAATAAGGTGGCAAGATAAGATAACCAATGAGGAAGTGCTACAAAGAGCAGGGTGCCAGGACATCCGCTCTGTTATCAGCAGCAGACGCCTTGGCTGGCTTGGCCACGTTCGTAGAATGCCAGAAGGTCGACTTCCACAGGACATCCTGTATGGCGATCTAATAGAAGGCAGGAGAGCCGCTGGTCGCCCACTTTTACGTTATACTGATGTATGCAAACGCGACATGAAGCTCTTCAAAATCGACACTGGCAACTGGGAAGAGGTGGCACTGGACAGATCCTCATGGAGAGAGAGCATAAGGGAAGGGTCAAAGATTGCAGATGCCATACACAACAGAAGCAGAAAGAAGGGTGAAAATGCAACGGCGCCTGGTGATTATATATGCCCAACCTGCGATCGCAGCTGTGTATCAAGGATTGGCCTCTTTAGTCACACAAGAAGTTGCAAAGGGAAAAGATCGTCTCTCGAGACGTAAAATGCCACAGAATTGATGAATGTATGTGTGTATTTATGTATGTATCAATGTATGTTCCGCATAGACATCAAAACCGTTTAACCAATCTTGATAAAACTTGACATAAGTGTTCCTTAAATTATGGCGGAGACCGTAATGTATGTTTCATGTCCCCCACCACTACCGGAGGGCCCTAAAAATTGACAAAAAGTACCTAATGGTATCTCTAAAGAACGAAACTTTTTTAACAAATGTGGTAAACCCGATTTCACATAACTTAATAGTTGATATAAATATGTCGACTGTGTTGATGTGTGTTTTATATAGGTTGCACCACTCGGTGTTTAGGAGTAACATCCTTTGTAACTGTTGTTGTCAACCAAGATGGCGTTAGATTAAACAGCTGATTTCATGTCTTATAAGTTATATCCACAGTCTTGTTTTTATTCGTTCATGATAATCTACAGACTGAACTGGATATGACCCGCGGCCTGCGGGCTTTAGTTAGGCTATGACTGATCTACGTGATTGAATTTAGATTGTCAAACTTTGAGAATGGTTCCTTCACATTTTTCTTTTTATTTTGCCCTCGCTACAACAGTATTCTTGCACAGAAAACGCATTGTTGGTATTTCAGTGTTGATTTCTATCAAGTGGAATTTGAAGGTGAGCGGATTTCTAACCCCCTGTTTCCATCTATGTCACTCCTTACATACCTCCTGCCACCCCCTTCTCCCTAGAACTTGCTGGGTATTTTCTCTCTGCCATTTTTGCCAGAGATCACGTGTTCAGTGTTTCAGGTGTAACTACACTATGTTGTCGACCTTTACTTTGTTTTACAAGTTTCAGGACTTTCAGAATTCAAGATTGTCCTAGATCTAACCTCCCGCAGGACAGGGGGGAGGAGTATGGCGGCGGGTTAGGTTCGAACATTTGACCACCGAGACAACAGTCCAGAGAGCTTACTACACGACCAGGCGGTCATCCGACCTTAACCATTCCTATAATACAGTCCGGAAAAGCACAAAGCATTCACAATACATTTCTAGCTTAATGTTACTTTTAATCTTGTCATGATGGTGTTGAAACAGTTATAAAAAGATACGCATCAATAAAATAACACTGGACACTTTTTTAGCTGAACCTATAATCATCTACACAACAAAGCAAAGCACAAGATAAAACACGAATCCATTAACTCCCCTGTGAAGGAAGGGGGGATAACTCGAAAGGGTGAGACTTACATATTTCTATGTCTTTGGGGGTAAATATAGAATTGCTAACACTTTATGAACAATTAACTGAATGGCGTCGTACGACACTCGAGAGAATCTAGGTCAATCTAGGTCTAGGGTTCTTAAGATAATGCGTAACGAACATCTCCACCTTCCCGCCCCTGGATGCTTATAAACCTATCTTAACCTTCAATTCTGATGCTAATTTCGACTTGAAATGCGAGGGTCTGAGGAAATGGGAACTAAAGAGGGCGCCCCTCACGACCATCGCTTTCTTACTTTGATCTGTCAGCTCTATAATTTGCCACGCCTGTTTTAGACATTGAAGGACGTGCGGGGGCTAAAATTAGATGCTATTCCCTTGCACTTCATGTCCTATCAGAACGAGGCTGTAAAGTTGTCGTCTGCACGCTGCCTTCTGGGAGTGGAGATTTTCATCAATAGCGGAAAATTATAGATACTCAATTGTCGTATCTGGTGTAGGGATACACGAAGTCTTGATAGGCTGTTGTGTATGTCAAAATGTATAGTCCTAATTAACACTTCATAGCATTGCAGAATCACAGAAAGTATTAGAGGTTAGTTTTATGACCAAAAAAAAAAACAAAAATCATATACTTATAAGCGTATTTAAAAACATACGTCAACTATTGGTCATATAGTAAGTCGAAAACGTAAACACCGGTTGGATGTTATACATTTATTAGTTCAATATTAGTTTTTTTTTGTATTAGACAAATACTACTATACCAATTGTTTCCACTTTTAGTGTTTTATTTTGACCTTTTTTTTGTGTGTGTGTTTTTGTTTAAAGCTATATACACCCCCACCCCCCATGCCTCTTTCAGCTAGATCGACGCTGAAGGTATAACATTCGTTACTTCAATGCACGCTACACGTGCACACACATACACACAAAAACATTTTCAGGAACACGCGGGCCTCCTCCGTCTGCGCTTTCGGCACTTTGGCGATGCCGTTTTCGGGCATAGCTTCCAGGTCAATCTCTTGCGTGGGAACCAGCCTCTGAAGACTTGGTTCGAGCAAGGGCTGCTGCTGCAGTCGTAATCCTTCTCATTGCTGTGGAATTTTTCTAGAAACATTCCCAGAAGCTTCTGAACGCCCTTCGCCATAAGGATATTGCCTAAAAATAGAACTATGACGACAAACGGGAATTCCTTGGAGGTTATATTTGGAAACAACTGGAATGCTTGCCTGGAAAAGAATAATATAAAAAAAGGCATGCAAAGAAAAAACGAAACAATAAATTGGAAAGAATGAAAACACACACATGGCCGCCCCCTTTCCTACAAGAATGTATGTTAACGTCACGCATCTTTCAATGGCTCTCATTATTCATGACAATATCAAAATTGGAATGCCCCAAAAACATTCAAAGGCCGCCCTGAGTAAACGATACAATCAGTCGGGTACCTAAATGTCGTTAAGGTCCAGCTATTCAGAGGTCAACAATGAAAGTGTATACATTTTTATTCAGAGTCGATTAAGCTTTCAGAAACACAGCGTTCAGCTGTTTCTAGTGTTGAGAAGAATGCATCACGACAATGATCATTGGATCAATCAAGTGATTGATTGACTGGGTCAGGGTACTTCATACAAACAGGTTATTGGTGTAGGACAAGTGCACCAGTGGCGAAATTGACATTTTTTTTCTCACGGTGTTACAGAAAGTGTTGTAGTTAGTCCTGGGTCGTAGACACCTACTACATATTCTTTGAGTCAATGTTGATTGACATCAGTTTGTTTTAGTAACACTTATGGTGAGTGGGTCACCAGTGGCGTAGCTAGGGTGGGGGAAGAGTGTGGAGAATTTGAAAGTCCCCCCGCCCGGGGCACCCCACTTGAGGGAGGCCTCCAATTTAGTGTTTTTTTACATTAAATATTGAACATTACGCAAAAAGTAGAAGCGTTCAAGGCGTTCAAACAATCACGTAGTGGTGCTGTAGTGTGGGGGTGAAGTGGAGTAAACTTGTCAGGGCCGGATTCTAGGGGGAGGGGCAAGGGGTCTTACACAAAAGAGATCAAATACATCCGAATTTTGATGGATCAAAACTTTTATGTTTTTTTTTTGTTCCGCATTTTTACGGCTGACAAAAAATGTCTTGATAGTTTGTTTCGCAATATGTCAATACAGGTCCGAGCTTATTGCAGAGGGACCATCTCAAATTGAAAAAATATACACTTTTTAAACTAAAATGTGCATATTAAATATTTTCTAAAAAGGAAAGTGACATTAAATTTACGGTAGTTTCGATTTCTTTCTTCAAAAAAAAAAGTGGATCTTTATTAAAGCTTTTGAAAAATTGTAGGAGCCTCCACAGAAATCCTGCCCCAGGGCCTCCACATACGTATTTCCGGCCCTTGGTGTACTGGAGTACAATAGAGGTGTATTGGAGAGGTGTATGTAGTATAGCGTAGTGTAGTAGTATAGTGGAGTAATGAATTGATCTAGTGGAATAGTAGTGGAGTTGTGGATTATAGCGGTGGAGTGAAAAAGTTTAGCGTAGGATTAGTAGTGGAGTAGTGGATTAAAGCGGTGGTGTGATGACCTGCAGTTCACGCTATTTTCTCACACATTAATGCGCTGTGTAATACACACGTGAGTTGATTTCTAAGAAATAATTTGAATATACAAGTATACTTTTATCAAATTTAGCTTGTTAACCTTTCTCTAATTAATTTTATATTATAAGATCAAGTTAGCTACAATTTTCTTTACTGTTATTTTTCAGTTTAATAAATATCATTTGTTTTTTGTTTTTGTTTTGCTAAGGGACACAAACCATCAAATCTAAAGAAAAGTCTTTTTTCTATTTATTACTTCCCTTGGAATTTTATAGACGTTTTAAAGTGTACATTCTCAAAAATGTTGAAATCTCAAATTTTCGTAAATAAGAGATGTGTGCTTATTTTTATAGCAATTAAACAGATAAATACTAGATCTAGATCTCTATGTGAGTGACATTCTAATCTTTCAATAACAGTAAACTATGTAGATTTTAATCTTCAATTTCACTTTTACATTTCAGATAACAATATTTTTTTTGTATTTAAAGTGGCGAACTTAGTCAAATAGAATTCAAGATGAATTATTTAATGTTGTTCTGCTGTTTAATTTCGGCCAAAAAAAAATCTTTTGCTTTCTTAAATGAAACTTATCTAAGTGGAAGTACTCCACATTTAACGCTAGATTTCCCAAATGATATAGAAGCTAGTTCCCTTTTTCGACATAAAAAAAAATTAATAATAATTGACTAGTTTGTTAATTATTTTTAGTCCTGTTGACTTAGGTACGATAAATACTTGTTTAATTGTCCAACTTGACCCTACAGTGAGTGTGGGAGAAATAACTTGTACAATTATCTAAGGGAAGAAAACCCTACATACTTAGTCATAACAGTGAAAACTGAAGGGTTTATTTCCCTTAATAGTATCAACCAATTATGAATTACTACTAATTAATTGACTACTTGGTTTTTTTTTTCATTGATTAATGTATTATCATGGCCAATGAATAATTGTGCATAGTTTCAACTTGATCCTAGATTATGTGTGGGAGAAATAACGTGTACAAACTTTTTACCAGACAGACAGACAGACAGACATAGTGAATTGTGATAAGCTTTGTAAAAAGTTTGTCTCGCATTACAATCAGTTTATTGTTTCCCCTTGTTGCAAAAAAAAGTTTTTGGTTACCAAAACTTCTGTTACATTCTTGTGTCAGAATTTCTTATGCTAACCCTGATTGTGAAAGCACTAATTCTAGGTCAATTGGTTAAGCCACTGACCAGTGCAGGACACACGGTAGCAATGAGGCAAACAGTAGGAAGAGCCGAATGACTTGTAGCACGTAGGCCAGCTTACGGAAGAAGCACGGTTCGAATATGTAGCAGCCAATCAGCGTGTAGCCATAGATAAACAAAGCTGAAATAACAACTGAGAATTAACAAGAAAAAAAAAGAAATTAATAAAAAAAAACAAAGCTTATATTAAGTATATCCATTAGTTTGGATCTGTCATGTAATTAAAATTCGTAATAAGCCCCAGACGATAATTTATTAAGGGGACTAATTCAACTTAGACCACTACTTCAATCTAGTACGATTTCTTTCCCTTGTTTGAGATACCAATTACCAATAGTTAGTTAACTAATTGGTTAATTTTCTTTATTGACTCTTGTGTTGTTAGGGAAAAGAAATGATTGCGCAAAAAATTAGCTTCATCCGAGAAAAAACGTGTAAAAACTTTTGGACAGACAGACAGACAGACAAAGTGAGTTGATATAACATTTGTAAAAATAAGTTAGTTCTAGTAAAGTGAACTATCATATATAACTTTGTGGTCATAGTTAGTTCTTGTATAGTGAACTATCATACATAAAGTTATGGTTATAGTTCTGGTAAGATGTACTTTCTCTAGAGCAGTGATGCCCAAAATACGGCCTGCGGGCCAGATCCGGCCCGCGAGGTGGTTTCAAATCCCCTTTCCTCCCAAACAGAAAAAAAAAGGTTGAAAAATATTGCTTCATCTAAGCTAGGGCCCTCACTTTTTCTCTGACAGACTGGTACCATGACATTGAACAAGTGTATGTTTTCGAAATGGGAAAGCCGAAGAAACTGCAAGTGGATTCTGATTTTAGAGCCTACCAAGAAAAGTGAACAGATCTTTACCTTTTTTTGTGGAACATGATAACAAGCCAACATATTTGTTTTGTAAAGAGTGGTTGTTTAAAAAACATATAAACAGCATTATAAAACAAATATGACGGCAATCACGACATTCTTGGTTGGAGCCGAGGTTGTTAAACTACGTCTAGAGAATGGAGGATTAATAGGAATATTTAACAACAAGTGATAAGAAATTGTGTCGGTGGTAAAGTTATCGACAATGTTGCTCACATTTAAAGTGAAGAAATGAAGACAGTTTCCTATATCTCATTATTAGTGTGAACACTAGTCTCTAATAAATTGTTTCAGGTCAATTTCATTTGTTTGGCTTTTTTTTTACATTTTCGGTCATGTGGCCTGTGACATATGAGTGTGGGAAATTAAAATGACCCGAAGGTTGAAATAGGCTGGTCACCAGTGGTCTAGATGGTTCCAGATTCATACCTTCCCCACTGCCACCCCCCACTGTCTCAACGTGGCGCTAGGGAGACGGTCCTAACACGAAACGATTAGGCCAATGAAGAAGCAAAAATGTACCCTCTATGGGGTGCTAAGAACCGAGTCCATTGCACTGGCGGGGATGGAAGAAAGCCCCAACGAACATGTCTCTATCCACACGCCGTTCCCAAATGGTGAACGGAAAGGAAAATGAATGTGCAGGACTTACAGATCACAAAAAAAAAACAAAAAAAACACAGATCACAAAAAAAAAAACACAGATCACAAAAAAAACAAAAAAACACAGATCACAAAAAAAAAAACGAAAAAAAAAAAACAGATCACAAAAAAACCAAAACAAAACAAAAAAAAAACAGATCACAAAAAAAAACAACAAAAGAAAAACACAGATCACAAAAAAACAGCAACACAGATCACAAAAAAACAACAACCCACTTTGCTTTTCAATGCAAGGATTGAACTCCAGTCCACAGTCATTATCAAGTTAATAGGAACTGAAATAGAGATCATCTTCGTCCACGAAACAAGCGTTTCAAAATAAACGAAAAAATACTTAAAAAGTACTTAGCACCCTAGTGGACCCACGACATAGCCTAAATTGTGCCGATGTGCCAAAAACTAATAAAAAAAACCTAGTGGACATAGGGGTGATCACTTTAGTCAAAATGTCTTAGACGACCGGACAAACACCTACCAACGAGGGTCAACATGTGAGCCATCTCTCCTGGAATGTCCGCCGTTTCCGTCACATTCTCCACCTTTGGGGGCGGGTGGCCGTGAGGAATGTAGGAGTGCTCCACGATGATGTTGCCTTTCGAGTCTTGAAGCTTCGGACCGTGGTTCTTGTGTGCATGTTCGGAATACTCCATGTCCAGCCGTTGTGTTAGACTGACTGACCTCACTCTGCGCAGTCGCCTTCTAGCAACGTAAAGTGGGTGGAGTCGGAGGAAGTTTGGAGTAAAAAAAAAAGCGAAGCCAGGTTCCCTAAAGTAAAATAATTGACAACTAACGAAAGAAAAAAAAAAAACATACATGATTTTAAAGTCTTATCTAAATAGGGGGGGGGGGGAGGCTGTGGCTGAGTGGTTAAGCGCTTGGCTTTCGAACCTGGTGTCCTGGGTTCAAATCTCGGCGAAGACTGGGATTTCGAACTTCGGAATTTTTAGAGCATTCTGAGTGCACCCAACTCTGAAAGGGCTAGTCCTCCCGTAGAGCCCTAGCGAGAAACTTTGCTGCTCGGCGTAGTGCCTCATAGTTCCCATACAGGTCAAGTGACCCCCCCCCCCCCTTCCTCGCAGGTCTCGAGCTTCGGACACTCTTGCAAGTTGTGCGCCACTGTTTCCACTGTTCGTTGTGCTGGCTACATGACACCATTCTCGTTAACCGTTGGCCAAAGAAACATGATGACCTTAACATGGTCTGAAAGCGTGATAAAATAAAGAGCTAAATAAGGATTGCTATGGGACTTGAAAGGGATTATTAGCTAGACTTGTTAGGGATCCTTTGCTTAGTTTACAGGCAGATAAGGTTTCTTTAATTATATGCTAGCTAGTTGTCGAGCATTAAACCAACATTTCCAATATAAGAATGACGCTTTCGTGAAGTCGTTAGAGCTAATGTTAGCTACTTCGGAAATATTATTAGACAAGATGAGATCTTTTAACAGTGGTTCACTGAAACGAAATAATGGTTAAAAGACTATTTTGCGTTGTTCAAAGTGTTTTCTAGTGTCACAAATGATCAGTAAACACAGTATACACATTACACGGAGTCTACATTAAACCAGTTGTCTATAAGAGACAACATCGCTATGCATTGTTTTCCATGACTCTGGTGTTCTTTCCGAATAGAAGATTATTACATCCTAGATTCCTAGCCCCATACCTCCGGGACGATGGAGGCCCAAACGTGGAACCATCCAGACGATGGCACGACCAGGCAGAGATCCACTATTTCTCCATGTCAGATAGCTGTGAGTTTCTACCAAGTTTCGTCTGAATGAAGTTCCTTTTTTTTTTCTTTTTATTATTTTATCAGGTGATTTTTGTATTTGTCAATTATTGTTCAGTGTGTTATATAGTATTGCTACTTTACTTTTTAGTCTTCTGTCATGAAAAGTCTCTAAATGTAGTGATTTTACTAATCTATCTCTGTTTCTCAAGTGAAATATGAGTATTCATTTGAAATGCTATCTAGATCTCACGGCTCTATCTAGATCTAGAATCCAGATCTAATCTAGACTCTAGATCTAGAACTAGAATCTAGATATGTAGTTGATGATCTAGAATCTACACAAATCTAGATCTAGAATCTAGATTCAACTTTTAAATAGATAAATTAATAAATCAAAGTTTAGGTTTACCTGCCTATATCTAGGCTATGCACAGATGAAAGAGTCGATGTTAAAGATCGAAAGAGCTAGCTAATTGATGTTAATCGCTGTCCATTTCAATCAGTTCAATTCAATACATACTTATAACTTAACCATCCCATTTCTTCTGAAGTGTCGCACTATTCTGGTTTTTCTATACAAACATTTAGCACTGGTTCTGACACAATCAAAGTAGGATAGTTCTGAAAATGATCTGAAAAGGGGGTGTGTAATAACATGGATCTGAACCTTACGTATGCATACTGTATATTTTAAAACTCTCAGTGAGAATTTTTTTTAAATTTCAAAAGTTCCTTTAGAATGGATGTTAAAGGACAGACGAATAAAAAGTAAAGTAGAAGTAATTCATAAAACAGTAGACCATATTTACGAATAGAAAAATAGAAGCTAAAAAGAAAAAATACTCAAAAAGACACATACCATTTGAAGTATATATTCCATACGCTAGGACAAAGTGCACAAGTGCTCCTTCTTTCCTAGGACGTAATCATCTTCTATTTTGAAGTAACGTCTGTATTATATAAGATAAGAAGATAAGAGCATGGAATGGGTTGCCTGAATCAGGAAAACCAACGACTTAGCAGATTTTAAGTCATTGAATAACACCCATGACTAGATTGACACATGAAATGCGTAAAACGTAATTATCTCCCTTTTTAAAATCACGTCTGTAATATATTATATAAGATATCGAAATATAACGGTAGCCAGTAAAATAATACCCTATTCTTTTAATTATTTTTTTTTTGCTACAATGGAATAGACATTTGACTTAGTTGTGCTAACAATGCAAAAAAACAACAACCAACCAACAACAAACTATTAAACATTTTTATTTCAATACATTTGCTTATGAATATTTCTGCTCCCTGTGCATCTCATTCACTACAAAACAAAATATCGCTTTTTTATTTAATGTTTACTTCCAATTATGAAACTCAATTCTCTGGCCTGTCAATGTCCTGAAGCGATAATGTGGGGGGGGGG
This sequence comes from Biomphalaria sudanica, assembly GCA_036873155.1. Lineage (NCBI taxonomy): Eukaryota > Metazoa > Mollusca > Gastropoda > Planorbidae > Biomphalaria > Biomphalaria sudanica. The sequence goes on along the minus strand of JAZGLO010006345.1, from coordinate 37,722 downwards.
GGGGGGAGAAAGTAAGTCCTGACTCTAGTCTCATACATTTTGATCACTTGTTCATCAAATCTAGTTTTTTTTTTCTTGTTTATTTATTTATTTTTTTTTTTGAATGTTCTTGTGTAATTGTAAAACAAAATGTCTAACAGAAAATTAATATGTCCAGATCTTGTATTTAAAATACAAAAACATTACAACTACTCAGACAAGACAGAAATGTAAGGCACCTACTTTATCTCATATGCTAGGACAAATTCCTATGCTTTTTTTTTTCCCTAGTGCCATTATAGCATGGAATGAGTTGCCTGAATCAGACAGGAAAACAAATGACTCAGTAGAATTTAAGTCTGTACTTAACATGCATGACTAGATTATTACTTATGAGATGTATGCGTGTTGGACGTAATTATCTTCTCTTTTGAAGTAACGTCTGTAATTTATAAGATAATTTATAAGATAAGATTGAAGTTACCGAACTTTTGAAATTCCTTTAAGTCAAAAGGTTTTTAAGCTATAATGACTAAGACACACTATACAATCTACTAAATACATTTGATATTATTTACTTCTAGATGGCATATACACTAGGTGCCAGTCTGGTGGTATTTATACACTAGCATGTGATGGTGCCAGTCTGATGGTATTTACACACTAGCCTAACCCTAACCCTAACCCTAACCCAGTCTGATGGTATTTATACAAAAGCATCTGATGGTTCCAGTATGATGGTATTTATACACTCGAATTCGATGGTGCCAGTCTGATGGTATTTATACACTGGCATTGGATGGTTCCAATCTGATTGTATTTATACACTAGCATATTATGGTGCCAGTCTGATGGTATTTATACCCTAGCATATGATGTTGTCAGTCAGATTGTATTTATACACTAGCATTTGATGGTGCCAGTCTGATGGTATTTATACACTAGCATTTGATGGTGCTAGTCTGATGGTATTTATATACTAGCATATGATGTTGTCTGTCAGATTGTATTTATACATTAGCATATGATGGTGCCAGACTGATGGTATTTATACACTAACATATGATGTTGTCTGTCAGATTGTATTTATACATTTGCATTTGATGGTGCCAGTCTGATGGTATTTATACACTAGCATATGATGTTGTCAGTCAGATTATATTTATACACTAGCATTTGATGGTGCCAGACTGTTGGTATTTATACACTGGCATTGGATGGTTCCAATCTGGTTGTATTTATACACTAGCATATTATGGTGCCAGTCTGATGGTATTTATACCCTAGCATATGATGTTGTCAGTCAGATTGTATTTATACACTAGCATTTGATGGTGCCAGTCTGATGGTATTTATACACTAGCATTTGATGGTGCTAGTCTGATGGTATTTATATACTAGCATATGATGTTGTCTGTCAGATTATATTTATACATTAGCATATGATGGTGCCAGACTGATGGTATTTATACACTAACATATGATGTTGTCTGTCAGATTGTATTTATACATTAGCATTTGATGGTGCCAGTCTGATGGTATTTATACACTAGCATATGATGTTGTCAGTCAGATTATATTTATACACTAGCATTTGATGGTGCCAGACTGTTGGTATTTATACACTAGCATATGATGGTGCCAGTCTGATGGTATTTATACACTAGCATTTGATGGTGCCAGTCTGATGGTATTTACACACTAGCCTAACCCTAACCCTAACCCTAACCCAGTCTGATGGTATTTATACAAAAGCATCTGATGGTTCCAGTATGATGGTATTTATACACTCGAATTCGATGGTGCCAGTCTGATGGTATTTATACACTGGCATTGGATGGTTCCAATCTGATTGTATTTATACACTAGCCTATTATGGTGCCAGTCTGATGGTATTTATACCCTAGCATATGATGTTGTCAGTCAGATTGTATTTATACACTAGCATTTGATGGTGCCAGTCTGATGGTATTTATACACTAGCATTTGATGGTGCTAGTCTGATGGTATTTATATACTAGCATATGATGTTGTCTGTCAGATTGTATTTATACATTAGCATATGATGGTGCCAGACTGATGGTATTTATACACTAACATATGATGTTGTCTGTCAGATTGTATTTATACATTTGCATTTGATGGTGCCAGTCTGATGGTATTTATACACTAGCATATGATGTTGTCAGTCAGATTATATTTATACACTAGCATTTGATGGTGCCAGACTGTTGGTATTTATACACTGGCATTGGATGGTTCCAATCTGGTTGTATTTATACACTAGCATATTATGGTGCCAGTCTGATGGTATTTATACCCTAGCATATGATGTTGTCAGTCAGATTGTATTTATACACTAGCATTTGATGGTGCCAGTCTGATGGTATTTATACACTAGCATTTGATGGTGCTAGTCTGATGGTATTTATATACTAGCATATGATGTTGTCTGTCAGATTATATTTATACATTAGCATATGATGGTGCCAGACTGATGGTATTTATACACTAACATATGATGTTGTCTGTCAGATTGTATTTATACATTAGCATTTGATGGTGCCAGTCTGATGGTATTTATACACTAGCATATGATGTTGTCAGTCAGATTATATTTATACACTAGCATTTGATGGTGCCAGACTGTTGGTATTTATACACTAGCATATGATGGTGCCAGTCTGATGGTATTTATACACTAGCATTTGATGGTGCCAGTCTGATGGTATTTACACACTAGCCTAACCCTAACCCTAACCCTAACCCAGTCTGATGGTATTTATACAAAAGCATCTGATGGTTCCAGTATGATGGTATTTATACACTCGAATTCGATGGTGCCAGTCTGATGGTATTTATACACTGGCATTGGATGGTTCCAATCTGATTGTATTTATACACTAGCATATTATGGTGCCAGTCTGATGGTATTTATACCCTAGCATATGATGTTGTCAGTCAGATTGTATTTATACACTAGCATTTGATGGTGCCAGTCTGATGGTATTTATACACTAGCATTTGATGGTGCTAGTCTGATGGTATTTATATACTAGCATATGATGTTGTCTGTCAGATTGTATTTATACATTAGCATATGATGGTGCCAGACTGATGGTATTTATACACTAACATATGATGTTGTCTGTCAGATTGTATTTATACATTTGCATTTGATGGTGCCAGTCTGATGGTATTTATACACTAGCATATGATGTTGTCAGTCAGATTATATTTATACACTAGCATTTGATGGTGCCAGACTGTTGGTATTTATACACTGGCATTGGATGGTTCCAATCTGGTTGTATTTATACACTAGCATATTATGGTGCCAGTCTGATGGTATTTATACCCTAGCATATGATGTTGTCAGTCAGATTGTATTTATACACTAGCATTTGATGGTGCCAGTCTGATGGTATTTATACACTAGCATTTGATGGTGCTAGTCTGATGGTATTTATATACTAGCATATGATGTTGTCTGTCAGATTATATTTATACATTAGCATATGATGGTGCCAGACTGATGGTATTTATACACTAACATATGATGTTGTCTGTCAGATTGTATTTATACATTAGCATTTGATGGTGCCAGTCTGATGGTATTTATACACTAGCATATGATGTTGTCAGTCAGATTATATTTATACACTAGCATTTGATGGTGCCAGACTGTTGGTATTTATACACTAGCATATGATGGTGCCAGTCTGATGGTATTTATACACTAGCATTTGATGGTGCCAGTCTGATGGTATTTACACACTAGCCTAACCCTAACCCTAACCCTAACCCAGTCTGATGGTATTTATACAAAAGCATCTGATGGTTCCAGTATGATGGTATTTATACACTCGAATTCGATGGTGCCAGTCTGATGGTATTTATACACTGGCATTGGATGGTTCCAATCTGATTGTATTTATACACTAGCATATTATGGTGCCAGTCTGATGGTATTTATACCCTAGCATATGATGTTGTCAGTCAGATTGTATTTATACACTAGCATTTGATGGTGCCAGTCTGATGGTATTTATACACTAGCATTTGATGGTGCTAGTCTGATGGTATTTATATACTAGCATATGATGTTGTCTGTCAGATTGTATTTATACATTAGCATATGATGGTGCCAGACTGATGGTATTTATACACTAACATATGATGTTGTCTGTCAGATTGTATTTATACATTTGCATTTGATGGTGCCAGTCTGATGGTATTTATACACTAGCATATGATGTTGTCAGTCAGATTATATTTATACACTAGCATTTGATGGTGCCAGACTGTTGGTATTTATACACTGGCATTGGATGGTTCCAATCTGGTTGTATTTATACACTAGCATATTATGGTGCCAGTCTGATGGTATTTATACCCTAGCATATGATGTTGTCAGTCAGATTGTATTTATACACTAGCATTTGATGGTGCCAGTCTGATGGTATTTATACACTAGCATTTGATGGTGCTAGTCTGATGGTATTTATATACTAGCATATGATGTTGTCTGTCAGATTATATTTATACATTAGCATATGATGGTGCCAGACTGATGGTATTTATACACTAACATATGATGTTGTCTGTCAGATTGTATTTATACATTAGCATTTGATGGTGCCAGTCTGATGGTATTTATACACTAGCATATGATGTTGTCAGTCAGATTATATTTATACACTAGCATTTGATGGTGCCAGACTGTTGGTATTTATACACTAGCATATGATGGTGCCAGTCTGATGGTATTTATACACTAGCATTTGATGGTGCCAGTCTGATGGTATTTACACACTAGCCTAACCCTAACCCTAACCCTAACCCAGTCTGATGGTATTTATACAAAAGCATCTGATGGTTCCAGTATGATGGTATTTATACACTCGAATTCGATGGTGCCAGTCTGATGGTATTTATACACTGGCATTGGATGGTTCCAATCTGATTGTATTTATACACTAGCATATTATGGTGCCAGTCTGATGGTATTTATACCCTAGCATATGATGTTGTCAGTCAGATTGTATTTATACACTAGCATTTGATGGTGCCAGTCTGATGGTATTTATACACTAGCATTTGATGGTGCTAGTCTGATGGTATTTATATACTAGCATATGATGTTGTCTGTCAGATTGTATTTATACATTAGCATATGATGGTGCCAGACTGATGGTATTTATACACTAACATATGATGTTGTCTGTCAGATTGTATTTATACATTTGCATTTGATGGTGCCAGTCTGATGGTATTTATACACTAGCATATGATGTTGTCAGTCAGATTATATTTATACACTAGCATTTGATGGTGCCAGACTGTTGGTATTTATACACTGGCATTGGATGGTTCCAATCTGGTTGTATTTATACACTAGCATATTATGGTGCCAGTCTGATGGTATTTATACCCTAGCATATGATGTTGTCAGTCAGATTGTATTTATACACTAGCATTTGATGGTGCCAGTCTGATGGTATTTATACACTAGCATTTGATGGTGCTAGTCTGATGGTATTTATATACTAGCATATGATGTTGTCTGTCAGATTGTATTTATACATTAGCATATGATGGTGCCAGTCTGATGGTATTTATACACTAGCATATGATGTTGTCAGTCAGATTATATTTATACACTAGCATTTGATGGTGCCAGACTGATGGTATTTATACACTAGCATATGATGGTGCCAGTCTGATGGTATTTATACACTAGCATATGATGTTGTCAGTCAGATTGTATTTATACACTAGCATTTGATGGTGCCAGTCTGTATTTATACACTAGCATTTGATGGTGCTAGTCTGATGGTATTTATACATTAGAATATGATGGTGCCAGTCTGATGGTATTTATACACTAGCATATGATGTTGTCAGTCAGATTATATTTATAAACTAGCATTTGATGGTGCCAGTCTGATGGTATTTATACACTAGCATATGATGTTGCCAGACTGATGGTATTTATACACTAGCATTTGATGGTTATCTACAGTGCCATAATATTGTAAAGATTTACTCTATGTACAGTTTTATATAACGGAGAGTTAAACGTAAGATCTATTCTTAAATTAGTAACAGTAGTAACAGAGGGTTATTGCTAATTCCAAGTTTCATTGCATAAACACACACACAAAAAAAACTTTGCCCTAAACGGTTTAAAGTGACATTAGTTGAGACATGACTAGACACTTGTGTCATGCCACCTAGACAGATATTTTCAATTTCGATTTTTCTGAGAGCGTGGTTGAGAGGCGAAGTACGCTTGAGCTAGGGTTGGCTTGGCTACATACGAAGGGGGCTCGAGGTTCGACACCCGACTCGAGCGGAGTTGTGTTTACTGAGCGCCTAAAGGCAGCACGAAAAACCTTCTCTCAGATACCCCCACCCAGGTCCACAAATGAGATTGGACCGTAGCGCTCTATGCATGAAAGTAGCGCTATATAAAAGTTATAGTCTGTTAGACACTTAGTATTTTTAGTTTAGTAAAGACGCACAATAATTGACGGATTTTGAACGCGACTAGTGACGCTAGTTGGGTTAGAGGCTACTTGGAGACAGAAAATCAGTTGGTGATAGGATTTCATAAGGGTTGGACGTATTTATCGACAGATACATCGACTGTGGCCCTTTGGCTGGATTAAATCTACTTCATGAATTGTTCAGAGGTTTGGACGTATCTCCTTCACTTGTTACCTTGCGTGTGTGTGTCTGACCACGTCTAAGTGGTTAGTCACAGTGAATACACCCGCACAAGAAAATCCAGACATCTCCAGAGTAATTCTGACGAAGTTAGACAGGCACCACTAACTACAAGGCAGATAGGCATTCATTACAAATAATATAATAATAATTTCGAAAACCCTAACCGGAACTGGCAGTAAGAGATACCTTTAAAACAGAGGTTCTCAACCTGTGGATCGCGACCCTTTTGGGGGTCGATTGAAGATTTGCCAGGGGTCGCCTAAGACCATCGAAAAAATGAATTGTTTTTGTCCATTCTTCTATTGCTGTGTGTGTGTATGCAGAGGGGGGGGGATTGGGACAGATTGGGGGGTTGTAAAAAGGGGTAGCCGAGCCTAAAAGGTTGAGAACCGCTGCTTTAAAACATATGGAAGGGTTCGATATGTAACGTAACAAGCTACATTACTTGACACTTGGATAGAAACAAAAACTGAAGCAAAATTATTGTTTCGTTGTTTATTTTCACTTCATTCTTTTAAATTTATTCATAAAAAAAGGTTTGGATTCCGTATAATACAGTCGATTTCCTGGTTAATCGGATCTCTTCTGGACACGATCATTTTGATCCTAATAACCGGCTGGTCTCAATTAAACGAACTTTTTATGTTGCACGATTTTCGGCACGCTAACATTCGGTCCAATTAAGCGACAGATGCAATAAGGCGGTGATCCTTTTAACCGAATATGACTGCATATAAATAAACACAAAAAAGTATTTCTTGATTGAGTAAAAGTTGATATTAAGTAATTGAAAAGTAATCTGTTTTCCTAAGTAACATAACATAAAAAAGACATTAGATTTGGTCACATATATAACACATACACACATATTAATTGATAAAAAATTGTCTCTTCAATTTACTAACAAAGAAATAATAATAGGCCTTATCGTATGTAATCCAAGTTTAAGGCCATTTCTTCCTGGAGTCTTCAGCCCCTAGATTTAACCATTTTGACAGAAAGCAGGAATGATATCTGGGTGCTTTGCACGTCTGCCGCTTGACGTTACAGCTACAGCTAGTGTTGTAATTGTTGTAGCGGTCTATCAACCATCTGGCCAGCTTCTGAAAACCAACGGCGAGAAGTACGTTGCCGACCAACAGGCCGATGACAGCGAACGGGAAAACCCGATCCTGCATGTTCGGGACGATTTGATAAGCCTGCCTGGAAGTAGGGGAAGTAATAGTAACGTATATATATATATATTGTAAATATGCAGTGATGCCCAAAGTATGCAACCCTCAGGTCCGGATTTAGACTTGATAAAGCCCTAAGGTATTTGAGATATGGGGAGCCTAGTAATTAACATAAGGTAGTTTATTACTTCAATTTTTCTTCGAAACAATACGAGGAGTCGCCTGGGGGAGGGGGGCCTGATAGGATGAGAGTTCTTTTAACTGTTGATGATTTCTATTTTTTTTTTTTAAATAATACAAGTGTTGGTTGTAGCAGTTTCAATAAATTTAGTATACAGATATTTTTACAATACAATTTCAACTCCATTCTCTGTAAAACTCCAACTTCCACAAGCTTTCTACTATTGGTTCTACAACCTCTCCAAATTCTAACTCACTCACTCTACAAGCTCCGAGTTCTGGCTTTCTCTACATGCTCTAAGTTCTAACTTTCTCTCTCTCTCTGTCTCTCTCTCTCTCTCTCTCTCTCTCTCTCTATCTATCTATCTATCTATCTATCTATCTATCTATCTATCTATCTATCTATCTATCTATCAATCTATCTATCTATCTATCTATCTATCTATCTATCTATCTATCTATCTATCTATCTTTCTATCTTTCTAATCTATCTATCTATCTTTCTAATCTATCTATCTATCTATCTTTGTAATCTATCTATCTATCTATCTATCTATCTATCTATCTATCTATCTATCTATATATCTATCTATCTATCTATCTATTTATTTATTTATCTATCTATCTTATCTCTCCATCTATTTATCTCTCCATCTATCTATTTATCTATCTATCTTATCTCTCTATCTATTTATCTGTCTATTTATTTATCTATCTATTTATCTATCTATCTATCTATTTATCTATCTATCTATCTATCTATCTATCTATCTATCTATCTATCTATCTATCAACCTATCTATCTATCTATCTATCTATCTATCTTTCTATCTTTCTAATCTATCTATCTATCTTTCTAATCTATCTATCTATCTATCTTTGTAATCTATCTATCTATCTATCTATCTATCTATCTATCTATTTATCTATTTATCTATCTATCTTATCTCTCCATCTATTTATCTATCCATCTATCTATTTATCTATCTATTTATCTATCTATCTTATCTCTCTATCTATTTATCTGTCTATTTATTTATCTGTCTATTTATTTATCTATCTATTTATCTATCTATCTATTTATCTATCTATCTATTTATCTATCTATCTATTTATCTATCTATCTATTTATCTATCTATCTATTTATCTATTTATCTATCTATCTATTTATCTATCTACCTATCTATCTATCTATTTATCTATCTATCTAACTATCTATCTATCTAACTATCTATCTATCTATTTATCTATCTATCTAACTATCTATCTATCTATTTATCTATCTATCTATTTATCTATCTATCTATTTATCTATCTATCTATTTATCTATCTATCTATTTATCTATCTATCTATTTATCTATCTATCTATTTATCCATCTATCTATTTATCCATCTATCTATTTATCCATCTATCTATTTATCCATCTATCTATTTATCCATCTATCTATTTATCCATCTATCTATTTATCCATCTATCTATTTATCTATCTATCTATTTATCTATCTATCTGTTTATCTATCTATCTGTTTATCTATCTATCTGTTTATCTATCTATCTGTTTATCTATCTATCTATTTATCTATCTATCTATTTATCTATCTATCTATTTATCTATCTATCTATTTATCTATCTATCTATTTATCTATCTATCTATCTATCTATTTATCTATCTATCTATTTATCTATCTATCTATTTATCTATCTGTCTATTTATCTATCTATCTATTTATCTATCTGTCTATTTATCTATCTGTCTAGTTATCTATCTGTCTATTTATCTATCTGTCTATTTATCTATCTGTCTATTTATCTATCTGTCTATTTATCTATCTGTCTATTTATCTATCTATCTATCTATTTATCTATCTATCTATTTATCTATCTATCTATTTATCTATCTATCTATTTATCTATCTATCTATTTATCTATCTATCTATTTATCTATCTGTCTATTTATCTATCTGTCTATTTATCTATCTGTCTATTTATCTATCTGTCTATTTATCTATCTATCTATTTATCTATCTATCTATTTATCTATTTATCTATTTATCTATCTATCTATTTATCTATCTATCTATTTATCTATCTATCTATTTATCTATCTATCTATTTATCTATCTGTCTATTTATCTATCTGTCTATTTATCTATCTGTCTATTTATCTATCTATCTATTTATTTATCTATCTATTTATCTATCTATCTGTTTATCTATCTATCTATTTATCTATCTATCTATTTATCTATCTATCTATTTATCTATCTATCTATTTATCTATCTATCTATTTATCTATCTATCTATCTATCTATTTATCTATCTATCTATTTATCTATCTATCTATTTATCTATCTATCTATTTATCTATCTATCTATTTATCTATCTATTTATCTATCTATTTATCTATCTATCTATCTATTTATCTATCTATCTATTTATCTATCTATCTATTTATCTATCTATCTATTTATCTATCTATCTATCTATTTATCTATCTATCTATTTATCTATCTATCTATTTATCTATCTATCTATTTATCTATCTATCTATCTATTTATCTATCTATCTGTTTATCTATCTATCTATTTATCTATCTATCTATTTATCTATCTATCTATTTATCTATCTATCTATTTATCTATCTATCTATTTATCTATCTATCTATTTATCTATCTATCTATCTATCTATTTATCTATCTATCTATTTATCTATCTATCTATTTATCTATCTATCTATTTATCTATCTATCTATTTATCTATCTATCTATTTATCTATCTATCTATTTATCTATCTATCTATTTATCTATCTATTTATCTAATCTATCTATCTATCTATCTATCTATCTATCTATCTATCTATCTATCTGATCTTAATTTACATAATTAATTAATTACCTCTAATTAATTAACTAATTGTTTAGTTTTTCATTGATTCATGTTTTTTCATCAACAATAAACAATTGTGCAAAGCTTCAACTTCGACCAAGAAAAGGGAGTGGAATAAGTAACGGGAACAAGATTTGTACCAGACAGACAGACAGACGGACAGACAGACAGAGAGAGTGAGTTGGTGTAAGCATGGCACTATACAAAAAAGGAATGTGCTAAAGGTAATTTGACATTTAAACAAACAACCGAAAAACTGTGGTTCTGTCGCTAACAATGGCAAGTTTTAAAAGCTATCCATATGCTACGATAAGACAAGATCAGATTTTTAATTGTGGGAAGGCTTAATGTTCCTTTAGAATGGAAAAGACTATTACATCCTAGCCCAAACCTCTCAAAGGACTGTGGGGAATAGCGGGGCGGGCAAAGTTCGAACCATGGACAATCGTATAACTACGAGGCAGCCATTTATACATTATAAAAATGTTATTATAAAAAGGGGGGGGGGATAGGATTTTTTTGTGTGATAAAAAAAAAAAGCTTTATAATGACTAAAGCACAACAGATCTAATTGTAATGTAATTTTCCACAGGAATGCATCCATTCTAGAAATACCCTCCTATCCAAACCATAATTATTTCGCCTTTCTTCGAATCACTGTCAAGACTCTAAAAAAACGCGGTTCTAATTAAACAAGCAGACCCCGAGCTGTAAGACTGACCAGTGAATAACGCAGGGCAGAAGCGTCGCCAGAGTTAGGGAGAGGCGGATCGTCTGCAGGATGTACGCAAGTTGGCGGATGAAGCCCGGGCTGAAGATGTAGCAGCCAATCAGCGTGTAGCCATACAGCAGAAGAGCTGAAAGAGATATGTCACGTGATTAGGCAAAGGCATTGTGAGGTGGGAGGAGTGGGGGGTAAAGACTTGTAAATGGTCACCCCTCTTCTATCCCTCCAGCATGAGGGAACTCATTGTCCTCAGCTCATCAACCAGTTAAGGAGGGAGATGACGTCACTAAATCCAGTATATGTATATGGCCTCCTTCATTCGCGAAGCGACTATGGATCATCTCATGGAAATGAGATGAATGCTTGGGCATTAGCTGTGGTCGGAACGATTTCGCCTACACATCAGTACTCCCCACTCCACGCAGCTGATGTATCCAAAGTAACATCAGTGCCGATACAGTTTGGGGTCAGCGGCGTCGCAGGTTCTGCCAGAGTGTAGCACTGGGTGCTGCAAACTGCTTTAGGGTCGTCAGCTCCTGATTTTTCCTCATGATTGGGTATAGCTGCAAGGCAACAGAGGTTTGAATTCAGAGTTTTAATTCTCCTAGGTGGGTATCCAGCCGTGGCTAACGAGCCCCTTTTGCCCGAAGCTTGCTGGTTTAGACGCCAGTTACTCGCCTTTGCCTCTTCTCCTGTTAGTGAGAACATTTCTGCCGGACTCAATATCTGAGCCACACGTGAAGGCCAGGAGTTGGACTGGTTGTCAGAGGCTATTTGAGACGCATGCCATTGGTAATCATTTTACAGGTAGTTTACCACTTCCGGAAATGACAACCTTGCGGAATCCTGTAAGATATTGCATGCAAGCTATATTACCTACAAGATAGGATACTGCCTACAAGCTAGGACATTGCTCACAAGCTAGGATATTGTCTACAAGCTTGGATATTGCTAACAAGCTAGGAAACTGCCTGCAAGATAGGATATTGCGTACACGCTAGGGTTTACCTTTAAGCTAGGATATTGCATACTAGCTAGGATGCTGCCTACAAGCTAAGATATTGCATACTAGCTTGGATATTAACTACTAGCTGTGATATTGCTTACAAGCTAGAATATTGTCTATAAGCCTGACTAGTAGCAAGGATATTGCTTACAAGATATGTTGTTATCATAAAGCTAGAATATAGTTTAAAAGTTAGGTTATTTTCTAAAAACTAATCTATTGGATACAAACTAGTCTATTGCATACACACTAGGCTATAGTCTACAAGCTAGGATATTGTCTAAAAGCTAGGATTTTGCCTGCTAGCTAGGATGTTGAGTATAAGCTAGGACTTAGGCTATTGCCTACAAACTAGGCTAGTGCCTACATCCTAACTCCAAAAGAATAATACACAAAGGCTAAGAAGTGAGGTAGATCTTCTTTACCTAACATGGGAGGGCGTGTATTAACCTAACTACAAACATACCACACAGGGCAAACAAATGGGCTAACTCTCCTATCAAGTCGCTCTGGTTAGTCTCCAAGTCAAAGTCCAAGTGGTCCATGTGGCCGTCGTGCGGCACGTGCAAGTAAAGCTTGTCGTCAGTGTGGAGGTGGGAGTTGTAGTCATGGGGCTCCTTAACGTCGTACTCCTGGAACTTGATCTCGTCTGGTTCATCCTCTTCTTCATCAATGTCAATGTCATCTATCTGCGGGCTTCTTGGGCTTTGGGTCAGAACTAGACGCGAGTCAAAAGAAAAGACAACTCTTTAGACAGGGGATGTTACTCGATTCCGTCTAAATCCTTAAAAGATACTCATCGATGGATAAGCGTAAAAATGTCTAGATTCAGTGCCGGCTTTTAGTTAGTGGAGGCCTCAACCCTCATCAAGCTTCAATAGGAACGCCTTTCATAAGTATTATAATATTCATAAGTCTAGAAGAATATCATATGTGTGACAGAAGAAATAGAGTTCTAGCAAATTTGATCTCATTACTTGGTTTTCGTTATACAGTTAATAGGCAGGTTCCACGTAAAGGCTAGAGCGGTTTGAAAAAGTATAAGTTATACTTGCAGGCTCGGAGTCCACCAAACTCTAATAGGTGTCGGGCAATAAATGGGGGGAAAAGGTCATTGGTCGTGCTAGTCAAAGGACACCCGCGTTAACCGTCGCAAATCAATGAGCTTTAATTCATATGCCCAATAGATGGCAAGGTCTGAAAAGGGAAACTGTACATACAACATGTATTTCTGTTCCTCAAAGAGAAGGTTACATTTTTACAAAGCTTATATTAACTCACTCCGTCCGTCTGTCTGTCTGTACACGTTATTTCTCCCACACTCAATCAAGCTGAAATTTGGCAAAATTATTTCTTCTACTTGAAAACACATGAATAAATTTTAAAAGAATTAGTTAATTAACTATTGGTAATAAATTATATTGTTTGCTATCTCGGACAAGGAAAGAAATTGTACTTGACGGAAGTGGTGGTATAAGCTGAATTAGTCCCCTTTAAAGGTAGTCAACTAAGGCTTAGTGAACACAAACATGAAATAGAAACACTAGATACCTATACAATATTCCATGTTCATAAACTCTTCGCTAGCTGAGTGGTTACCGTGTCGGCTTGAGAAGCCTGAGAAGGTTTTAGTCCACGAGTTCGAATTCAGGACGCTCATTTTTCGTTCTTATTACATTTATAAAAAAAAAGCGATCACCCAGATACCCCGTTCTTTCTCCCGCACCACTTTTTATCTGGTCCAGACAAGTGATAGGATCATAGCGTTTTGAGAAAGCTACAAGCAGGCAATAGCGCTAAACAAAAACAAATTGGTTAAAATATTTCTAATCGCACAGATTTATTATTGCTAGTCTAAATCTATTACAAACTAAATTACATGACTGATTCAAGCTGATACACTTAATATAAGCTTTGTTTAAAATAATATTTATTTTGTAATTTTGCTTGTTAAAAAGTATTGTCAATGTTTGATTAAAGCCAACGTTTATTTTATCAAATCTTGTTAACTTTTTCTACTTTTTGGTTTAGATAACCAAACTGTACAACAAACATTCAAACACAGTATTCAAACATTTAATAATATAGTTTTGAATGTGTTGTTATAGTTTAGTGCTGCTTAGGTATCCAGCATGCCACGTAGCTCCGCGGGCTGCGTGTCTGATATGCCTGCCCTAATCAAGGCCTAGCTCTTGGTCAAGATTCTAGATAGCGTGTTAATAAAAGAGTTAGAATTAAAGTTTATTAGAATAGTAGATAGAATGATCTTATTCAAACTGTAAGTCTAAGAACTAAAGTTAAATTTAAGATACAATTTCTAGATCTAAATGTTTTAAATTGACGAATAATCTAGCTTCTAGGTATTCATCTTGTAATTAGCTGGATTGACTTAGATTTTTGATCTATGTCTAGTTATTCGTTTGACTTGAATTGTAGACCTAGATGTATAGATCTAGATTCTAGAATTTAGACTAGAATAGATCTTCAGAACTTCTATCTATATTTAGATTTAGATCCTAATTTAGATAGTGCTAGAATTGACTTCGATATAGATCTAGACTGTACCTCTTATTTTGGACATGATCAAGTCAAGTGAAGATTTTAATTGCTTCTAGATGGTTTGAAATTTCTTCCGAAAATTACCGCGTGAACTTGAGGCAGACAAACTCCATGTATTCTACTGTCATCATTAACTTCAAGTGTTCTTTGATGGTAACCTAATGGAGGGGTTCCTACTATTCGCTTGTTTCAAAAACTGTGCGCCTGTTCAACACTTCTCGTAGACACTGCATTTACTTCAAGATGTGAAACTCAATCAAATGTTAAGAAAATTGACACTTGCGCACCATCTCGTGGATCATCCCAGACACCCTTTGAGTAGCACTTATGGTAGCACTGTACCTCGTCAATCAAAAATACGGGACGGAAATCTGTAAAATTAGTTTATTTCAAGTCCAAAGATTAATTATAAATCACTGTCTTCGAGTCCGGAGATCAAGTATAAAGCATTGTCTTCGAGTCCGGAGATCAAGTATAAAGCATTGTCTTCGAGTCCAGAGATCAAGTATAAAGTATTGTCTTCGAGTTCGGAGATCAAATATAAAGCATTGTCTTCGGGGCCAAAGATTAAGGATGCGTGTAGTATTTCACGTGACTATACACACACAGTCTTAAGTTTAAATTTTAGTAAAAACTCAGCTTCAGACCCTGGTTGACAAACTGTCTGCTGCTTGCCAGACGTACAGGCTTCAATATTAGTCAAAGCCAGATTGGGAGAACAAACTCACAATTAGACATTGCACTTTATCCAGAAGAAATGAAGAAACTAATAGTAAATAAAACAAATGAGAAATGGACAAGCTCTCATCCGAATCACAAGAAAGATGATCCTATTATAAGCTATCCCGACCAGATCAACGTCTAACCTTTCGACTCAGGACCGGACACAACAGAATGAGACAGCATACGTACCGGAAGCTCAAAATTGGAACCAGTGAAATCTGCCCATGACTACATAACAATGAGAAAGAGGAAGAAGAAGAAGTCAAAGCAATATTAAAATACTAGTTCAGAACACAACTACTGCTCCTCACGTAACCATTAAAGGCCAACCATTGGAAACTGACCAGTATTGGCTATCTTGGTTCCATGACATCCAGCGATGCTGTACTGGATAAAGACATTACCAATAGGATAGCCAAATCAACCATGTCACTGTTGCAGAAAAGAGTGTGGGACAATATTAACAATAGCAAAGCCTTATTCTGCCAGACCTGTGTGATGAGCACTTTGCACAATACAAAGTGAAACATGGTCAAACTGCTCATGACTTGAAAAAAAAGCTAAAAATCTTCCACAAGATATTCTGTATGTTGATCTAACAGAAGGCAGGAGAGCCGCTGGTCGCCCACTTTTACGGTACACGGATGTATGCAAATGTGACATGAAGCTCTTCAATATCGACACTAGCAGCTGGGAAAAAGTGGCACTGGATACATTCACATGGAGAGCGAGCATAAAGGAAGGGTCCCAGATTACAGATGTCATACATCACAGTAATAGAAAGAAGGGTTAAAACGCAACAGCGCCTGGTGATTACATAAGCCCAACCTGTGACCGCAGATGTGTATCAAGGATTGGCCTCTTTAGTCACACAAGAATTTGTAAAGGGAGGAAATTAAAACGCTATACATAAAATACCACAGACAGATTAACCAATGCTTTCTAAAAGATGAAATAATTACATTATAATAGCAAATTCGCCGATTCCGAAATTTAAGATGAGTGCAGTGTGTCACGTGACTACGCAAACCCAGTCGCCACCTGCAGATGCAGACACAGCCGTTGTCCGCTGGGGGGTCTATTTAGTTTTCTGTTCGTCTGCGCATGTTTTAAAGAGTTATGCTTCCTAGAACTGATTCGTGTTAAAGGGAAACTCCGATGGTTTTTCAAATTTGAGTTATTGACATATTTAAATTCTGCGTAAAAAGTTGTAATAGTAAAAATTTTACCATTTTTTATTTAAATGCTTAGAAACATTTATATTTAATAAATTAGTCAGTAAATTCTTGACATCTCGAAACAAAAAGGGGTTCTATGAGATTTTGTTTTAAGCTAGTTCATACGTTACTTCCCTCAAAATACTGAGAGAGAAACTAGATTTGACCAATCGTATCGCTTCATTCTTACAGTAGCTGCTTGGCTGTTAGGTCCAGATCATGATACAGTTATATATATATATATATATATATATATATATATATATATATATATATATATATATATATATATATATATATATATATACTTGTATAGATAGATCTAAAAGCATTAGGATAATAAACTCGATAAAAAGAGTAACATTTTCATCTAAGCCCTTCTTGGTCCCAAGAAGTAAATAGATCGAGTACCTGACTGATTTCAACAAACTGGTCAGTGTAAGGCTATCTTCTTATCTTCTTATCTTATATAATACAGACGTTACTTCAAAAAAGAAGATGATTACGTCCTATGCGTCATGCATTAAGTCATGCATATTAACCAATGACTTAAATTCTGCCAAGTCACTGGTTTTCCTGGCTAGCTCAGGCAACCCATTCCATGCTCTAGTAGCACTAGGGAAGAAGGAGTATTTGTACAAATTTGTCCTAGCATATGGGACGAGGAATGTGCCTTTATCTTTGTGTCTTTCAGAGTATTTTATTAAATTTTGTTTTTGTATTTGAAGATTATGGTTCAGTGTTTTATGTATAATTGCTAATTTACTTTTGAGTCTTCTGTCCTGAAGGCTTTCTAAATTTAGGCTAGTCTAGACCATGTGTAGTCGGTCATGACAAGAAAACCAAGCGATAGTGTTTGTTGTGTGTTGAGTGGTCAGGCGAGAAAATACACACTGCCGTGATTAGTCAAGCATGTAAATCTCCTTTAACACGCATTTTTGTTCTTTGCTTACAAGATCCTAGATCTAACTGCATAGACCAAGATATATTTATTTTACGAGAATGTAAACTTTGCTGTAAGGTCTCCCGTTATACAGAAGTCAATATATTAAATTAGTAGGCTAGTGTGACGTCACATAGAAACCCGGTGAAAGTCTGACTGTTTTGGATGCGCAGGAAAATTACGTCGGAAAAACATCAAATACTTAGTTATTATTGCAAAGAGAAAAAAATAAGAATCATATATTCATTATCTGTACATCAAAACACATATTATATCAAAAATGGTCAAAACCATCGGAGTTTCCCTTTAAGTGTTGGGAGTACAGTCCAGACCACTCGTTAAAGAAGAGCTCAACACTGACCTGCAACGTCACAACCTGTGGGCAGTTTAGACTAATAGCTAGTTGCCACGCCACAGGTCTGTGACGTTGCAGGTCAGTGCTCAGCCCTTCTATTACGGTAGGTCTGGGTACACTTATCGGCTTAGATCAAGATGGACAAGTTGACATGGTGACGACATTAAATGTCAGATATCCCATGCACAAGTAGCTTGAGGCAACTGCAAAGCCATATCTGTCGGCGTCGATCGGCACATCCGTCTACATCGTAATGTAAGCTGACCACCTTTAATACACACACATACACGCACACACGCTCACACACACCACCCTGGGCCTGACCGGTGACAACAACCGCAATTAAGTTCGTCAACGTCTCCTTAAAGCTGGCTATTTTTAGCCTCCTGTCCTCCCCCTGCACATGTTGACTAGAGATAATACAAAAATCGATGACTCCAAGTTGGGTAGAAAGACTGGTCGTAAAATTATCTACTACTTAGCCCTATCACATCTAACACTTAAAGTAAGAATATATTGGGATACAGAGTAACTGGTGAAGTGACTGCCTGGACCCAGCGTGATAAAGTCTGACGACAAGGAGGGTTCAGGGTTCGAACCGCTGTCGTTCCCTGCCGTCCTGAATAAGGTTTGGGCGAGAACGTGATCATCTAGAACGTGATTATCTAGAACGAGATTATCTAGAACGTGATTATCTAGAACGTGATTATCTAGAACGTGATTATCTAGAACGTGATTATCTAGAGCGTGATTATCTAGAACGTGATTATCTAAAACGTGATTATCTAGAACGTGACTGTCTAGAACGTGATTATCTAGAACGAGATTATCTAGAACGTGATTATCTAGAATGTGATTATCTTCATTTCTGATGGAATTCCCGAAAATTATATTACAAAATAATATCTTGGCCTAAATGTTCCTTGGGTACTACCTAGAACCGTGACGTATTTATAGTAGCCCTAAAACAAACTTAAAACCCTATAAAAAAGTTGCCCAACTCTATGAAAGTAGTACTTACTATTTCATGGATCTAGGCCATGTTTACATGATCTAGAAATGAATCTAATTTTTAAAACTACACTTTGCACACATAGTTTTTACTTTGACACAGTAAAATGTAAATATAGTCTATTGATCTCATTATTTAATAAAAATTAACCTTAAAATTTGTGTTTCAAAAGCATTTTGCACATAAACTCGTTCCTTTTATCTGCAAATTTAGAATCCCTGACGTACATTCTTTCGCAAGACAAGACCCGAAATGTTGCACATCTCTCTGTTCCTATTCTCTTGGCACAGATAGTTTTATACTTTAACAGGTGAACATATTCATTAAATAATAAGGCTTGTCTTCGAGCTCATTTTTTAGCTAACCAAAAAAGAATGCTTTAGGCATTACTCTCGTCCCCCAAACGTGATACGTGCCCTGCCCAGCGTAACTGTAGGGCCATATACATTATATAAAATAATAATACAGCTTTTTGTCTTTGAGTCCGAAAATAAATAAGGGATGCAGTATTTCCCACAGCTACGCAGCCGCAGCTGTGACTTATACATATGCAAATGCCAATCGCAAGAAGGTCAGTGTAGTCATGTGGAATACTGCTTTCACCTTCACAAACATCTTTACCATCAATAATTCTTTAGTCTCTCGGACCGTTGGGGCACTTCTTCTTCTTCTTCTTCTTCTTCTTCTCCTTCTTCTAGCCAGCTTTATTGCTGCTGAGCTGTCAGCTCTTTTGCAGACTGTGCCAAGGAAAAATGGTGTGCTGTTTTCTTCAGTTGTTCAGCACTGCCGTTCTGGGTGTTGGTTATACCGTTGGGGCACCACATATGATCGATCGACCGTCTTTCTTAACTCTGTTTTTTTGCCTTGTCCCTGGTACTGTTCCCCGTAGAAAGGTCTTGGCTTCGTGATATGGTCAAACAGGCTAAGTTTGGTGTCATAATAGGGCCCAATATTCATTTTGCATTACTCTTCGGAATTTAGGACAACAATAAATATGAAATGAATAAATATATAATAGCCATTGTGCAAAAGAAAATCCGCTGCCGAGGACAAACGCAGACGGCGAAAAGAAAAATCCAAATCGACCACCTGCGGACAATGGTTATGATTGCCCTGGATGTGGCAAAATGTGTAGTTCACACCTGGGGCTGCGCAGCCAAGGGAAATAATGCACTCCTCACAAATCTTCGGACTCGAAGACACGCCTTATTATTATTATTGTGCAATACATGTGTAATAAGAATATATCTGCTTTAAAACTCGAGAACCCCACAGTACACGTTTTGAGTTTTATATTTTTGATTTATTCAATAAGATAATAATTGAATTGATAGATCGATAGATTGATAATGGGTTGCATTTTGAAAAATATTAATTTTAAGATCTTGCTAGATCAAGTTGAAACGACTACAACACTGAACCATAATCTTTAAATACAAAATCTAATATAATACTCTGAAAGACACAAAGATAAAGGCACATTCCTCATTCCATATGCTAGGACAAATGTGTACAAATGCTCCTTCTTCCCTAGCGCTATAAGAGCATGGAATTGGTTGCCTGAGCTAGCCAAATTTAGGTCATTGGTTAACATGCAAGACTGAATGCATGACGCGTAGGACGTAATTATCTTTTTTGGAGTAACGTCTGTATTATATAAGAGAAGAGAAGAGAAAAACATAAATTATATGTATATAAAAAAAAAAAGACTTGTATTTTGATTGAACTTTATCTTGGATTTAGAAAAATGGGACATATTATTTTTTTACCATGCCTCATCTCTCTCTCCCCCCCCCCCTCACCTCCTCTTATTTTACCTAAAGAAAAAATCAAGATCTATTACACTTTAAAATATTCCAATATTCTTTTAGATGTAGCCCTAGAGCAAGGATGCGCAAGTATTTCCACAACATGATTTATTTTTTTTTAAACTCTTCAATAAATACGGAAATACCTGAAGACCCTAGAATCTTGTTCCCTTTATTTATTTCACTTCGAAAATTCGAAGGCGCCCTAAAGATCCTAATAGTAGAAATCCTAGTCTTCAGCAGGATTCGAACCCAGGATTTCCGGTTCAGAAGCCAAGCGATTTATAACTCAGCCACCGGGTCTACTTCATCTTTATGTAATGAACTTTTAGAACTATTTGTGTAGTAAAGAGAAGAAAACAGCCTTAGAAATATTTCACCAACAAAAAAAAACAATACAAGTTTTTGAAAAAAAGTCTTTTGTTGTTATTTTTGTTCGTATGACAGAGAGGACTTCCAAATCAATAGCCTTTCTTCCCAGTTCTCCGTGGACAATGCAACACCAGAGAGCAGAATCAGGAACAAAAAACTTTAGTCTGAAGATATCTTTCAATTCAGCTGCTCTAGTGGTTATTAGATGTCGCTTTGTACAAAGCTTATGTCAACTTTGTCTGTCTGTCTGTCTGTCTGCTACAAATTCTAGACACGTTATTTTCCCCACTTCCCATTCTTGGATCAGAAACTCAATTTATTTTGTTGTTCCTAACGAGAAACGAATCAATTAAAAAAAAACAACAACCAATTACTTCATTTAATATTGGGAATAAATTATTTTGTTTGATATTAAAAGAAAGAGAAATAAATCTTACACTTATATATATCGTTGTAAATGTGGAGTTCTTTCCATTAGATAAGGTTAGTTCTTTGTTGTTTTTATCAGACAGACATATTTAGCCAGATGGTGAAAAAATTAACCAATTACTTCATTAAATATTGGGAATTAATTATTTTGTTTGATATCAAAAAAGGGAAACAAATCTTATACTGATATATAGGGTTGTAAATGTGGATTTCTTCCCATTACATAAGGTTAGTTCTTTTCTTTTTTATCAGACAGATATATTTAGCCAGACGATGACTCTGTGTCTAGATATAAGTAAAAAGTTTAATTCGTTGACAAGAATGGACATGTCGACAACATAATGAAATGAATTTAGACTAGAGATGGGAAAGGAACCGAACCAGAACTTTAAAACTGATAGATACGAACCGAACCGAATGAACTGTCCTTACTATGACCGAACAATGGAATGGAACCTCTGTGGCAAGAAGCTGAATCAGGCTGACATACGCGCCTTTTAAACGAACTTGCAATCTTCATTTAGCAGGCGGAAAGGGGTGAAACCATTGTGGCGTAATCGCAATTCATAGATAATTGTTATGACCACTAAATGTAAAACGAATTACTAAGTATTAAAAAAAAAAAAGTTGTATTACAATTCTAGTGTACGCAAAGTAACAATACAATATAACATGCTACAATTACTGATAATGTAAAATTTACATAATTTGTTAAATGTTATTCATATTTTAAAAAGTTATTTTGATTTTATAAGTAATAAAATTTAGAATTCGAATTAAGATAACTTTAGTGTGCTACAATTTTTAAATTGAAAAAATGATAGAAGCTTAAAATCTAAGTAATTCATTTGACTCTAGCAGATATTATCTCCACCTTGATCATGGGTCGGCAACCTGTTGAACCGCAAGAGCCAAAAATTAGAATTTACACAATTTTAAAGTTTTTAAAGAGCCATTACATTTACATTTTTTTTTCTTACCAACAATAAAAAGTACTCACAATATTTAATATAAAAAAAAGGAATATATTAATTCATATATAATTAGTGTTTTTCACAACAAATTATATAATATACATATGGCATTATTAGATAATTATTTTTTTTATTTCAATAGCAACTAAAGCAGTTAGACATTTACTTACACTACTAACTTGTACTTCACTAACAAACAATTGAGCAAACAAATTTGGTGGGAGCGATGGCTTTGCATGGTTTTAGATAGTTTGGATACATTTGGTTCGTAACTTGTTTTTAGCTTCAAACACGACTCTAAATTTTCATTTGTTACTTGGCTTCTTACTTTTCATTTAATTATACGCATGCAAGAGAACACTTGCTTGCACGAATATGTCGATCCAAAGATAGTCAGTACTCCAAAAGCCAACTTCTTCAACCTACTGTAGCATTTAGAAGATTATTCCATGCGTCGAATCAACTCGCGGCATAACTTAACTTGATTTTCAACTCTGTAAATGTTCCACCCCACAAAACTTTTACTTTTTAAATCCATGAATGGTGTTTCAAGACATTCAGTATCAATTCAAAAAGGAATCAATGTGGATTGTGTTACTATTTGTGCTGAGAGGATTGACTCTGAATGCTAGAATGGTTTTGTTGGTTTTGAATTGCTCAAATCTATCAAGGAATGTATCTATGAATTTTTTGTATAACTGTGCTGAAGTAATTTGTGTCAAAGGTTGCACTGATTTTTATTGTGATGCTGCTTTAGACATTGAACATGAAGTTACTAAACGCTTTGAATATCTTCTGCAAAAAGAATTAATTTTTCTTCAAAACAAACCAATTCTTCTGCCGAAACATTGAATGGGTTTATATTTCCTTGCAGTTTTAGATTCAGCTCATTTAATTTCTCTGTTATATTCACCATAAAGTAAATTTTTTGCAAATATTTGTCGTTCTCTAATTATGGGTGATTAATGCCTTTTTCATCTAGGAATG
This sequence comes from Biomphalaria sudanica, assembly GCA_036873155.1. Taxonomy (NCBI): domain Eukaryota; kingdom Metazoa; phylum Mollusca; class Gastropoda; family Planorbidae; genus Biomphalaria; species Biomphalaria sudanica. The sequence goes on along the minus strand of JAZGLO010006345.1, from coordinate 13,642 downwards.
TATTTATTTCATTCAGCCATCGCACTTTATTTGGGAAGAAGGAGATCGGAATACTGAGTCTCCATTTAAGTCTTTAAAACTGACAATGGTGTAGTGCTTTTGACAAGATGATGTTAACAATATTGATTACCAAATTTATTGCCTCAACTCTTTCGGCCGGAATGGTGTATTATTCAGTGAAACGTAAGAATTTCGTGGTTTATTTTGCTCTGAAGAATCGTAGTTGACTCTTTATTTTTTTCTCGTCATACTTCTGGCTCCATCCGTTTGCATTTAAACGATTTTATTTCAATTGACCTTAATGTCTTCAAGATATTTTTGCATGGCATTCGTTATATCCTCACCTCTAGTTTGTCACGAGGTATCAAACCTAGAAGTTCTTCCGTAGGACCTTGGGAAGAGATATACCTGACAAAAAGGGGCAACTTGTGTTGTGTCTTTATGTTGCATTTATATCAAGTGATAGGTCAGAAGAAAGTTGAATATCTTCCACCTGCATATATGTTACATTTGAAGACATTTGAGCCAATCTAGTTTGTACTGTTTCAGCGGATAGTGGCAAATCTTTGAAATTTTCCCCAAGATTTCTGGTTTGTGTTTGAAATCAAGAAACAGTTCTTCAGATGCACGTAGGAAGCAGTCTTTGGCGTACTCAACATCTCTAAATGGTTTGTCTTTTTTGTGCAACTTCTAGTTGGTACTGCAAAACTTGCCAGATTAGCATCACTTGTAGAGTGCTTCTAAGTTTGAGAAGATAATCACTTCTAACTCATTTACTTGAAACAACAAACTATATGCTACAGCCAAAGCACGGGAAGATGCCTATTCGTATTGCGTCGAAAGCAAATTAAGAACTACATAGAAACAAGCGACGACGGCCGAGATCTTCCGAGGAATTGACAACAGTAAAAACGCGCGTAATGGGCGAGGGGTGTGGTGAAAAGCGAGTACAAGGGGCTAAGAGATAGAATCGGCGCCTAATTTTCATTAAACGATTCAGAACTATTTAAAAAAAAATGTTTCGATAAAATAAATAATATTTGCGTATGGAACTAAAGAGCCGCAGCTTCACACCCAAAGAGCCACATGTGGCTCCTGAGCCGCAGGTTGCCGACCCCGGACCTTGATGATGAGGAAGTAGTTTTCCAAATCTCAAGGGAGGAAATCAAAAATTGTCATAAAAAGGGAGACTACAAAAGAAACAATATAAATGTTTAAATGCCTATGTTCATATAAGTGTGTACACACATAGATGTTTATAGTTTATAGTTTAGTTATAGTTTATATAAAGAACTGGGGTAATGTAGCAAAGCACAAAGGAAACAACCATAAGCAATGTAGACATAGTGGAAAAAAAATGTGACTACGATGTTTAAAATGTTTTAATATCCTTAAAGTTTCTACTTTCACTTTTTGATTGTTGCTATTTAATTACCTAATGTTGACATTCTCACCACATATATTTTAAGAACCTTAAATTTCAAAAATATTCATTATATGCTATTGGAAAAAACTAACACCACATACAAAGCAATTTAAAACGTTAAAATATTATGACAACCTAGATGTAACTATTTGCATTGCTATGTTTTGCAGTCATTGTACTTTAAAATGTAACTACTTCATTTGTACGCTGACTAATAAAATATGCATCAAAAAAATTCATCAAATCTGATGGTTTCAGTACCTAATAGGATCTGGGTGCGGTCATGCATGTGTTGGTGTGTATTTGCTTTTAATTTTGGTTTGTTATCCTTTGGTTGTCGATATGCTAATCTTTGTATCATTTTTCTGTCCCTGATGGTCTCAATAGTTATGTGGTACGTCATTGCCATTAAATACTTTTTTCATTACTATTATTATATTTTTGTGAAGTAATTAAGTATAGGTTAATCATGTTTCACATTTTCTCTTTAATTCTTTTATGATTTAATATTTGTGAAATGTGAGAACTGACAAATAAAAATAAAATTTAAAATAAAAAAAAAAAAAAAAAATCCCACAAAAGAGGCTGGAGGGCCCAAAAAAAGAGGCATACAAAGCCCTAAAAAGAGGTAAAGAAAAGAGGCCTAGGATTCCTATGATGACAAAGCTAAAATTGAATAGAGCAGGTTCTGAGGTTTCCTAAATAAAAAAGCAACAAAAAAACTGTGAAAAATATTGGATCTTCGAATTTGTAATGAAATTGGAAAACTGATCTTGTTTTGACCACTCGCTATGGTCCTATTTGCAAGATAACAGAGCCTGTATACACAAGCCTCCCCCACAGTTTGAGAATGACTGAGTACTGACAACACACCATCCCTGAAAGTTTGAAATTTACTAGCAAATAAAGACACTGCCCTTCTAAACTCAGAAGAGCATGCACTTCGTGTGAGATGTAAGCCCATGTGAGATGTATGCGGACTGTCACGTGTCTAGAACGGGAAAATAGGACAAGCCAATGAACGCAAGAACTATGAACAATTTCTGAACAAAGTTTTTACATTTATTGTTGTTCTTTGCAATGTAATCGTTTGGAAAGTGAATAAAACGAAAGCATTAATCGCACTTATAGTGATTCATCAATCACATTAATTTTGGCATTAATAAAAAAAACAAAAAAACTCAATAATTGTTTCATTGTATTTCAAGAACACTGATCCTGTGTTCAGTTCATTGACCTACTACTGGACATCTCGCTTCATCGAAAATGGAAAAAATATTCCAGTTACAATACAATAGAAGCCGAACACATTAAGAGCTTGTAGGTCAAGGAAAACACAATATGGTATATTATGTTATGGTAAAAGGAATGTTTCTAATTACGATGTTTAACCTCTAGTACATGTATCAGTGGGTGGGGGGGGCATAACTAGGATACTAGTCAGGGGCATCAAGAGAATGGAAAAAAAGGAGGGGCGCCTCGCGCGTTTTTATGTATCTTGTAATCGTCTTTAAAGGCTATTGGCATTTTGAGTTGGGGAAAGGCAGAAGGGCCCCCACGTAACCAGCAGACTGGGGCCCAAATACTTCTGACAACGGGCTTACACGTGTTGCTTCAGTCAAAGGTTACAAAGCTTCCAGCAAAAAGAGGGCGTCAAGTTCCCGGTACGGCAGGCAGGGGGCAGTGTGAAAATGTGATGATGTCTGTGTTGATATGTATTGATGTGCGTTTTTTATCTGTGTGTTGATGTGCCTTCGATCTGGTGTGCTGGTGTGTGTTTTAATGTGTGTTGATGTGTGTTTGTTGTTGTGTATTGATCTGCTTATAGATGTGTGTTTGTGCGTGTTGGTGCGTGTGTGTTGTTGTGTGTTGGTGCGTGCGTGTTGGTGCGTGCGTGTTGGTGCGTGTGTGTTGGTGCGTGCGTGTTGGTGCGTGTGTGTTGGTGCGTGCGTGTTGGTGCGTGTGTGTTGGTGCGTGCGTGTTGGTGCGTGTGTGTTGGTGCGTGCGTGTTGGTGCGTGTGTGTTGTGTGTGTTGACGTTTCTTGGGAATCTTTAACCACTAAGTAAAACGTTATTGTGTGTAAACATTTTTTTCAAGTTATCAACAGCGTAAATCTTAAGACTCCACTGGTCTCTTTATTGCCATGACATAGCCAACAGCTCGAGTAAAGCAACAAAGGGGGACAGGTGAGACTGAAAGAACGACAGAGGATATAGTTTACTTGTATACTGTAGGAGTGGAAGTAAAAGTGAATGTTAAAGTGAGTGTGAAAGTGAATATAGAAGTGAATGTAAAAGTGAATGTAAAAGTGAGTGTGAACGTGAATGCAAAGAGGATGTCTAGGGAATGTAAAAGTGAACGTTAAATTAAAGTAAAAATGGATGTAAATGTGAATGAAGAAGTACGTCTAAAAGCCAATGTAAAAGTAAAGTAATAAATGATGTAAATTTGGATGTAAAGTTAATGTAAAAGTGAATGTTATAGGGGATGAAAAAGCGAATGCACAATTAAAAATGAATGTAAATGTGGATGTCAAAGTGTATATAAATGTGGATGTAAAAGTGTATATAAATGTGGATGTAAAAGTGTATATAAATGCGGATGTAAAAGTGTATATAAATGTGGATGTAAAAGTATATATAGATGTGGATGTAAAAGTGTATATAAATGTGGATGTAAAAGTGTAAATAAATGGCAATGTAAGAAGGAAAGTAAGACAAACTGTAAGAGTGAATGATCGCAGCACAAAGAAAGCTGAACGACTGTGTGGATAACTAAACAGAAGAGATAACATCTAGAAGATTTAGACATAAGTTTCTGTTAGGCCACTTTTGCTGAAATTTTAAAGAGTATCCTGTTGCTACCTCAATCAGTTCTGCAAATAATTAAAAAGAAAACAACACATTTTTAATATTACTTAGAGGATAATTTTAGAGGAGACTCTCCACTGACAACCTCAGGTCTCCTGGAAACTCCCCACTGTGTCTGTCAGGTCGCGTGGAGACTCTCGACTGAGACTATCATGTCTCTTGGAGACTCTCAACTGAGACTCTCGGGTCTCTTGGAGACTCTCTACTGAGACTCTCAGGGCTAAACTAACGAGCTGAAAAAAAACAGGACAAACACAACATGGGGGAAACAGTGTGAGTGGGAAAATATACAGGAAGAAAGGGGGGTGCGAGTAACAACAGCAAGATTGGAAGGTGCTCACCCTACCGACATGTGCACGGACAGTCTGTCCGGCCGGGACACAAACACTTCGTCTACCTCCGTACTGAAGCTTACGCTCTTGCTGGGGCTGGCCTGGGAGGACGGGCTTGGAATGGGCAGCGCCACCGTCTCTGCGCTGCGACTGATAGGGCTGGGCACCCTGACGAAGCGAGGGTAATGAGGGGTGAGGATCGGCGCCGAGGCCCGCCGGCTCCTAGGGTCCCTGTTGTTGTACTGGTGGTGGTGGTAGCGGGTGCCGAAGCGGTAAGCATTTCCGCCAGACTTACGTCGAGTCTTTCGGCCCAGGGCCGTTCCAGCCCTTGTGACCATGGACATGCTGACTGACGCAATTTTCGCTGTCAAGAAAAGCTTTTCGGAAGATACTCAAAACATTTGTTGGAGCACTATGTCTAATACTTCAGTGCCCTATGCATGACACCATCAAAAAACCTCTGGAACAATGTATCCTAAATTGTATCAACATAGCTGCAAATTCTGCTTCACGTTATCCACTTGTCTCAATATTTTCTACAAGATATGAAAAGAAATCAACAAAGTAAAACTCCCTTTGTCCATTATAATGTCTAAATAATCCAATGAATGGAAAACACACTACTTGTGTTGACACGAAATAATCCAAAAGAACTCAAGAACAGAATACAGCTATTTCGAACATGATTTTACAATCCAAAGTTTGAATAAAAAAAAAAAAAAGAAGATTATGTTAATCACAAACCAGGTTTTGTCCCTTGGGTAAGTCGCGAGCAAACATTACGTTTGCAAAAATTCAAATATATAAACCGAATAAAAAATGTCTCATTCACGCCGCCTACTATAAATATTTTTTAAAAATTATGTCACGGAGTCTTAAGATAAAGTCAGAGCACAATATTTCGCGTAAACAAATTTGCTTAATATGAAGCTTGGTTTCGGTTTAACTATCAACCTCGGTAAAAACAGAGGTCATGTTTCAAAAATCTACCAATGTGATCTATTTAGCCCAACAGGTCATCGAGAAGAGCCAACCTCTCAACGGGGTCAACCCCTTCGCTATGCTGTTCACGCTCTCGGAAGACCAAAAAAATAAAAAGCTGTTGTATACTGAACACATATAAACAAATAGAACAACGTCAACATAGAGTTGATCCGACTACGTAGCAATGACTATATCACATTTCGAAATGGCATGAGCTATTAATATTTTCTTCATAATCTTGTAAACCTCAAGTGTCAATATTTGACTCAGAGAGAGAGAGAGAGAGAGAGAGAGACAGCGTTCATACTAACTTTATTTTCGAAATAGCTATTTTTAGATATTGTTTTCTGGTGAGGCACGCGTGCAAACGTGAATATATTTATAAGCTGGCAGATTATCTTATTCGATCTTATTCGTATTGATCTGCTTCGCGTCTGCTGGCACCCACAAGCTTAATGGAAGGTTGTGACATGACAGTCAGTGACAACTCGCTGTCTAGACGCTTTTAGCCGAAAAATGGCGGCTGGTGAAGGGTCTGGTTAAAAGCTTAGGTAAATTAATTTTTAACCTACTTTTTCAATTACTAATAGAACTGACTAAACTAGTATACAGTAGCTTATAGACTTATATCCAGAAGCATAGAGATTTATTATAAGCTAGTCGACCGGTGGCGTAGCATACGCCACTATTTTACGGGGCCAACCTTAGGTCACTGCAAACTATGCTACCGCAGAGGGCTCCACACTTTCATAGGACCTGCACTTATTCTTGGTGTATAAATTATTAAATTGAACCATTTTATAATAAAACAGATTTCCCGCGGCCTCCTGTCGATTTACCAGCAGCTCCTGGAAATCTCCTGAAATTGTAAAATATACGAAAAGTCCTTGAAATATCCGGAAATTATTAAAATCTTTTGAAAACTCATACAAATCTCCTTAAATATATAGACAAAAATTTGTCATTTTGGGGCGTATTTTCAATATGGAACACGTAGGATGTAGGAAATAGATTTTTTACGACATAATGTATGACTTCGCTACACGCAAGGCTCGTACCTGTGCCAAAGGTTTCCAAACCGAATGAAAATGAATGACTATAGACCTGTTTTACTTACTTCCATTGTGTCAAAATCTTTAGAAAAATGGGTTAAAATGTTTCTTCTGAATGATCTTTGTAATAAGTTAGACCCTTTACAATTTGCTTACCAAAAGGGTAAAGGTGTAGACGATGCCATCCTAAATATTTTAAATTGTGTCTACAAACATCTGGACTTACCGAACACTTATGTAAGATTGTTCTTTATTGATTTCTCATCAGCTTTTAACACTATACAACTTCATTTACTCATTGACAAGATGAAAGCGTTGAAGATGAGTCCATACATAATACTATGGGCTAATGAATTTTTGACCCAGAGAGCTCAGATGGTTAGGGTAAACAATGTTATATCTAATGAACGCATAGTTAACACAGGGGCGCCCCAGGGGGCTGTGACATCGCCATTGTGGTTCATTTTGTACACCAATGATTTTCAATCCGATAGTTCTTGTTGCTCCTTCACAAAATTCGCTGATGATGCGGCTCTTCTTGCCCTGCTCTCAGAGAGCTCAGACGTAAATGAGTATTTCAAAGAAATAAAACACATTGAAAAATACTGTAAAGATAATTTTTTATTATTAAATGTAAAAAAAACAACAAAGAAATGATAATCGATTTTCGTAGGGACAAGAAGGAAAACGATATTGTTTCTGTAGCTGGAGAGACTATTGAAATTGTGCAAACCTTTAAATACCTTGGTACTATCCTAGACAATAAACTAAATTTTACTGCAAATACTGATTATATCAGCAAAAAAGGGCAGCAAAGATTACGATAACTAAGAAAACTGTCCTCGTTTAATGTTAGCGAAAAGGCCTTGGCTATGTTTTATCACGCTCATATCTGCAATATTTTAAGTTTCAATATCACTGCCTGGTATGGCAATCTGAGCATTAAAAATAAAAATAAACTTTATAGAATCCTAAATGCTGCTGGTAAAATCATTGGCAAAAAACAAACCCCATTTGGGCAGTTGTTTGAGACAAACATCTATAAAAAAGATAACAAGATCCTCGAAATAAAGAATCTCCCTTTGTGTCAGGATTTTGTGATTTTACCATCACAAAAGAGATACAAGACACCGATAGCAAAGACAAACAGACACAAACACTCTTTTGTTCCCCTGACAATCAAATCATTAAATAAGAACAATCTGGTATAAACTTTATCACATGTAAACTATGAGTGAGTCTGGTGTGAATGTACACTTTGGTTTCTTATAGTTATAATGTTTTTTGTTTGGTGTAATGCACAAATTGTAAGACAAATTTCCATACGGATAATAAAGATTATTATTATTATTTTTATTATTATTATTATTATTATTATTAAAGTAATTCTGTACGTAGTAAAGAATGAATAAAATGCAAAGACAAATTTATTTTGTAATAAAAACTCTTAATTTTCACTTATTATCCGTAACCCTACCCAAATTTGGCACCGCGAAATCCGTTTCGCATAGGGCCCTACAATGGTTAAGTCCGGCCCAGCTATTTAGTGACGGGTGAATACTACTTGTTCTCTGCTCGCCCCTCTTTTTTTTTTCGCCTCTAAATATAATTACGTGGGGTAACTCTAGTCCGTCCGACTTGCAGAAATAAAAGAGTGATCTTTCCATTACGTGGTGTCCAAACTCATTAGCCGTGAAGAGAATTATATACATAGATAGATTATAGTTAGCGAACATTAGGTTGATAAAGGATTCCAGCTCACGTTGTGCCTCTGTGGAAAGTCTGCTCAGGGAAGCAGATAACGAGAAGGAAAAACATCCTGCAGTGGGCCTCCACAGTTCTGTCCTATCGAGTGTACTTGCACTTGCTGAAAATGGAAGAAAGGCTTGGTAATTATCTGATCAGTTGCACCGTTCCTCAGCGGGGTCCAAACGGGCGATGATAGCTCCTCCACAGAACGCAATGGTACATTATAGGAATAAAAAGTTCGTTCCATCGTGGACTCGGCTTTCGGCCTCGCATGGGAAGGGGAAACCCATTGGATTGGCTCAAGAGAACGTGAGCCATGAACAATCGTATGTCATTAATGATCTTATCTTATCTTATCTTATATAATACAGACGTTACTTCAAAAAAAAGATGAATACGTCCTACACTTCATGCATTTAGTCATGCATGTTAACCAATGACTTAAATTCTGCCAAGTCATTGTTTTTTTTTCTGTATTTTTATAATTTGTCACGTAGCATAAAGCAACCATTGCATTAAGTTTATTCTTAGTTTTCTGCACTCGTCTTCAGAGGAGGTTCAAGGTTAATTTTCAACTGGTTCTTGGAACAAGCATGCTTTCTTGGAACAGAAGCGGGCAAGTTAATTCCATAAAAGGAGTGAGGTTGATTGTTTCAATGGGGTAGATGATAAAATATTTTTTATAGAACGGAGAAAGTCAGTTGTAGTTATGAGCTTGAACGAAGAGAGTTAATTTGTTTAATTGTATTGTAAGTGTGGACATTTTATTAAGTGATTCCTAGTTCCAGAATTGAAGCTTTGTATTTATTCTTGAAGGATCTTCGTTATTTGAATAATTAGTTTACATTTGCGTTTCCGGCATAACGAAATTGTTTGAGTGTTCAGTAATTGTTTAAAAATAGTAATCTACACAAAATTATAACATCTGAAACGCATTGTCTGATCAAAACAATCTTATCGTAGCATCAAGACATCTTCACATCTAGCACTCCAATGGAAATGATCGTTACAGGAAAGAATTATCAGAATAAAAATGATCGTAAAATGGCAGCCGTGGTAACTAATTTTTCAACGCAGTCAACAGCTCCACCTGTCGCAGGGCTTGATGAAGTAGCCCAAGTAACCCAAGTAACCCAAGCCAAATTTATGTCCCTTACTGCTCAATCAACCTTCGCAATGCAATATGTTGTAGTATAAAGGCATATCACACATTGACAAATACTCATACTTTGCATGTATAAATTTTTTATTTTTTTGTGTGCGTGTTAATTATATAAATTACTACATTGCCTCCAGCCTGTGCAAAGTATTTTTAAAGTGATAATTGTCTCGCGAAGACTAATAAAACTCTTTCCACTAAATGCAGTCCAACAACTGATAACCGTAGGTTTTATATCGAGCTATAGAGCCAAGTCTGCCCATTGGCCGAATTGCTAGTTTAGGTTGGATGCATCACCAAATTTGAGCCTATTATAGCTAGATCTAGGCCGAGACTCTAAACGTGACGCAGAAGATAAATGGCAAATATTTTGGCGCCGATATATGTGAATAGCGTTTAGTTAAAGACAACATGTAAAATAATAGCTACTAGGTAGATCTTATGATTTGACGATATTGGCAATTACAGCTGCAATTACGTCCCATGAAGTGGGCGCTTCAGTCTTCTTCTTCTGCTAGCCAGCTTTATTGCTGTTGAACTGTGAGCTCTTTTGCAGACTGTGCCAGGGAAAAAAAGTGTGCTGTTTTCTTCACTTGTTCAGCACTGCCGTACAGGTTTTGTTTTTTTTATGTTGGGCTGGAGTGGTAGTAGGGTCTGCCTAAGGTGGATTAGGGAGGGGCATTCAAGGAGGATATGGTTTACGTATTCAAAGGGGTGGACGCAGTGTCTACAAAGGGGGAGTTGTGTGTTGAATACCATTTTGTTCAGATGGTAATTTAATAGTGGTGTGTGTCCTGTTCTAATTTGGTTTTAATCTTTAAGTAGAACGAAAGTAGAGACTGAGATCCAAACAACCAAAGCTTCCGGCGGCCATCTTGATATCAAACAACAAAAATTTTTTTAAAAATTAAACCTCTTACAAATATAAACATCTGCACAGTGTCAGAAATTCACATTCTCAAGGAAATCTAACGTTCATTTTTAAAATTCATTTTTCTTCTGTAAATGGAGAAGACCGAAAGGCAACTTAAATGATAACCGTGTTGTCTGCATCAGGGAAGCAAAATATTCAGGTCACAACTGGGTTTACGTAATCATGTGAAACAGGGCACGCATCAGTAATCTTCGGAATCCACGTTATTGTAATCAATATTTGTGTATGAGTTATAAATGTAAATAACAAGTTACGCACAAGTAATACTGCATTATGCAAATATTTAAAGCCTCTTTAGAGTTCATTTAGAAATACATTTATTATTCTATTCTTTAACGCTTCATTACCATTACTAAAATAGTAACATGCATAAAAGAAGCAATGAAAAGAGGCCCAAGGATTCCTATGATGATAAAGCTAAAATTGAATAGCGCAAATTCTGAGGTTTCCTTTTGACAAAAAAAATATCAGCCGTGATAGACCATGAAATTTGATTTCCCTTGCCTTAGACCAGTAATGCCCAAAATACGGCCCACGGGCCAGATCTGGCCCTCGACGTGGTTCTATCCGGCCCGCCGAAATGTCGGCACAAAGTGTAGAAAATCCCTTCCCCGTTTCCAAAAAGAAAAAAGGTTGAAAAAAGTATCTTATGTAGGTTAGGGTCCTGACTTTATATCTGATGGATTGGTACCATGACCTTTAAAAGAAAAAAGGTTGAAAAAAGTATCTTATGTACGTTAGGGTCCTGACTTTATATCTGATGGATTGGTACCATGACCTTTAAAAGAAAAAAGGTTGAAAAAAGTATCTTATGTAGGTTAGGGTCCTGACGTTATATCTAATGGATTGGTACCATGACCTTTAAAAGAAAAAAGGTTGAAAAAAGTATCTTATGTACGTTAGGGTCCTGACTTTATATCTGATGGATTGGTACCATGACCTTTAAAAGAAAAAAGGTTGAAAAAAGTATTTTATGTACGTTAGGGTCCTGACTTTATATCTGATGGATTGGTACCATGACCTTTAAAAGAAAAAAGGTTGAAAAAAGTATCTTATGTACGTTAGGGTCCTGACTTTATATCTGATGGATTGGTACCATGACCTTTAAAAGAAAAAAGGTTGAAAAAAGTATATTATGTAGGTTAGGGTCCTGACTTTATATCTGATGGATTGGTACCATGACCTTTAAAAGAAAAAAGGTTGAAAAAAGTATATTATGTAGGTTAGGGTCCTGACTTTATATCTGATGGATTGGTACCATGACCTTTAAAAGAAAAAAGGTTGAAAAAAGTATCTTATGTACGTTAGGGTCCTGACTTTATATCTGATGGATTGGTACCATGACCTTTAAAAGAAAAAAGGTTGAAAAAAGTATCTTATGTAGGTTAGGGTCCTGACTTTATATCTGATGGATTGGTACCATGACCTTTAAAAGAAAAAAGGTTGAAAAAAGTATCTTATGTACGTTAGGGTCTTTACTTTATATCTGATGGATTGGTACCATGACCTTTAACAATGGTACGTTTATGAATGAAAGAAAATACAAGTGAACTCTGAATGAAGAATCTACCAGGAAAAGTTAAACGGATCTTTTACTTTTTGTGGAACATGATAATAAGCCAACATATTTGATTTGTAAAGAAAGTAGCTTTAAAAAACACAACTTATAAGTAGCATTATAAACTAGATATGAAGGCATTAAGGCTATCATGGTTTGAGACACTAATAAATAAAAATAAATGAGTGTCGGAAATTAAATGGCCCGCAGGTCGGATTAGGTTGGGCATCACTGCCTTAGACAATATAAAACCTTTTGAGTTACTCAATTAAAAAAAATACACATTGCTGGACATTAAATATTAGTATTTAAAAAAATAAGATAGGTATTGTATCCATTTTTGGCTACAAAAATGGATAACAAAAAAAAAAAAAAAATTATTTAAAATTCTACGGGTGTGATCTCGACAGAGATGACGTCAGATAAACATACGCTTTCGTAAATTATCTAGGTATTTAAAGATTTTTTTAAAATTACATAACTATGTGTTGTAGATGCAGAAGGCAAAAAAACCAAACGTGTGACACATGAGGACAGAAGCTAAGCCCATTTACATTTGACCTTAAAATTTCAAAACAATTTGCAAACCGTTGCAGACGATGGTCTCATTATTCTCATTATCGTTGTGTTTTAAGAACATTCGCCCCTGTCTTTCTCTCTCTCTCCCTCTCTTTCTCTCTCTTCTCTCTCTCCCTCTCTTTCTCTCTCTTCTCTCTCTCATCTCTCTCTCCCTCTCTTCTCTCTCTCATCTCTCTCTCTTTTTCTTTCTCTCTCTTCTCTCTCTCTTTTTCTCTCTTTCTCTCTCTTCTCTCTCTCATCTCTCTCTCCCTCTCTTTCTCTCTCTTCTCTCTCTCTTTTTCTCTCTTCTCTCTCTCCCTCTCTTTCTTTCTCTTCTCTCTCTCTCCCATTCTTCTCTCTCTCTCTCCCTCTCTTCTCTCTCTCTCCCTCTCTTCTCTCTCTCCCTCTCTTCTCTCTCTCCCTCTCTTTTCTCTCTCTCCCTCTCTCCCTCTCTTCTCTCTCTCATCTCTCTCTCTCCCTATCTTTCTCTCTCTTCTCTCTCTCTTTTTCTCTCTTCTCTCCCTCCCTCTCTTTCTTTCTCTTCTCTCTCTTTCCCATTCTTCTCTCTCTCTCTCCCTCTCTTCTCTCTCTCCCTCTCTTCTCTATCTCCCTCTCTTCTCTCTCTCTCCCTCTCTTCGCTCTCTCTCTTCTCTCTCTCTTTCTCTCTCTCCCTCTCTTTCTTTCTCTTCTCTCTCTCTCCCATTCCTCTCTCTCTCCCTCTCTTCTCTCTCTCCCTCTCTTCTCTCTCTCTTCTCACTCTCTCCCTCTCTTCGCTCTCTCTCTTCTCTCTCTCTTTCTCTCTCTCCATCTCTTTCTTTCTTTCTCTTCTCTCTCTCTCTCACATTCTTCTCTCTCTCTCCCTCTCTTCTCTATCTCTCCCTCTCTTCTCTCTATCCCTCTCTTCTCTATCTCTCCCTCTCTTCTCTCTCTCCCTCTCTTCTCTCTCTCCCTCTATTCTCTCTCTCTCCCTCTCTTCTCTCTCTCTCCCTCTCTTCTCTCTCTCTCTCTCTTCTCTCTCT
>JAZGLO010006344.1:0-16526 GCA_036873155.1 Biomphalaria sudanica | reverse complement strand
GTAGGGGGGTTATGATCTGTGATTTGTTAAAGAGTAGGATACGATTATGCGTATCGTCGAGGAGGCGGAGGGTATTCGAAGAGAGGGGGGACTGTGAAAGCCCTGGATGAGTCACTCAAGGACAGGCTGACAAATCCCATCTTTGTTATTAAAATCAGTTTTATTTCTGTGTTCATTCATGCGCTGCATTCTCCTGTAGGTAAGAACTGTAAGACGAGCAGCCCTGTTGTGTTGCGTAGGCAGTCACCTGTGTTAAAACTGGTACAGGCTTCGTGATTCTCACACCTGACTCGAGACCTCATCGTACTAAAATATTTAGCGCGCCTTCTTGGCGCAGACTCATTTCTTTATTAAAAGATTGAGAACCCCAGTCGACGAAGTGCCTCGTTCTTCATGCATAATATGTTGTGTATTTTGGTTCAAGCGGCCATCAGCTCTCTGTGGGCTCTCGAGTGCCCCATTCTCCCCGAGTGCAACACTCGTTGCTTTTAAATAGACGTCTGATATATGATATACCATTAGCATATTTAAATAAAATCTAGATGGCGCGAGTCTACACTTTGCTATAAATCTCAAATTGTTCACGATTGAAACATGGCGCCAGTATTCACAGTCTTTAAACAATGTATATTTTAAAATTATAATCACCACTTGGTTTGGGATCAAGTCATGTTGACTTCTTATTGAGTCATAAAACTAATTAATTCCTTTCAAGTACTATTATGTTTACTTTAAATGTCGTTACCTTTTTTTTTTTCAGCCGCTGGGAAAAAAAAAGGGGAGGGGTGTGGTGAGTAAAAGGAGGCTGTTCCAATTGTAGAGAGATCTAAAGAAAAACATAATGAATTTTGTATATATTGCACCCAACAAAGTTTTAAAGGATGACCAGATATACATATTGAAGAAACTTAATGGACATCACATAATGCGGTAGTTCTGCCCTCTAGTTTGCGCTTCTACTTCACCAGATTTACATACTCTTGCGAACGCTTATCTCCGTTATGGAGAAGCCTCATCTGTATACTCTAATGTCACAGATATAAATCAGCCATCCATAAACTACCACCCGCTGACCATATCCGGCTGGAAACAAGGTTCTCCACACTCGAGACGTCTGCCCGCTGTGTGAACTGAATCCGCAGAGGTTCGGCAAAACTCGACGACTTTGTGCAATGATGAGTGCCAAGGGCTGGACATTTAGATTGACTCCGGAAGGAAAAAAAACACAACGTTTTGCATCACTGATTTCAACATTTGTCGAGATAATCAGTAGCCGTTGAAGTTTCGAAAAGAGAAACACGCACACAATTACTGGGAAAACGTTGCGCGCCTGACTTTCCGTATTTCATGTTGGCGAGATCTTGTCACGTTTACATGTTCAGGCCGGAAGACTGTGTATGGAGAACAGAATGGGGCCGGAGAACAGAATGGGGCCGGCTTTCTCTTCTTTCCCGGGCAAAAAGTAGAAACAAAAGCAAGACTTGTTTTTAATCCGTGTTTTTATCAGTTTTTATAATTTCATAAAAAAAAAAATATATAAAAAAAAAACAAGCTTTAAAATAAAAAAAAATGTGTAAACAACATCCTGAACTTCAAGTTTTTCTTTTGTTTTTGTTTCGTGGGGACAAAAAAGTTTTTTTTTTGGAAAGTGTGAGAAAGGCCCGTTTGAATGTTATTTAAATGCCCCATTTTTTTTAAATTCACGTCTGCTTATTTGACCCAATGATCTCCAATGTTTGCCGCCAAGTATAGCCCCTCTTCACACTGCTGTACTGTGTCTCATTAGCATATTCTTCTTTGTGCAGGCTTCAGGTTTAGAAAACCAGGTGTGCGTTTAGATAACTTCAGGTAAACTTTCTTCTGCTCACCTTTAGTCTATGTCCATCATGGCTCCACATTTTGTGTGTAATTCACAGAATACACAGTCTTTATTTCATCATGATTATTATTTGTTTGAATTTGTTTGAAAAGAAGGTCAAAGTTCACGATCTGAAGTCGGTTTAAGGCAGTTTTTCGTTTTTTTTTTTTTTTTTTTTTTCACTATTTATTTTCAGTTCTGTTAAAGTTGCTCAGCATGTTGCCTTGCCATGTTTGTTTGAGTTTTTCTTTGAGATTTTTTAATTCAATTCTGGGTTTGCCGCTCACCCTAAACCAGTATCTGTCGTTTGGACCAAGATTTGATCTTTTTGTGTACACAGTTCCTGGATCTAGTTACAT
This sequence comes from Biomphalaria sudanica, assembly GCA_036873155.1. NCBI lineage: Eukaryota > Metazoa > Mollusca > Gastropoda > Planorbidae > Biomphalaria > Biomphalaria sudanica. The sequence continues at coordinate 14,309 of JAZGLO010006344.1, read as the reverse complement.
TCTCTTTGCTCTTTTGTGAGATCTATTTTTTTTTATTTCTCTCTTCTTCTTATTCCCGTAAACTTTCTGGGAGAGGGGGTTGGGGTCTTAAGGTCCACCGTGTTGACTCTTTATCAACTTCTTTGCATTCGGCCCTCTGCAGAGTTCATCAAGTCAACTATCTTTTCATCGATCCGACTTTCTTTTACCCGTTGCTGTGCTGCGTAGGATGGTTTCTGAACGTCATTTTCTAAGCTTTTTTTTTTCCTTTAATTTTAAAGATAACAAGTGACCAGTCCACTACATAAGTTTTGTCCTATGTTTTAAAAAAAAAAGTGAACAGTCCACCAGTATTTTAAAAGTGAAATTTCTTGTTCCCATCTCATTACTTCATCCCCCCCATCTCTCTCTCTCTCTGTCTCTCTCTGCCGCTCTCTGTCTCTCTCTCTCTCTGTCTGTCTCTCTCTGTCTGTCTCTCTCTGTCTATGTCTCTGTCTCTCTCTCTCTGTCTCTCTCTGCCTCTCTCTGTCTGTCTCTCTCTCTGTCTGCCTCTCTCTGTCTGTCTCTCTCTGTCTATGTCTCTGTCTCTGTCTCTCTCTCTCTGTCTCTCTCTCTCTGTCTCTCTCTCTCTGTCTGTCTCTCTCTGTCTGTCTCTCTCTGTCTATGTCTCTGTCTCTCTCTCTCTCTCTGTCTCTCTCTCTCTGTCTCTCTCTCTCTGTCTGTCTCTCTCTGTCTGTCTCTCTCTGTCTATATCTCTGTCTCTCTCTCTCTCTCTGCCTCTCTCTGTCTCTGTCTGTCTCTCTCTGTCTGTCTCTCTCTGTCTATATCTCTGTCTCTGTCTCTCTGTCTCTGTCTGTCTCTGTCTGTCTCTCTCTGTCTGTCTCTATCTGTCTATATCTCTGTCTCTGTCTCTGTCTCTCTCTCTCTCTGTCTCTCTCTCTCTCTCTGTCTCTCTCTCTCTCTGTCTCTCTCTCTCTTTCTGTTCTAAGGAGTGCCATATGACATGGCGGATGACACTGTTGTTGACACTAAAAAAAAAATATTCCCAGGTAAGCAATTCCTACATCTGAGCAAGTCCAACAGGTAAATCGGTTGACTGAATGAAAGGCTACCCTGCCACCGAGTCCCTTCCTTTCCGTCCTGATTAGAAAATGACACTGAATGAAAACTCGGGGGCCACGAATGATGGCGTCGAGGGAGAGAGGGGGAGAGGGGGAGCTGAAGATTGTGGTTAGCGTTAGATCCTCCCCCCTCTCCTCTTATCTAGGCGAGATAACGTCTGTACTCCATGACCTGAGGTGACAGGATAGACCTGGTCCCGCACTCCTTAACTCAATGGGCGCCACAACACTTCATGTGCATTACCACTATGTCTCTGTGCTATGTGTACATTACCACTATGTCTCTGTACTATGTGTACATTACCACTATGTCTCTGTACTATGTGTACATTACCACTATGTCTCTGTACTATGTGTACATTACCACTATGTCTCTGTACTATGTGTACATTACCACTATGTCTCTGTACTATGTGTACATTACCACTATGTCTCTGTACTATGTGTACATTACCACTATGTCTCTGTACAATGTGTACATTACCACTATGTCTCTGTACTATGTGTACATTACCACTATGTCTCTGTACAATGTGTACATTACCACTATGTCTCTGTACAATGTGTACATTACCACTATGTCTCTGTACTATATGTACATTACCACTATGTCTCTGTACTATGTGTACATTACCACTATGTCTCTGTACAATGTGTACATTACCACTATGTCTCTGTACTATGTGTACATTACCACTATGTCTCTGTACTATGTGTACATTACCACTATGTCTCTGTACAATGTGTACATTACCACTATGTCTCTGTACAATGTGTACATTACCACTATGTCTCTGTACAATGTGTACATTACCACTATGTCTCTGTACTATGTGTACATTACCACTATGTCTCTGTACAATGTGTACATTACCACTATGTCTCTGTACTATGTGTACATTACCACTATGTCTCTGTACTATGTGTACATTACCACTATGTCTCTGTACAATGTGTACATTACCACTATGTCTCTGTACAATGTGTACATTACCACTATGTCTCTGTACAATGTGTACATTACCACTATGTCTCTGTACTATGTGTACATTACCACTATGTCTCTGTACAATGTGTACATTACCACTATGTCTCTGTACTATGTGTACATTACCACTATGTCTCTGTACTATGTGTACATTACCACTATGTCTCTGTACTATGTGTACATTACCACTATGTCTCTGTACAATGTGTACATTACCACTATGTCTCTGTACTATGTGTACATTACCACTATGTCTCTGTACTATGTGTACATTACCACTATGTCTCTGTACTATGTGTACATTACCACTATGTCTCTGTACAATGTGTACATTACCACTATGTCTCTGTACAATGTGTACATTACCACTATGTCTCTGTACAATGTGTACATTACCACTATGTCTCTGTACTATGTGTACATTACCACTATGTCTCTGTACTGTGTGTACATTACCACTATGTCTCTGTACTATGTGTACATTACCACTATGTCTCTGTACAATGTGTACATTAGACAACAATAGAAATAAAAACGTATAAACCAAGTTTCTTATATATTGACATTTTTCTAGAAAATAATTTGATCTAGAAGTCTAACAAAAAAAAAAAAAAAGAAACTAAAACTCTATGTCCATATGTCAAGGTCTTTGGGGCTTATAAAAGCCTTCAGGGAACAGTACCAGGAAATAGCAGAAGAGGCAGACAGAGAAAGCTATGGGAAGACAACAAAATAAAATGGACGGGCCTGCCATTTAAAGAGGTTCTATCCAAGGCAAAAGACCTAGAGGAATGGAGAGAGACGTTTTGATAATGTGTGTAGTGCCCGCCAACGGTCCAACATTGATGGCCTTGACATTCAGTATCATCGATCATTGGTTTTATCTTGGACATTTTGTCGAGAGTCGTGATTGCTGTAGCGATGAACAGCAACCAAAGGTTAATAGTATCGAACAGACGGCACATGCAGTGGCGTATCCACAGAAGGGAATGTCCAAGCTATCACTTTGTCATAAGTACAAAAAAAATTGTTACATGTGTGTCGAAAATCGTTACAAAATTTTGATCAGGAGTGAAAGGCATTGAAAAAAATGACCACTAGGAAACACAAAAAGTATAAAGTTGACATTAAGATTAGGAGTGACCTTTTTGTTTTCCAGTTCAAAACGTCCACAATGAACAAAAAGTATTTTAAAAACTTCGCTGATAGTAAAGCTTCCAGATTTTGTTTAAAACTCCGTACCTTAGAATCAGACCATATTTCACAATGACAGGTGAAGAAATAATTTCAAGGCAATCTGAAGAGCGCTGTCTGTCTTGGGGGGGGGGGGGAGGGGAGGAAATTGTGTCTTTAAGTGAGAAACTGAAGACATGGAGTCTCAGTCAGTTCTGAAGGATGTAGAATTATAGTCACGTGTCTTCCCAGAATTGCCTCCCAATTTTCTTGTATTTGTTTTTTGAAATGTCCTTCTTTGTAGGGGACTTGCCACTCGATACTGCCTCTTCCAGTCTGTGTAAACGTGCCGAGTCTCGTCTTACCAAGGGAAGACAAACCTTTACAGAATTGGTTGTTTAAAGTACAGTCTAAATGAGACAGTTGAACGAGATGGCCCTCCCACGTGTGAATGGATAAGAATATTTTCTTCTTATACTTCTTCTTCTTATATAATACAGACGTTACTTCAAAAAAGAAGATGATTACGTCCTACGCGTCATGCATTTAGTCATGCATATTAACCAATGACTTAAATTCTGCCAAGTCACTGGTTTTTCTGGCTAGCTCAGGCAACCCATTCCATGCTCTAATAGCACTAGGGAAGAAGGAGTATTTGTACAAATTTGTCCTAGCATATGGGACGAGGAATGTGCCTTTATTTTTGTGTCTTTCAGAGTATTTTGTTAAATTTTGTTTTTGTATTTGAAGATTATGGTTCAGTGTTTTATGTATAATTGCTACTTTACTTTTGAGTCTTCTGTCCTGAAGGCTTTCTAAATTTAGTGATTTTACTAATGGTGTTACCCTAGTCAAATGTGAATATTCGTTTGTTATGAATCTCACTGCTCTATTTTGTGTTTGTTCCAGTTTCTTAATGTTTTCTTGAGTTGAGGGGTCCCACACGGTGGATGCATATTCTATTATTGGCCTAACCAAGGTTAAATAACATTTTAGCTTTATGTTCTTATTTGATTTATAGAAATTTCTTTTAATAAACCCTAATGCTTTGTTGGATTTTTTTATAGTTTCATCAATATGTGGATTCCATGACAGTTTTTCATTTATTATAACACCTAGGTATTTTGAGTTTTTAGTCTGTGTTACTGGTTTGCCATGAATAAGATAAGTGGAATTAATTTGTTTTAGTTTTTTTGTTGCTCTTAACAACTGACATTTTTCTGGGTGGAAAGACATGCTCCAATTTGATTCCCATTTCTGTAATTCATCTAATTCTCTTTGTAAAATATCTGTGTCTTGTTTTGTTTTTATTGTTCTATATATTATGCAATCGTCTGCAAATAATCTGACTTTTGTTCTTTGAATGTGGTCTTTGTAAACAAATACATACCATGATTGAATATAAGAGAGGTATGAATATAAGAGAGGTATGAATATAAGAGAGGTATGAATATAAGAGAGGTAGATCTATATCTTGCATAGACTTTCGTCTTTTATCTCTAATAAAACCAATAGTGTATTTTAAAACTAGAGCCATTCAGTGGCGTAACTAGGGTGGTGGAGGGGGGTCCAAATTTGAACCCCCCCCCCCCGGCCTCTCACTTGAAGGAGCTCCAAATGAGGGTCGGAAATTAGTTTTTACATTAAATATTACGCCATTATCTCATGCCATGATGTCGTATGTCAAACGCAGGGGCCCCTAAAGAGATCAAGCCCCCCCCCCCGGGCCCACAAATCTCTAGCTACGCCACTGGAGCCAATCCATTGTTCTACTTCAGGTCTATTACAGGCTGGTGGATTTGGAAGGAGGAAAGAAGTAGAGAGTTGTCACCCAGGAAATAGGTGCTGGTCTAATGAACAAGCATTGTCAAGTCGTAGTCATCACAGCCTGTCATTTTTTTTAAATTCTATTTTCACCGAGGAGCTGGTCGAGTTTTGCCAAGCATTGAGCAGAGAAGATAAGAGAAAGTTGGAGGGCTGGGCGAGGGTTTGGCCAAGCATTGAGCAGAGAAGATAAGAGAAAGTTGGAGGGCTGGGCGAGGGTTTGGCCAAGCATTGAGCAGAGAAGATAAGAGAAAGTTGGAGGGCTGGGCGAGGGTTTGGCCAAGCATTGAGCAGAGAAGATAAGAGAAAGTTGGAGGGCTAGGCGAGGGTTTGGCCAAGCATTGAGCAGAGAAGATAAGAGAAAGTTGGAGGGCTGGGCGAGGGTTTGGCCAAGCATTGAGCAGAGAAGATAAGAGAAAGTTGGAGGGCTGGGCGAGAGTTTGGCTAAGCATTGAGCAGAGAAGATAAGAGAAAGTTGGAGGGCTAGGCGAGGGTTTGGCCAAGCATTGAGCAGAGAAGATAAGAGCAAGTTGGAGGGCTGGGCGAGGGTTTGGCCAAGCATTGAGCAGAGAAGATAAGAGAAAGTTGGAGGGCTAGGCGAGGGTTTGGCCAAGCATTGAGCAGAGAAGATAAGAGAAAGTTGGAGGGTTGGGCGAGGGTCTGGTGTCTAGAGTGTTTTGTTAGAAATAATGGCGTTTGAATTAGTTTTAAATCAGATAGCTCGTATAAAGAAATGACTTTATTCATAATATAGTGTCATTTTATTCTTCTAATATTTTTTTAGCCAGTATAAAAATAAACTAATAGCGATTTATGAACAGGTCAAATATTTGATTGGAGGTGTCCATGATTGGGCTCGATATTTATTTCTTAGATAATATTCAGCCCGTCACTCTACACCTCTCTCTCTCTCTCTCTCTCTCTCTCTCTCCTTCCAGCCCGATTATTTCAATAAAACTGATGAATGTTTGCTGTTTGATTAAATCTCCACCTTTACAAGTAATATCCACAGGCTTAGATGAATCTCACTGGACGATTCCTTTTCTTTATATAAAAAATATAATCTATTTTTATAAAGGTGGTAGCAAAGTAAAAGAAGAAAAAAAAAAAGATCTCAAAGCTTCATTATAAATTTTCCTTAAAATATTTGTAAAAAACTTGTGTTCTACATACAAAGAACAGCTGCAGCTGGAAGATGAAAGCGTTGCACTTACTCACAGGCACTCTTTTTTTAATTTAAAAAAAAAATTCCCGGCTATTTAGAAAGTTTTTTTTTGTTTAGTTTTTCTTTTTTATTTGTGACGAGCTCCTGTGCTGAGTGTAAACCTTTTTTTTTCTCCCCCTGGCTCTTCCGCTCACTCCAGCTTGCTTTCATTTCAACTGGGTGCAAAATCTGCGCCCCTCGTGCGCACCTCGTTGGAGGAGTAAACGCTTGAATGGTTTGTATCGAAACTTGCGTGCTCGCCGTTTGTTGTACCTCTAGGTACTCTACAAGGTGATTGGCTGTTTTTTTTTTTTTTAGATGCGATGACGTTGAAAAGTAATTGATGATAGATATTCATTTGACACTAAATCAAACAGTGAGCACAAAGGCGAAAGAGCTCATATGGAGTTTTTATTTTTAATTTATTTTCTAAAGTCTACGCATGGTTGTGTGTGTGTGATGCATGGCTACATATTATAGGATTATTATGATTGAATACTTGTTTTTATGGTACATCGAATCAACGTCGAATTTACTGCTGCGTTGCCTTCTAGGGCTTCACCTCAAAAGGGGCTACACAAGCTTTTAAAAATATTCATGCTAAATAGGTAAAAAAGATAAAATCTTCTTGTACATCTATAAAATCTCATTTCCTTAGCATTAAGTTAAATGATCTTCAAAAGATTGTAGAGGCCTCCACACAGATCTCGCCCTCAGGCCTCCACTTATTTACATATTTAAATCCGACCCTTTATTGAATAATTGTTCGAATAATTGTCTTTACAGGATATAAAATGCATGACTTTAATTAAGCTGCAAATTCAACAATCAATGATTTAGTCCAGATATGGTGGCTAGAAATCGGTTTGAGTTACACTATATATCTTAACGTGGTTTAGCCTAGATGTGGTTAAGAAGTGAATCCGACTACTGTTAAATTTTGGTTAAACGAATGATAAAGTGTCATAATATTAATGCTTATGTAGCATTAAAAAAAATGAAAACGTACCCGTCGTCTCCCAGTCGTATCGAGGTTAAAAAATTGTCTTTCTTTTTTTAAAAAGTTGAACATAACTGACTCCCGGAGATAAGGGTAAATATCCTCACGGGATCCGTTGGCGCCTACATAAAGTACACAATCTATGTACGCTTATATTGACAGGCATAGTGTCCTCGGGGTTTGTGTACTTATGGAGCGAAATTCTCGCGTACATCTCAACAGCATGTTAGTTAATGTGTTTGCTGTGTACGCACCTGATCTATAGCGTGGGCGAAAATTGTCTTTTGTACAGAATCTTTTGCTCTTTCTGGCAGTACTATAGAGACCGATACGAACTTGACAAGTGCACATTTTCAGCACTTTGGAACAAGGAGCTTATATTATTTCCAGATATAGCCTATAATAAAGCTTCAATTTGCCAGAACTGCGTAGCTATATGCAATAATGCACTTCACCTAGCCTTCGTATTGGAAGACTTAACTATTATTCCATTAAAACTAGACATATATATCTAAATCTAAGCGCTATACTTTTGATACAATGACTGTCCTAGAAAAATAACCAATCTTTCTAACGTTAATGAACGCGCGAGAGCACACTGGTTATTTTCTTTGAATATTTCGTGTAAAATATAATCATTGGAAGAAATGTTGAGATGTCAGCCATATTTTTGCGGTTTCAATCATGGAGTATTTATACTAAAATGGTGACCAGGTCACCAGGTGATTATATCTTGTAAAACTACAGGCCAACAAAATTAAACTAAAGACTACACAGATAGATCTACAATGCCAATATAATTACTTCAATATACCTTCCATTTTCTCAACCAGGAGTGTATAACTGTGTACACAATGCAGTCATTTTTTAGGGGGTGGTAGAGAGACCAATTATTGATTAAATGTTATTTATTACAAGAGTGACGTGCTTTACATGTTTGGATTTCATTCAACTCTATAGATATGTACATATACAATTATTAGCTAATGATTGTTTCATTCAAAATCTGTTCAGCTGTTTCTTCAACAATATCTCAAGACCACAACCTCGTACACACACTTATACATAGACTCCATAGAGGCAAAACTCTAAACTACCTGTTCCCTGTAACATAGTCTTGTATTTGACCAATAAATAGTTTTCATCATTTCTGACGGTTCTAAGTAGCTGTTTACTTGCTATGTTTGAGTTCTACTCTCTTCCTGTGTCATCTATTGTTAATGTAGACTCGAGTAAATTGTCTCCCTCAAGTCATCCTTGACTATAAATAGCTCACGCTTCGCCATATTGTTTGTTCAAAGGACAAAAGAAAAAGTTTCAATTGACCAATCACAAAGACGTACACAGAACGAGGCCGAAAAAGTTGCATATGAAACAGTTCACTGCTCAGAACTGGACACTCACTTATTGTTCATTGGTCATACGAGATTTTTTTTAAAGTTCGAGGTGGAAGAGGAGAGTTTAGTCTGAGATTGCTTTTGTATGACTTTACTCTGCACCTTTTCTGTACAAACTTTGACCAATAGACTCAGTGATCTAAAAAAATAGTAGCCTTCAAACTTTGACCAATAGACTCAGTGGTCTAACCAATAGTAGCCTTCAAACTTTGGCCAATAGAGACTAAGTGGCCTAACAAATAGTAGTCTTCAAACTTTGGCCAATAGACTCAGTGGCCTAACCAATAGTAGCCTTCAAACTTTGGCCAATAGAGACTAAGTGGTCTAACAAATAGTAGCCTTACAAACTTTGGCCAATAAACTCAGTGGCCTAACAAAAGTAACTCAGTGGTCTAACAAAAGTAACTCAGTGGTCTAACAAAAGTAACTCAGTGGTCTAACAAAAGTAACTCAGTGGTCTAACATTGGTTAGGCCAATAATAGAATATGCATCCTCTGTTTCTGACCTCTCATCTCAAGAAAACATTAAGAAACTGGAACAGACACAAAATAGTGAGATTTATAACAAACGAATATTTACATTTGACTAGAGTAACACCTTTAGTAAAATCACTAAATTTAGAAAGCCTTCAGGATAGAAGACTTAAAAGTAAAGTAGCAATTATACATAAAACACTGAGCCATAATCTTCAAATACAAAAACAAAATTTAATCAAATACTCTGAAAGGCACAAAGATAAAGACATATTGATATTATATTCTTCCAACTTTTAAAGGAAATATTAGTTCTGTATAAAAAAAAACAACAAAAAAACAAGACATAAATCTTTCACAGCAGTTCTGTAGACCGAGAATAAAGTTGAAATATATGTGCATTCAAAATGTGTGCTTTAATTTGATAAATTTCCTTGACGTAGATTATTTTTAAAACTTCCGACAAATTTATTTAAATTTAAGAAAAAAAAATTCCCTCAAAAAATTTCTTAACGTTTAGTCATATCCAGGTATGTCAAAGTGACCTCCCGTCACTCGGACAAACACTGACCGAGTTGTGTGACTTCTAGATTCTGTGGTCATTATATTTATTATGCCCCCCCCACACACACACACACTAACACACTAGCATTAATATATTATCGTTTCTTTTTAAAGTTTGATTCGAAAGTAAATGATGTCGTGAAAAGCTTAATAGTGTCTTTGCTGAAATCTTTTTTGAATATAAAATCTTTTGTCTTTTGTTTTAAACATTCCAGAAATATTCGATTAGGGTTAGGGTTAGGGTTAGGGTGATGAAATCGTGTTGATGACGAAGGTGTGTATCTCAGAGGCGTCTTTTGACATGTCACGTGACTAAGTCTAGAGAAAGACCTTACCAGAATCCTAACACAACATCAGAAGCAACAATTTCAGACTTGAACTTGACGATTGCTGGGATGTGCAAAACTGCAGACGCGTTCCTCCGTACTCGCTGAAAGGGGCGGCCGCTCGTCTGGGAATTACATTTCTTGTAGCCACACCCGTGAGCTAGACAGCAGGCTTGACCTCTGCTAGGCAAGGACGTTTCTAGGCTTTGTTCTTAACCTCAGGATGTCAGAACGGCACGTGTCACTGACATTTCACAGCTGAATGAGAACTGCGCATGTCAAGACAAATCGTTTCTTGTAACCGACTCCATCTTGTTTAGTTCTGATGGAAAATTCTGGAGAAGCGGGCAGACTTGCGATTTGCATAATCTCATCCTTTGGTCAAACACACCCTCGTCTTAGACTGGACAGCTTGACCGGGGACATGGGGGAAAGGCTTGGGCGGGATTAAGAGATTGATTAATTATCGAATGTACCATAAACTAAACGAAAAGAAAAAATCATCGAATTTCTCTTGTGTTTCGGTGATGACCGCTGTCCACTAATGGGAAAGAACATGATGTGGTCCAATCAGTGATAGGCCATTAGTGGTCAAGCATAATTTTAGATTGAGTTGTCCAGCGTGACAGGCCCGTTAGTTGAAGTGGGCAAGTTGGAATAGTGAACAAGATATGTCAGGACTCCTGTCATCTCTCTTTTCTGACCTGTGGTCACAATTCTTTGACTTACTTAACCTCTCCCCTCTTTTTAGTGACCCTATGACGAAAGTCGAGCCAGAGACAACAGACGATTGACTTTTTTTTTTTAGGTCATCTGACCACCATGTGCCCATCCCTTAATGAAGATATCTGGTCGCGTGTGATCGGAAGCCGCCACATTAACCACCGGTCAGTTCCATTAGCCTGACCCCATCCAACTCCAGGAGTCACATTTCCGGCTAGGTGGTCACTGTCGCAGGAATTGAAATGAGTCACTTTTGTGAAAACTATCGATATTAGGACACGGGAAAGAGTTTCATTCGACTCTTGGTTTTAAGACGTAGTTAGACATTGAACTAGTGTCTTTTTAAAAGTGTCTTTATGAAATGACATTGTTCATGTCTCTGATTTAAACGATAACATTAAGATCAGTAACTAAACCTTGAGCCTTAGTGTCTAAATCTTGATCTCTCTTAGTGTCTAGATCTTGATCTCTCTTAGTGTCTAGATCTTGATCTGTCTTAGTGTCTAGATCTTGATCTCTCTTAGTGTCTAGATCTTGATCTCTCTTAGTGTCTAGATCTTGTTCTGTCTAAATGTCTAGATCTTGATCTATCCTAGTGTCTAGATCTTGATCTATCTTAGTGTCTAGATCTTGATCTCTCTTAGTGTCTAGATCTTGATCTATAAGAATCGTGTTCTTGCCGCTAGAAGCCCGTGTTCTTCGTTTTATAGCTATGTTGAAATAAAGTTCAGTCGGCCTAGGTGTAAATTGAATTTGGGCTAAATATCTATCTGAAACAATGTTTAAATAGTGGAGATTAAAGCCGAAGTCGACACCCAATCAGTTTACTTTTTACTCTCATCATTTTGTTTACAACCTCAAAGAGCCGACCTTTCCACTGTCTACTTCTAGCGTTTTGACTAATCGACTTTGAGGCCGACCATTATACAACTCGATCTCGCCTCGTGGAAGATAAGCTGGCTGGATGTGGGAGACTTTGGCTACATCCCGCTATTAAAGAACATAGGCGAATGGCGAATGATTGGCAATGCCCAGTAGTATTGAAAATAAATTTAAAAAAAAATAAATACCAGCAGTTGGTTGCCCGGGTAACTAATTACAGAACGAGAATAAAGAGTTAGTTGCGTGGAGCTCGAGCCTGATCGAGTTCGAGGGAATCTTTTCCAGTCACGGCCCTCACTGCCCCGAGAGCCTTTCAAATGTGTTAACCCCCTTTCCACGCATCTTATCCGCCTCGCTCTTCGTGAGTTCAAATTCAAAGTCTGCTTTCCCGAATGAGCCAATGTTCTGGAAGACTTGTCGAGTTTGTAGATGTTTGTGTTCGGCTTGCTAGAAGTTGCGAGGCCAAGAGGCGTGTGTAGGGACGGGAGTAAACGAAGGCGTCTTCTGGGGAATGTCAATTGGATGTTGGTTTAGGGAAATTAATACTCCTCACATTCTCATATTTCATTTTCTTATATTTTAATCTTTTTTTATTCATTATCTTGTATTTCATTCCCTTGAATTTCATTCCCTTGTATTTCATTCCCTTGTATTTCATTCCCTTGTATTTCATTCCCTTGTATTTCATTCTCTTGTCTTTCATTCTCTTGTCTTTCATTCTCTTGTCTTTCATTCTCTTGTATTTCATTCTCTTGTATTTCATTCTCTTGTCTTTCATTCTCTTGTATTTCATTCCCTTGTATTTCATTCCCTGTATTTCATTCCATGTATTTCATTCTTTTGTATTTTATTCCATTGTATTTCATTCTCTTGTATTTCATTCTCTTGTCTTTCATTCTCTTGTATTTCATTCTTTTGTATTTCATTCCCTTGTATTTCATTCCCTGTATTTCATTCTCTTGTATTTTATTCTCTTGTATTTCATTCTCTTGTCTTTCATTCTCTTGTATTTCATTCTTTTGTATTTCATTCCCTTGTATTTCATTCCCTGTATTTCATTCTCTTGTATTTCATTCTCTTGTCTTTCATTCTCTTGTATTTCATTCCCTGTATTTCATTCTCTTGTATTTTATTCTCTTGTATTTCATTCTCTTGTCTTTCATTCTCTTGTATTTCATTCTTTTGTATTTCATTCCCTTGTATTTCATTCCCTGTATTTCATTCTCTTGTATTTCATTCTCTTGTCTTTCATTCTCTTGTATTTCATTCCCTGTATTTCATTCCATGAATTTCATTCCATGTATTTCATTCTTTTGTATTTTATTCTCTTGTATTTCATTCTCTTGTCTTTCATTCTCTTGTATTTCATTCTTTTGTATTTCATTCCCTTGTATTTCATTCCCTGTATTTCATTCTCTTGTATTTCATTCTCTTGTATTTCATTCCCTGTATTTCATTCCCTGAATTTCATTCTCTTGTATTTCATTCCCTGTATTTCATTCTCTTATTTTTTTTTCCTGTATTTCATTCCCTTGTATTTCATTCTCTTGTATTTCATTCTCTTGTATTTCATTCTCTTGTATTTCATTCCCTGTATTTCATTCTCTTGTATTTCATTCTCTTGTATTTCATTCTCTTGTATTTCATTCTCTTGTATTTCATTCTCTTGTATTTCATTCTCTTGTATTTCATTCCCTTGTATTTCATTCTCTTGTATTTCATTCCCTTGTATTTCATTCTTTTGTATTTCATTCTCTTGAATTTCATTCCCTGTATTTCATTCTCTTGTATTTCATTCTTTTGTATTTCATTCCCTGTATTTCATTCCCTGTATTTCATTCTCTTGTATTTCATTCTCTTGTATTTCATTCTCTTGTATTTCTTTCTCTTGTATTTTATTCTCTTGTCTTTCATTCCCTGTATTTCATTCTCTTGTATTTCTTTCTCTTGTATTTCTTTCTCTTGTATTTCATTCCCTGTATTTCATTCCATGTATTTTATTCTCTTGTCTTTCATTCCCTGTATTTCATTCCCTTGTATTTCATTCTCTTGTATTTCATTCTTTTGTATTTCTTTCTCTTGTATTTCATTCTCTTGTCTCTCATTCTCTTGTATTTCATTCCCTGTATTTCATTCCATGTATTTTATTCTCTTGTATTTCATTCCCTTGTATTTCATTCTCTTGTATTTCATTCCATTGTATTTCATTCTCTTGTATTTCATTCTCTTGTATTTCATTCTCTTGTATTTCATTCCCTTGTATTTCATTCCCTGTATTTCATTCTCTTGTATTTCATTCTCTTGTATTTCATTCCCTGTATTTCATTTCCTGTATTTCATTCTCTTGTATTTCATTCCCTGTATTTCATTCTCTTGTATTTCATTCCCTGTATTTCATTCCCTTGTATTTCATTCCCTTGTATTTCATTCTCTTGTATTTCATTCTCTTGTATTTCATTCCCTGTATTTCATTCTCTTGTATTTCATTCTTTTGTATTTCATTCCCTTGTATTTCATTCTCTTGTATTTCATTCTCTTGTATTTCATTCCCTGTATTTCATTCTCTTGTATTTCTTTCTCTTGTATTTCATTCTCTTGTATTTCATTCTCTTGTATTTCTTTCTCTTGTATTTCATTCCCTGTATTTCATTCCC
>JAZGLO010006343.1:0-16912 GCA_036873155.1 Biomphalaria sudanica | reverse complement strand
AAAAAAAACCAGTGCGATTCTGACGTCATACATCCACATTAAAACGAATGGAACAACTTAATAGGTTTACATGTACACGAGCACATTGCAACTATCGGCTTTCATCATGACTAGCACTGCTAATAGTGAAAACAGAATGTTGCTTCAACAAACAACAAAACTAAACTTAAAACTTGACAAGTGTAGGGTCGTTCAATCTAATGCAGCAGATGCTGGTGTCGAGTTGTTCAAATGGAAATCGATTATGTAATAAAATACCTAAACTTTCAGATCCTATACTGCAGTGATGCCCAACCTTATTTGGTCAGCGGGCCATTTTTATTTTCGGCATTTGTGTCGCGGGCCATATTACCAAAAAAGAAAAAAAAATTTACAATAAGCTATTTTTAATAGTTTTATTTGTTGACCTACTTTCATAAATTAATGTGATGTATGAAGTTTATCCAAAACCATTTTCTGAATATCTGGCTGCATAGGTGAAACACCAACTCGGACCACTGAATCTAGATGTTTATCCGTGAGGCCATTACGTAACATGGTTTTCGCCCGTTTCGACATTGAGAAAGTTTGTTCAGGTATGATGGAGTAGAAGTCAATGGTCTACATCACTTGAAATTTGTCAAGCAGGAATGTCTGGCTTTGTAAGTCAATCAGTTCCAGTTGCAGATCTGTCGAAGCACTTGACACATCGGCAGCAAACGTTTTTTCAAAAAGACGGATTTCATTTTTTAAATTCTGAAAATCCACAAATCTTTCACTAAAATTATCTATCAAGAGCCTCAGAAGTTGGATCATTCTTTCTTTTGGGAGAGACATATTTAGCTGCTTATCATTTTGTAGAGTGGTACAGGTTAGAAAGTGGACAAGATGCACACTTTCCGCCTGTTGAATGAAGAGTTGCAATTTTGTTTGGAAAGCACATATGTCTGCATACACATGCGAAATCAATTTGTCTTTCCCTTGTAGTTTGGTGTTGAATTCATTTAGATGTGATATCGCAGAAAACAGCCAAATCCCACAACCATGAGGGGTCGTGCAGTTGTAGCACTTGTTTTGATTTATCGGTCATAAATATTTCAATTTCGTGTCTCAAATTAAAAAAAAAACGTTTTAACACCTTTCCTCGGTTTATCCAGCCCCCCCCCCCCCCTCCCACACTGTAAAATAGAACGTCTTCATATTCGGACTCTATTTCTGTCAGAAAATCTTTGAAAGTTCTGTGATTCAACGTTCTGTGATTTCATTAAATTTACAGTGCTGAACACAATCATCATCACATGGTCCAGATTCAAAACCTTTCCACAGAGATTTTGTTGGTGAATGATGCAGTGAAGCCGCAGGGGTTCAATTCCATTTGACTCAACAACTTTTTAAATAACTCTTGCTGTCATTCCGCTGTGACACCCAACCATTATTCTAGCGCCATCAGTAGTCACTCCAACTAATTTATTCCAAGGAAGAGCAAGGTCCTCTATGATGGCTGACACTTCTTTGAACAGGACTTCTCCAGTTGTAGTCCCATGCATGCTCCTCATAGCTGCTAACTCTTCTGTTATATCAAAATTGCTGTTTGTACCGCGAATAAATAAAAAGAGTTGCGCAGTATCAGTTATGTCAGTGGACTCGTCAGCAGCAATAGAAAACATTTCGAATTCTGCTGCTCAGTCTTTTAATTGTGAATGAAGATTTACCCCCATATCTTCCACTCGCCTTGTAATTGTCATGCGAGAAAGGCTGACAGCTTCTACTGCATTCTTCTTTTTAGGACACATTTCTTCCATCACTGCTAGCAAGCACTTTTTTACACATTCGCCATCGGAAAAAGGCTTCATTGCACTTTGTAGCTGACCCTTATCGCAGACTCATTTTCTTGTCTCTTGTTGTCAAATATTCTTGTCCCTCAATCTCTAGGCTTAACTTGGCAATCTTGTCTTCGCGGCTAAAACCAAGAATGCCACCATATGTGTTTATGTGTTGGGCTTCATAATGTCTTCTAATGTTACGTTCTTTAAAACCAGCCACACTTTCTTTACAAATCAAAGATCTGTCCACTTTTCCTGAAAGTTTCTACATTCAGAGTCCACTTTTCGTATCTTGGGCTCTCCCACTTTATTAAATCACAAACATTAAACACTACGGTACCAATCGCTTTGACATCATAAGAAAACGACCCAAAACGATGCATCAATGATGCTCTGAGTTGTACACATAAGGTGTCAAGGACACGGCTAGCTCAAGACAGTAGCGGAATTTTCCAAGAATTAAAAATAGCTGTCTAGTTTTAACGTCATTGAAAACAATAACACTTCTGTTCTGACAATAAAAAAAATTATTTAATATGAATATTAGAATACCAAACATAAAGATGGAATTCTTCAAAGAATGAGTGAGAATCCTAACTTAAAGACAAAATTTTTTTTTAACATTCTGATTTTATTTATTTATTTTTTTTTTTTACATTTTGTTCCATGCTTTGGCGGGCCGGATAGAAGCACGTCGCGGGCCGGATGTGCCCGCGGGCCGTAGTTTGGGCATCGCTGCTATACTGAATTGATGAATATGGATATGGAAAACTGTTCGTTCTAAAACCACTCGCCAAGGTTTGATTTTCTTTCAGATGTTTGGAGGGGGGAGGGGTCATCCGTTTTTTGTTCGGCGGTGGGGGCGGGGGTGGGATTAAATATTTAAAAAAATGAACTATCAGAAGCTGATATTGCTTTTTGTAAAGTACCACTCAAGGAAGGAGTATAGAATTAGTATTTATTTACAGCCAACAGTAAGTTACACATATAATATTGAATACATAATCATCAATAACTAAAAATACTAAATGTGCCCAAATTAAATACTACAGGGCGCTTAGACTAGATTCAATTAACTTAGGCCATCAATGCCACACATAGTATTACCCCCAGATAGTCCGTTCACACACATAGCAAGAATAATAATATAACCACTCCTTACACAAGCATAAGAACTGATAAACAAGCACAAGCACTTTACTCAGACCAGGTCAGCTCTCCAACTGCTAGACTGACCACTAGTAAACCTTTTTGTCCCCCCTTGAAAATCCGGTGATAAAAATAATTCACAAACCAACTAATAAAATAAACAAACACGCACACAATCTCACATCTTACACACCCCTGCTCTTGACACTTTTCAATAGTATAATGTGTGTAGTTCCAATGTTGCCTTTTCGACTTTGATAAGTACTTGTACAATTAAACTCTACTGAGACCAAGCATTAACTTTTAGTGCTACGTTTGCTAGTAGGTCTATATGAAACAGGAAAGGACATTCAAGAAACTGTCAAAAGTCATTTTTTAATTGGATTGAGTAACAGAGAGTTGACACAGTGAAGACATTCCAATAGACCTCCGCCAACAATTCTGTCCAATTTCTGCTACGCATCGTAACATTCTTCTTTTTTTGTCATAGAAACAGTTCCGTAACAAAACGAAACACAAAGACGAACTAATGACGTTCTGGCCCATTACAGAAGTATGCAAGCTTAATGAAGCCTACAGCGAATGTTTCTCACATTTCAATATCGTCCAGCGACTCCATCTTCATCCCTATTTGTATTGACCTTATTTGACCATCGCGCTCATGTTACCGTGATGCAGTGCGCTCTGGAAAGCTGCCCATAACACACAAAATCGCTCTTCAACTGAGGACTGCAACTGCTAAGTGCGGGAGGGGGGGGGGACTACATTTTTCCCCCAGGAGAGGGGAAGTAAAAAGGTTTAGAAACTAGGCCGGAGGTCTCATTGTAAAACTCTTTCAAAATCGGATGCAACTTATTGATTGTTTGATTTGAAACCATTGGTAGTGGCAATCGAACTCAGCTAACACAGACTACTAGTGTTAATAGGATAATAGAGAAATGGATTTCTTCAAATGCCTTTATTAACTCACTCTGTCTGGTACAAATCTTCTATCAACTCTGTCTGTCTGTCTGTCTGTCTGTCTGGTACAAAACTCGAACACGTTATTTCTCCCACTTCTCATTCTTGGATGAAAATGAAGATTTAAAAAAAATTGAAACAAGTATCCATTGTCGAAGACATCAATAAAAAAATGTTACACAAAAAGGGATATAATAATAATAATAATAATAATAAAATAATATTTATTATCCGTGAGGAAATTAGTTTTGAAATTGTGCATTACAAAAAAACAATACATGATTAGAGCCAAGATTTGTACGATAGCACCCAACCCTAACCCTAACCATAAAATTTTTTACACAAAAAGGGATATAATAATAATAATAACAATAATAATAATAATAATAATAATAATATTTATTATCCGTGAGGAAATTTGTTTTAAAATTGTGCATTACAAAAAAACAATACATGATTAGAGCCAACATTTGTACGATAGCACCCAAGATACACGTCCATAGCCCAGTTTGTTTTTAACACTACATGCGACATTGACAACAGCAAGTGACATTTTGTTCAACGATTTCATTGCCAAAGGAACAAAAGAGTTCTTGTGTCTATTTGTTGTTGTGATCGCTGTCTTAGATCTGCTTTGTGAGGGTCAAAACTAAAAATCACGAAGAAGAGGGTGACTTTTTTATGTTGAAAATTTTTACAGCTTTCTTCTTTTTTTATGTTCAAATAGTTGTCCAAGTGTGGTTTGTTTATTGTCTATGATTTTACTAGCAGCATTGACAATTGTATAAAATGTATTTAATTTGTTATGTTCAGATTGCCATACCATTTGTAAGCCTCCATGCACTAAGGCGCCGTACTGGGATTAATTCTTTACAGCACGGTCCAGGTATCTGGCAGTGTTCTGTAAAGTCTGTCTGTCTCCGTACAGAGCGAGACCCCCGTATGCACCAGTTTTATGTTTCAAGACTAGTTGTGGGAAGCGTGGTCGAGAGGCTAAGTGCGCTTGAACTTAGCTTGGCTTGGCTACCTAGAAGGGGGCTCGAGGTTCGACACCCTGAGCACCTAAAGTTGGAAAACCAACTCCTAGATATCCCCTCCCCCCCCCCACTGGTCCACAAATGAGATTGGACCAAAGCGCTCTGAGCATGCTATAATAAGCATGAAAGTAGCGCTATATAAAAGCTATAAATATATATATATATATATATATATATATATATATATATATATATATATATATATATAGTTCTATCTTTGAAAGTGTTTCTGAGCACCCTGCATAGAGGATGTGCTCCACGGTCTCGTCTTCAGCGTGGCGGTGTCGATATCTGGGATCGATTCTCTAAGGATCATAGCGAAGTAGCCCTTATCGGACAGTGTCCAGTGCGGAATAGTGCCAAGATTGCTTGCTCTTTTATGTCTAGCTGCCACCAGTCGTCTTTTCTGTTTGGGCGTTTGAGAACTTTCCAGACTTCCGGTCCTGTGTTACAAAGGTCTCAGCTTTTGGACTAGATCCATTCACAAATCCTCGCTTTTGCACTAAGACCTTAAAATACTGCAGATGTGATTATGGTCAAACATTGACAATGTATTTTTACTAACATTTTTCTTAGTACCTTAATCTTTGTTGCCCTTTTTACAATACCTCTATTCAAGTCAGAACTTCATGAAACCTGGAACCTGCATGAACAGCTGATCTAAACAACGGCTCTAACGATTTTCCTAGAAATTTAACAGTTGATGTATACCGCTGAGAAAAGAATTACTAGCTCATTGGCAACATGAGGAAAACTCTAGTTTGACCGTTGTCATTTTTTAAGTTAAAAAAAATGAATTTAAATTTGGCTAAAGATTTAGATATAAGTCTAGGTTCAACATCGGTTTTGAAAGGACACTCGCGTTCGATATAGATTTGGAATTTTTATAAAGCGGATGAAAAATCAATGAACAAGATTCTTGCAAAGTGTTGTGTGAGTCAAAAGCTTTGTTAATAAAATTCAAAATGTACAATATAGCATCATCAACATCTACATCTAGATCAAAATCTACATCTAGATCAACATCTACATCAAGACCTACCTCTAGATCTACACATTTTCCCTTTTGAGAGGTTATGACGTAAACGATGCAATAGTGCGGTTCTCTCCCTTAGATAAGTTTGAACTATTTTTTTTTTATAGTTTTTTTTTTAAATTTTATTTTATATGAGAATGTGACAGTAGGTATGTATGTATCAATGATTTGAAGACCATATGAGAATGTGACAGTAGGTATGTATGTATCAATGATTTGAAGACCATAGGAGAATGTGACAGTAGGTATGTATGTATCAATGATTTGAAGACCATAGGAGAATGTGACAGTAGGTATGTATGTATCAATGATTTGAAGACCATAGGAGAATGTGACAGTAGGTATGTATGTATCAATGATTTGAAGACCATATGAGAATGTGACAGTAAGTATTTATGTATCAATGATTTGAAGACCATATGAGAATGTGACAGTAGGTATGTATGTATCAATGATTTGAAGACCATATGAGAATGTGACAGTAGGTATGTATGTATCAATGATTTGAAGACCATATGAGAATGTGACAGTAGTATTATGTATCAAGAGAATGTGACAGTAGGTATGTATGTATCAATGATTTGAAGACCACATGAGAATGTGACAGTAGGTATGTATGTATCAATGATTTGAAGACCATATGAGAATGTGACAGTAGGTATGTATGTATCAATGATTTGAAGACCATATGAGAATGTGACAGTAGGTATGTATGTATCAATGATTTGAAGACCATATGAGAATGTGACAGTAGGTATGTATGTATCAATGATTTGAAGACCATATGAGAATGTGACAGTAGGTATGTATGTATCAATGATTTGAAGACCATATGAGAATGTGACAGTAGGTATGTATATATCAATGATTTGAAGACCATATGAGAATGTGACAGTAGGTATGTATGTATCAATGATTTGAAGACCATATGAGAATGTGACAGTAGGTATGTATGTATCAATGATTTGAAGACCATATGAGAATGTGACAGTAGGTATGTATATATCAATGATTTGAAGACCATATGAGAATGTGACAGTAGGTATGTATGTATCAATGATTTGAAGACCATATGAGAATGTGACAGTAGGTATGTATGTATCAATGATTTGAAGACCATATGAGAATGTGACAGTAGGTATGTATGTATCAATGATTTGAAGACCATATGAGAATGTGACAGTAGGTATGTATGTATCAATGATTTGAAGACCATATGAGAATGTGACAGTAGGTATGTATGTATCAATGATTTGAAGACCATATGAGAATGTGACAGTAGGTATGTATGTATCAATGATTTGAAGACCATATGAGAATGTGACAGTAGGTATGTATGTATCAATGATTTGAAGACCATATGAGAATGTGACAGTAGGTATGTATGTATCAATGATTTGAAGACCATATGAGAATGTGACAGTAGGTATCTATGTATCAATGATTTGAAGACCATATGAGAATGTGACAGTAGGTATGTATGTATCAATGATTTGAAGACCATATGAGAATGTGACAGTAGGTATGTATGTATCAATGATTTGAAGACCATATGAGAATGTGACAGTAGTATTTATGTATCAATGATTTGAAGACCATATGAGAATGTGACAGTAGGTATGTATGTATCAATGATTTGAAGACCACATGAGAATGTGACAGTAGGTATGTATGTATCAATGATTTGAAGACCACATGAGAATGTGACAGTAGGTATGTATGTATCAATGATTTGAAGACCATATGAGAATGTGACAGTAGGTATGTATGTATCAATGATTTGAAGACCATATGAGAATGTGACAGTAGGTATGTATGTATCAATGATTTGAAGACCATATGAGAATGTGACAGTAGGTATGTATGTATCAATGATTTGAAGACCATAGAGAATGTGACAGTAGGTATGTATGTATCAATGATTTGAAGACCATAGAGAATGTGACAGTAGGTATGTATGTATCAATGATTTGAAGACCATAGAGAATGTGACAGTAGGTATGTATGTATCAATGATTTGAAGACCATATGAGAATGTGACAGTAGGTATGTATGTATCAATGATTTGAAGACCATATGAGAATGTGACAGTAGGTATGTATGTATCAATGATTTGAAGACCATATGAGAATGTGACAGTAGGTATGTATGTATCAATGATTTGAAGACCATATGAGAATGTGACAGTAGGTATGTATGTATCAATGATTTGAAGACCATATGAGAATGTGACAGTAGGTATGTATGTATCAATGATTTGAAGACCATATGAGAATGTGACAGTAGGTATGTATGTATCAATGATTTGAAGACCATATGAGAATGTGACAGTAGGTATGTATGTATCAATGATTTGAAGACCATATGAGAATGTGACAGTAGGTATTATGTATCAATGATTTGAAGACCATATGAGAATGTGACAGTAGTATTATGTATCAATGATTTGAAGACCATATGAGAATGTGACAGTAGGTATGTATGTATCAATGATTTGAAGACCATATGAGAATGTGACAGTAGGTATGTATGTATCAATGATTTGAAGACCATATGAGAATGTGACAGTAAGTATTTATGTATCAATGATTTGAAGACCATATGAGAATGTGACAGTAGGTATGTATGTATCAATGATTTGAAGACCACAGGAGAATGTGACAGTAGGTATGTATGTATCAATGATTTGAAGACCATAGGAGAATGTGACAGTAGGTATGTGTGTATTAATGATTTGAAGACCACATGACAATGTGGCTATAACTGTATTCACTTTATTTTCCTCACTATATAAATGTAAATGTCACAATCATCAATCATTTGTTGATCACACGAGAATGTGGGTGTATCTTTAAATCAACTAATTGACGCTTACATCACTTTATCGACTAGATCTAGATCAAAATTTTGATTCAGCCTTTAAGTTTAACAATGTTCAATTTCAAAACAACAACAAAACCAATTCAATATTACGCGTCAAACTTTCAAAATATTTTCTTTAAAACAATATAAGAACACAGCACTTTGTCCAACATTCAACTTGAAAACTTATTCGAAGTGTGACAGCTGTTATGTGCATTGAGGTGTGTGTGTGTGGGTGTTGTGTGTAGTTTTTACCGTTGACTTAACATTCTCCTTTCAATAACTTATAAGTTTGTCTAATTCAATTGGCCTTTATTCTGTGCAGCTCAAAAAAATCTAACAATCGTCACGTCCGAGTAATGTTAGGCTAAAGGAACACATACGATCACTTACCTGTACTGAAGTAGGTCTTGACATAAGCAAATATTCTTTGATCATGTCACCTACATTCACTAAATTGTCATACTTTAAACTTTGGTTCACACAATCATTACTTGCGTGTGTTTCTTTCCCTTAGGCCAGTTGTTGCGGTTTCAAAGAATTTCATCCTATGAAATCATAGAAAAAAAGGTTTATTTATAGGTCCTATGATGTTGAGACAACTTACCGCCAGTGCCAGTGACGCGTCAACTCAAACTGTCCTGGTGTAGTGTAAAACTCTCTTTATCAGTCGCACGTGAACTCACATATCACTTCTGCTAACTGTACGACTTCTGGGCCTCTCAAAGGCGTGCGTCACACAAAACTGGGGAAACAGCTTGCAGGTGATTTAGGTGACAGAACCCATGGATTAATTTTACAGCACCCGCTGTCGTTTTGGTCTAATCTCTGGTTTAAAGCCAATCATTTCTACTTTGTTAATTGAATGTATTATTTAGTATATTATTACAGATTAAATTTAAGTAGAACAAAAATGCAAGGGCTTACAGTAGAGCTTTCTATGGCATAGTTTCTAGCCTTTTATTAACATCAACACGAGAGCCATCTGATTATTGATATGTAAATAGATGTCTTGTGCTGATGCTATGTCACTTGTGTATCCTCTTTTATAGAATTAAGATTTTGTCTAATGCCCTTTGAAAGTGAACAGCCATGAGTGGGGGAAGTATATTTGGTCATCTGGGAACCAGGAAGTATCTGTTATTTTCTTTGATGTTTGGGTCGCCTCCCCTTATTTTATCATTCCACGCTGACGAAAGTTCAAGATGTTGATTTATCAAGAAATTGATTTCATAAGTTTTATTCTTTGTGGGGAAAACCAGAAAGGATTGAAATTACTCTGATTACCAGGTGATACCACTTGATGTCAAGGTCACAGATGCAATAGAAACAACCTCGTGAAAGAGACACAGTTGCAGGTGACATAACTCAGCCAGTGCGATTTAAAAACAACAATGATTGCAAGAAGTTCGTGTGAAAAGAAGATGAGGGAAGAGAGAGTGAAAAAGAACAAATACATAAATGCAATGTTTCTCAAACTTTTATTCGCTACGCCCGCTCCCATACTCATACCCCAGGAAAGCCGGGACACCAAGCATTTCTTTACATTCCGAGTTGGACAAGATGGCCCCCAGCAAAGCCCGGACTCCAAGCATTTCTTTACATTCCGAGTTGGACAAGATGGCCCCCAGCAAAGCCCGGACACCAAGCATTTCTTTACATTCCGAGTTGGACAAGATGGCCCCCAGCAAAGCCCGGACACCAAGCATTTCTTTACATTCCGAGTTGGACAAGATGGCCCCCAGCAAAGCCCGGACTCCAAGCATTTCTTTCCATTCCGAGTTGGACAAGATGGCCCCCAGCAAAGCCCGGACTCCAAGCATTTCTTTCCATTCCGAGTTGGACAAGATGGCCCCCAGCAAAGCCCGGACTCCAAGCATTTCTTTACATTCCGAGTTGGACAGGATGGCCCCCAGCAAAGCCCGGACACCAAGCATTTCTTTACATTCCGAGTTGGACAAGATGGCCCCCAGCAAAGCCCGGACACCAAGCATTTCTTTACATTCCGAGTTGGACAAGATGGCCCCCAGCAAAGCCCGGACACCAAGCCTTTCTTTACATTCCGAGTTGGACAAGATGCCTTCTCTTGAGTCTACAACGCGCTCTCCATCCTTGTCAAACTTGAGGTCCACTGAAAGGAAGAAAGACATGCTAGAGAATCTCGATGTGTACAAAGCTGTACTTCTAGAAAAGTTGTAATCTCAGTGGGATCATGTCCAGTACATGTTTAACGAGAAGTCTTGTTGCGGGCCTGTTTTTGTCTGGCAAATGTCCACAAAATGATGTCACGTTGATTTAAAGAACTTTAGACCTAAGCCAGACGGAGACGTTTGAAATGATTTCCGTTTTGTTTTGAAAAACATTTACGGGAGATCGTGTTGCAGACGTGACTAGAGGACTTCGAGCAACAGTTCTTCAATTAAAACTGGTCACAATGTCACGCTTGGTGTACGTGTCTTCTGATTCTATTCTAACACGACTGCCATGTTTCACAGATTACAGCAGACAAGTACAACACAGGACTTCAAAGTAAGGTTAACACACGGGTGGGCAAATTATACAAAATCTCTCTTATCTTATCTTATCTTATATACAGACGTTACTTCAAAAAGATGATTACGTCCTACGCGTCATGCACGTTAACCAATGACTTAAATTCTGCCAAGTCACTGGTTTTCCTGGCTAGCTTAGGCAACCCATGCCATGCTCTAATAGCACTAGGGAAGAAAGAGCTTTTGTACAAATTTGTCCTAGCATATGGGATGAAATATATGTCCCCATTAATGTATCTTTCTGAGTGTTTTATTAAATTTTGTTTTTGTATTTGAAGATTATGGTTCAGTGGTTTATGTATAATTGCTACTTTACTTTTTAGTCTTCTCTCCTGAAGGCTTTCTAAATTTAGTGATTTTATTAAAGGTTATAGGTATGATCATTTTTTTTTAAAGTTTCTATAGATGTAACAAATTAATTAACCAAAATAGATCAAAATAATCTTCCAGTTAAAGTAACGAGAATAGATTTTCAACATTTGTTTGCCTACCATCTAGAAGTATACATTATCATTGCCCACGTAGGGAAAGATTTTTATAATCATGAGCTTCATGCAAGTCACTATTCGTTGCACTAGATTTGGGCAATGTACTTTGATGGAATGTTTAAAAAATGGATTGAAACATAAACATTCAAAGTGAATCTGAAGCACCATGCAGTAGTTTCCCTTTTTTCCTAGGCTTATTTATTATCTTTTATTGTAGATTACAGACTGCGCTATGAGTTTCCCATTTCCCTTTCAGACCTTGTGGTCTATAGGGCAGATGATGTAAAAGTCATCTGTTTCTGTGGCCTACGGTTAACGAGGCTGTCATGTGGCCAGCAAACGACCAACCGCCTTTACTTTTCCCCCAACTAATGTTAGGTACCGATTAGAGCTGGGTGTACTAAGAGGCGCCCAAAGATCCCGAAATTTAAAGTCTCAGTCTTCACCAGGATTCGAAACCGGGACCCCAGGTTCGGAAGCCAAGCGCTTTACCGCTCATCCACCACGCCTCTTACGTCTGACAGATTTCATGTCCATCTAGTCATGTATGTATCCATCTAGTCATGTATGTGTCCATCTAGTCATGTATGTGTCCATCTAGTCATGTATGTATCCATCTAGTCATGTATGTGTCCATCTAGTCATGTATGTGTCCATCTAGTCATTTATGTATCCATCTAGTCATGTATGTGTCCATCTAGTCATGTAAGTGCCCATCTAGTCATGTATGTGTCCATCTAGTCATGTATATGGCTCCTTTCGTCTCGAAAGGCAATGGATGCGCCCAAATGAGTCACTGGTTTTGGCTTAATCTTGAGACGGGGCAGAATCTGGTGTGGCTAATCAAGCCAATTCTAGAAAGGCAGACTTTGCCACAATTCGTACATGTGTATGCCTCTGATTTAGGGCTAGCGGACAGGGCAGCTTTCTTGTTTTCCCTCTTGCTTAAGGCCGCTTCAATTCTTTTGTTCTCAGCAAGGGTTGTCCCAGCAGGCACAGTCTGTCTCCATGCACTCCTGTCTTTGGCTATTTTTTCCCACATATTTTCGCTGATGCCTGTGGCTCTCATGTCTCGCTTGCAGACATCTCTATATGTTAGTCTTGGGCGGCCCTTGGGTCTGACTCCTTCCACAAGCTCAGCATATAAGATATCTTTCGGGATTCTACCATCCAGCAGGCGGGTGACATGTCCGAGCCAGCGTAATTTTCTTTGTGTCAGGAGAGCATACATGATGTTCATATTGGCCAATCTCAAAACTTCCTGATTGGAGACATGGTCCCTCCAAGAGATGCCCATTATGCGTCTCAGGCAGCGCAAGTGGAAACTATTCAATCTGTGCTCTTGGTACATGTATGTTGACAGCATTCACTGCCATAAAGGAGAGTGCTCACAACACAGGCGTTGTAGACTAGGATTTTGGTCGCTGTGGTCAATTGTGGCTTGGAGAGTTTTGCTATGCTGTGGTAGCTTTTCCTATCCTTTTTGTCAGCTCTATGTCTAAGTCTAGGTTACTGACAAATGTTGAACCCAAGTAGGTAAATTCCTGCACCACTGAAAGGGTGTGGTTCCCAATTTGTATTATAGGTATTTCTGCGACGTCTTGTGCCAGGATTTCGGTCTTGGAGAGACTTATAGTAAGGCTAAACTCTTGACAAGCAGCTGCTAAGGCGTTCACTAGCTTCTGTAGACCTCCATGTGAGTGAGATACGAGTGCCGCGTCATCGGCAAACAGCAGCTCCCTTATCAAGATACGACGCCTTTTCGTTTTGGCTTTAAGACGTGCCAGGTTAAAGAGCCTTCCATCGGATCTGCTATGGATATATATTCCATCTTCCAGGGATTTAAAAGCACTGGTTAGTACAACTGAGAAGAAGATGCCAAATAGTGTAGGGGCCAGTACACATCCTTGTTTTACACCGCTCTTAATGGAGAATGGCCTGGAGGAAGAACTTTCAAACTGAACAGTGCCCTGCATATTTTCGTGAAAAGCTGACACTAGTTTTCTTAACTTATTTGGGTAGCCGATTATCTCTAGTACAGCAAACAGACCGCTTCTGCTAGCAAGTTCAAAGGCCTTGGTCAAATCAATAAATGCTATGAAGAGGGGCTGCTTTTGTTCTCTGCTCTTCTCCTGTTGCTGCCGCAGAGAGAAAATCATAACTGTTGTAGATCTACCTGCCCTAAAGCCACACTGCGACTCTGGATAAACACGATCTGCCAGGATCTGTAATCGCTTTAGTAATACTCTAGCAAAAGCCTTTCCGACTATGCTAAGCAGTGAGATGTCTCTGTAATTGTTACAATCAGAGCGGTCGCCTTTATTTTTTTAAATAAATTGTAACTATGTTGGAGTCTTTCAATTCCTGGGGGACCATTCCTTGTTCCTTGCACAAGCTTAGCAGTTCATGGAGTGGTTTTATTAGGGCATGTTTTCCAGCCTGAATGACTTCAGCAGGAATGCCATCTCCTCCGGGTGTTTTCCCGTGTGCATGCTCAATGGCTATGCTCAGCTCCTTTTCTGAGGGCGTTTCGTCTAATTCCGTCAAAACTGATGGGAAGTTAGATACAGCATTTGGTGAGATGGCGATTTCAATCTGGTAGAGTTCTGCATAGTGTTCTACAAATCGTTCCATTTGCAGTGCACGATCGCTGATGATTGAGCCATATTTTGACTTGAGCGGTTCACACTTGCTGGTGTGAGGTCCAAAGGCTTTTCTCATGCCCTCATATAGTCCTCTTATGTTACCACAGTCGGCACAAGATTGAATATCTTCGCATTGCTCCTGCCAGTATATGTTAGCACACTGTCTCGCTACTCTTTGGGCATTGTTACGTGCAGCTCTGAGCCTTTTTTAGTTGCTTGGGGTGGGATCCTTCTTGTAGATTAGCAAGGCTGCTCTCTTGTTCGTAGTGACAGTTTCCATTTCTGGTAGACTAGCTTCAAACCAGTCTTCGCTTTTCTTGGTTTTGTTTCCAAAGATCAGTGATGATGTTTGGTAGATTGTATCACGCATAAACGTCCAGCTCTTTTCTACCTCAGTCACAGAGAAGTTTTTAAAAGCTTCTTCTAATTTTTTCTCAAATTCGGTGCAAAGATCAGGATTTTTTGTGCTAGTGGTATTGAGGCGTGATTTTCTTTTTCCCTGTGATGTGTGGATCTTAGTTGGCAGTAGTTTGTCCGGCAGGACACTGAAGTATGATCAGTATCACAATCCACGCTTTGGTAGCTACGTGTCAGCAGCATATTTCCAATGTCCTTTTTTCGTGTCAGTATCATATCCAGCTGGTGCCAGTGCCCAGACCTAGGGTGCCTCCATGAGACACAGTGCTGTGGTTTTGTTCTGAAGTATGTGTTGGTAATGCAGAGCTAATGGTATGTGCAGAATTCCAGCAGTCTTTGTCCATTATCATTCATCTTTCCGATTCCAAAAAGCCCAGGGCAGTCTGGGCAGGTAGTGTGATCTGATCCTACTCTGGCATTGAAGTCACCTAGAAGGATCATATGTTCTTTTTGAGGAATGTTTACGCAAATCAAGTTGGACTTATAACCCGTAACTGTTGTCTCCCGTGTTGTTTTAGCCGCTTTGCAGCAGCACCAGAGTTTCATCTCCTGGGCGCATTCCTGGGCCTTGGATAAAGGGGTCATGGGTGGCCCATGCGTCATGATCCCTCTCTCAACCTTGCTGATGTGATCCAAAGGAACGCATCGCATTACATTTGGCACCAACTCAGTTGCAGAAGCTGCCGGAGGGAATTTCATAGCTGATACTCCCAACGCCTAAGGGGCTTCACTCCTGATTTCTCCTCGAGGTTGTCTCCTGAAGCCTCAGTACCGCAAGGCAGGAGAGGGGTACTCTGACTTCAATCTAGTCATGTATGTGTCCATCTAGTCATGCATGTGTCCATCTAGTCATGTATGTGTCCATCTAGTCATGTATGTGTCCATCTAGTCATGCATGTGTCCATCTAGTTATGTATGTGTCCATCTAGTCGTGCATGTGTCCATCTAGTCATGCATGTGTCCATCTAGTCATGCATGTGTCCATCTAGTCATGCATGTGTCCATCTAGTCATGTATGGTAGTGACCAGTGGCGTAGCAAGTTACCCTTGGGCCCGGGTTCAGGAATACGACGCTAGGTTATTCCTGTAAGTTGAGTGTGATAGAACCCAAATTGAGCCAATCTAGACCTATCAAATGTGGAAGTACATTTCGGGAAAAGAACAAATAAGACACATAAGACAGACAAAACATAAAGTACTAAAGACACATAAGACAGACAATACATAAAGTACAAAAGACACGTAAGTCAGACAATACATAAAGTACTAAAGACACATAAGACAGACAATACATAAAGAACAAAAGACACATAAGACAGACAATACATAAAGTACAAAAGACACATAAGACAGACAATACATAAAGTACAAAAGACACATAAGACAGACATTACATAAAGTACAAAAGACACATAAGACAGACAATACATAAAGTACGAAAGACACATAAGACAGACAATACATAAAGTACAAAAGACACATAAGACAAACAATACATAAAGTACATAAGACACATAAGACAGACATTACATAAAGTACGAAAGACACATCCTAATGTGGGTAAACTAGAACGAGGTCCAGAAATTTTGGATCATTTGAAAGACCAATATCATTGGTCAACCATGTCACTTGTTAGAAGTCCGTCACATGCTGAATCTTCCAATATTCTGAATGTATATTACGTCCTACGTGTCATGCATCTAGTCAGGCATGGTAACAAATGACTTAAATTCTGCCAAGTCACTGGTTTTCAGTAGAAATGGTCCTAACGAACTCAATACAACAAAAGTCCTGAAGACTTCCCACAATTCAATTGTCCTGATTGAATCTACTGAATGTTTTACATCAACTTCTTAGGATTTCGAAGCCATTGTGTTCATATCAACACAGTTGTCATCCCATCTGTAACACATGCATGTGAGACATGAAAGTCACCTGTCAAAATTGAGAAAAGACTCAATGTA